>OX578137.1:107016711-107151711 GCA_951213105.1 Amaurobius ferox
TGAAAATACGTTAGTATTTGTGGCAGATATAGTGTACACAAGAAATCGACAGCAGATGGATATCACTTTAAATATAATCAAAACGTGTTCAGGCGGCCCTAAAATATATATTGTCATTGAAATATCAAAATAGAAAATTTTCGTGAAGGCAAAACTTTTCTTCATACTAGATTCTAAAGTATAAAAAAGTATAAATATATAAAACAAGTTACTTTTTAATATGCAAAATATGCTTCCTTTTCCATAAACATTTTTATTAAATGGTGGTAAATGTTCATTTAAATCAAAATTAAAGACTTCTTTCCAAGAAAATATTTTAACATAAAAGAGAATTTTCTGCTGCAAGCATTAATAATTACTTTAACGATATCTAAGTTAGACCAACAATTGAAAAAATCTGATGTAGACAACACATGACTTTCCTTATATAGTGCAATAAATTTACTACTTTTACAGTTTAAAAAAATGTTATTCTGATAGTAGATACTTATATTATTTCCAAGATATTGAATTTTCTTCAATTAGTCATCATTTTCATTGATTTAGCGTTATTTTTATCCATTTGACGAGATTTTTGTTAATTTGGCAACAATTGAAAATGTCGTCAAGTTGGCGATATTCCACCAAATTCGTCGCCAAAATCTCGCCAAGCGCTATGGACGGAGAAATAAGTTATTCTTACAGCAGATAAATGACTATTGGCGTTCAAATACATAAGTATTACTCAAAGTATCTATTTTCATGAGTGAAACGAGCTAGATCCACGAGAATGATGTCACCCAATTTATCGCATAGTATTACATATGAAAAGTGCGCATATTTCTTAATAGGAATTTTTATTTTTTATTTTCTAAGACTTTTTGATAATTTTTTTGAAAATGTGCAATATCTCGAGAACGGTTCGTGTTAGCGTTCTAAAATTTATGGCAATCGTTTCCTACTGAAAAATTACACAAGAAATGTCTATTTGCGTAACTTTATTAGAGGTTCTGATTTTTTAACGATTTTTTCAAAATTTCACTCGAAAATTCAAGGAGGTTCTGAACATTCAATTGCATATAAAAACAATAGACTTCTAGTGTTTATGGATTGTGATTTTTGTACCAAATTTCGTTCGAATCGGTCCATTTGTTCGTCAGTTATCATCTCCACAGTCTCACTGACACACACACACACATACTTTCACACACACACACACACACATACTTTCACACACACACACACAGACATCACCTCAAAAATGTTCGATTCGTGATCAGGGATGCTTGAAACGTGCTCTCCCGTCGAAAACTCGAATTCGAATTTTCGACCCCGTCACAATACTTTCCTTATACATTATGTATATAAGGAATGTAAACATTACATAATGCTTCAAACGATAGAACTAAATTTTGCAGTAAACCTTAAACTTAATCTACCACACTGTTTAATATTCATGAATGCATAACAAACTGTGAATTGAAACAAAATCCTTTATCTTTTATCTGCTGTCTGTTATGCAGCGATTGCCATTTGGCGTTTGTCATATCCTCTACTGACAAAACACAACTGCCACAAACAATACTACAGCAATAACTCCCGAATCAAAACCACTTCTCGATTGTTTCAGCTTCGTCCATGTGTCGCATATTCTGAAAATTACACGACTAGCGACTTCAATAATGCAAGCATTGCGTTGCAAAATTATGTATACTGCGGACTATAATAGTCCTCCCAGTCACAACGCAGCATAGTTTGGCGTATGTTAATACTACATTGCTGTAATGCAAGTGGACTTACTGCGCTAATACAAGGCGGATTAATATGACAGAGTAACATTGGCGGACGTTTTAGCTTAGACTTCCTCATCCTGATCCGTGTTTTAAATTGCTCATTTATTCGGTTGAGAATTGCTGTGTGCCGTAGGGGTTTGTGTTTTAATTTAAGCAGCAACTTTTGAGAAACAAATTGCTGGCATGTTTTTCTTTTGCACATTGTAGTAATTACAGTAGTTTGTACTTGATTGGTGACAAAAGTAATCAAATTCCAGTTTGTCGTATTTCGATTTACTATGAAATGAATTATAGTTGATTGTAATCAGAACGATCTGAGTTTTTGTAACTTTTATAATTCGTTCATCGCGTTAATTTTATCAAATCAAGTGAAAAAGTTTCTATAAAGACATATTATTGGGCGAAAATTGTATGGAGCAGAATCCTTTAAAATAAAAACAAATCAAAAGTTTCCAAATCATTAAATAAGAGAATATGTACACTAAAACATATCAACTTTGAACAAAAATAATTATAACTCCATGGTTTAAATTTAAAACATAGTTTACTATCAAAGAATCATTGAAAACTCCATATGACACAGCATATAACACAAAAATGAACATTGAATCAGTCTCAAAGACAAAAAACAGATTTTTCCTTAAGGAAAAAAGTACAATGTGAGCAACTTCCATATCGGCAAGAAGAAGAAGCCATACTTCTACTAATAGAGCAGCAAACTTGATCTCTGAGCAAAGGGATTGCCAAGCAGAACGAGAAGAAATGAAAGTTAAAAATCAAAGCAAAAATTAATTAACAACATGATCATATGAAGGAAAATGTTGAAAAAAGGAGGAAGGTGAAATAGCAGCAGAGGGATTCACAGCAGGTTGTTCAAAGAATAAAACTACGAAACTAAATTCCCTTCCATAAAATGAATAGAAAACCTGCCGGCTTTAGAAGCTACATGAGTCATTCAAAAGAGGTGCCGAGAATGACTGTTTATAGCAAAAAATGTGAAAAATAAGTGGAACATAATAAAAGTGAAGGCGAACAATCAACTCACGAAGATGTATGAACAAACTTCTTAAACTAGATATAAATTCAAGATATTAAAACAAACTGTATAAAATATCAGTGAATAAAGACATTAGAATTTTGAAAACTAAAAAGAAGGAACCAATAATTTTTTAACGCTATATAAACTATCTCCATCAACTAAATACAAAAGAGAGTCGGACAAACTACTCTAAAAATACCAGTGAAGAAGAATGCCGATAAATAACAAAACCATAGGAATTTGAAAAAAAAATATTTTACTCTATTTAAGATGGTCTTGCTGCGACGAGTGTTTATTGCACTGTTTTTTTTTCGTGAGATAAGTGTAATTTAACTTTCGAAACTAATTAAGACCCTTATTATTGTGTTATATGCTGTTCTATGCAAAGCTCTTTAAACATCTTTGCTTTGTCAGCAATAGTTTAAGCATATTTCGAATTGCGTAATATCTTGATTTAGACCAAATTTCAGGCAAAAAATAATGGTTAACTAGTGCCCTAGATCAAACTCGCGGCATCTGGATTACAGTCAGACGTCCTACCAATTTCACTACTCTGACAGTGTAAGCACTTTCAAGTCAAGTTTGTTTGAAAATTCTTAATTGTTACTCTTTTAAACTATCAGATGGAAGGCCAACCATATGTGTGGAAACTACAACACTATAATAATATTTAATCCTAAAATGAATACACTAATAATTACAGTAAAAAAATAATACGAGCTCAGAGACGTGATTGCACCCGGGCTTCCTAGATTGAACCTAGCTGTTCTACCTACTGCTTGAGTCGAGCTAAAAAAGGAATTACAGCATCTTAAAATCTTCAAAAGGTAGTGCAAGGTACGAGGTGCAATCTTTGACCTACCGTATCCTCTTATTGTGCCCCCATGTGTGTCAAAATCAACCACAGTATTTGTCATACCAACCACTGACCCAACACAGCAGATGACACAACCGCAATAACTTCAATAACCCCGCAATAACTCCTTTTAGCTATTTCTCAATTGTTTCAGCAACGCTCATGTATCTTATATTCAGAAAATTAAATGACACGCTGGCTTCGGTAATAACAGCTTTGCTCTTCGAAATCGTCTCTGTTCGGATGCTAATACAGGCCCCAGTCAGACTGCAGAATTACATCGCACGTTCATGTAACTTTGTAAAAGGAGCGGCTTAAATACTCTAATATGAGATTTAATATGATGGAGAAATTCTGACTGCCAATAGAGAGTATGGACGCGCGGAACCTTATTCGTGGATTAAATTGCTCATTCAATCAGAAGGGATCTATTGCTGCAAGGATTTGTGGTTTACTGAAAGGTGCAAAATTTGTATCTCATTAGTGGAATGCTTTCGTTTTATACAGGGTTTCCAGAAAAGACACTACAACTACTTTGCAAGGTGAGATCAGTGAGTGTGCATGGTAAGTTTATATACAATAAAGTGATCCTGACCGATCAAATAAAAGTGACTGCAGCGCCTTTAGTGGAGAATTGTGTAATTTAGGATATTGAATTTTGCAGCAAAGTGAGAGAGATATCTATCAAAAACCAATTATTTGCTATAGAGTATTGTGTAGTTAGTAGGAATAAATACCAGAAACGCTTATATGGAATACAATAAATTGGTTAAAAATTCGTATCATCTGGACATGCATTGTATAATACAATTGTATAATACGATGATACCTACAACGTTAGTTAAAGTATTCGGCAACATTGTTTCTCGAATGCAAATGTATATTGTTGCTGACGGAGGGTATTTTGAGGAGGATGTACATTTGATTCCTTGTGCCTATCAGTATTATTTATTTTACCATTCCTGGATAGGACAACCATTCGGAAATAACCCCATTGTGCCAAATAAATGCCTTTTGTAAGAATTTTGTATCGATTTCTACCAATTAGACAATTCTCTACTACTTTGCAATTTGTTTTATCGCCTATCTCACTCATCGTCTATCTAACTATTTCATTTCCTATCTCACTTTGTTGCCGGGTTCGTTATCGTACCGTTTTAAATTTCCCGCTAAGGCTAGGGGCACTGAAATCAATACAGGATGATTAAAAATAGATGGGCAAAACTTTACGAAGTGGTAGTATGCACCAAACTAAGCATTTTCCGTCGTAGTTACCGGGTCGGAAATAAAACGTAAAGTCGTTACAGGACGCTTACTCTTTAGGAAGTGACCTCTCCGCAGTGGCGGTGGGTGCATAGGCAATGCGGCACTGCGGGAACAACAGTGCTCTCTTTTCCACGCAGCCTCGCGTGCAGCTTCCTATGTGCGCATGTGCGCATAGGAAGCTGCACGCGAGGCTGCGAGGGAGAGAGAGCACTGTCGCTCCCGCAGTGCCTATGCACGCACCGCCGCTGCCGCTCCGCAAACTTAAAAGCGTCATTCTGGTTGTTACTTTTTGGAAGAAGAAAACCCTGTATGCAAATATTATCTGGGGAAGAAGAAAAATCCTTATGCAAGTTTTCGTAACACCGAATGTACAACCTTAGCAGTTTGCAGCAGTTGTACTGATGAGGTCGAATGTACGGCCTTATCACTTTTGCAACTCCAACATTTGAGATGATGAATTTACAAATATGAAAAAAAGCCATATGCATTTCATCTATGGATCCTTTTCTATGGATCTTTCATCTATGGACATTGCGACATGCCTTGTCTGTTCGAGAAAGTTCGCCAACCCCTCCATCATCGCTGTAAGACGTGGATTCAGGTTGGCGGCCGATCTTTTGAGCAATTACTGTAATTATTGTTTATTAAGTGTCATTTTATAACTTCTAAGTCATTCTTGTACTTTCGCCTCACCTCATTGGTTTCACCATTAAAGGCCAACTAGCGCCTTTAGGTTTCATTTTTGACCCGGTAAATTATGACAAAAAATGATTGGTTTGGTGTTGTTGTTGTTGAGACCCAGACCGTCCGACCTACCAGAAAGGTGTAAGGTAACCGTTTGGACGGCCGGGAAGTGCCACCCAATTTAGACCGGAACCCAGTGGGGGAGGCATCCACAGGGACCTTCCCCTCCTTCCCCTTCGACCAACCTCTCGGAAGAACTTACGGACCCACATGTTTAACGTGATTGTACTCCGCATGAACACGGCGGCAGTTGTGGCAACGTGTAAATCCAGCGCGCAAACCACCGGGCTACCGCGCCCGAAATGCGCCAACAGCACGCGGTGTTACCAGGTGGTCACCCACCCAAGTACTAACCGCGCCCAATGCTGCTTGACTTTGGTGTGTACTACCACATCGTAAAGTATGGCCCATCTTGTTTAAATCACCCTCTATGTTCTACAAACTTCGAGAAAAAATTTTACCACGTATAGTGACAAGAACTGCAGGTGGGTGTCGGTTACAGTCCCTATTGCAGCCCCAGTTACAGCCCATGTTACAGTCCCTAATGATAAAACTTTTTGGCAGATATTTATTGTCTTCTATATACGTGTTTCATGCGTTTTTGAACTCGATTTCTACTAATTAGATGATCTTTTGCGACATTATAATTTCCTTTTTTCATCTATCTTGCTTTGTTGCCGAGTTATTTAGAGTAACAATTTGAATTTTCAGCTACAGGCGCTTTGTTCGTTTTTAGCGTAAACTGCAACAAAACGGTTGACAATTTAACAAAACATACTTGACCTACGAAAGGTGACACCCGTAACTTATCAAAAAGAAAGAGATTTATAATTCATATAAAGAGATAGATATTAACAAATACATTAAATTGGATTTTCAAAGACATTGAATATTTGCTTTGCTTTTGCTGCCAATCACTGACATATACTTACCATTTATGAACATTATCTTAGTTTGTTTGTTTTATGAGTTTCTTACATCGATGAAAATATTGGCTTTGCTGTCTGTTGTGTCTTTTAAGAGAAATTCAATTTGAAATATGTTTTCGCATGGTTAAATATGAAAAAAATCATACAGAGATTCAAAAGTAGATAAACAAATAGACCATTCCAAAAGCAAATACATGTCACTTTTAATTTTAATATGCCGCTGAAGCATATCTTATGTTATAGTTAAATATTTCAATCCAAAGTTTAAATGTATTTTCCAAATATTTTAATGGAATTGTGCATGATTATATGGCTCTTAAATCTCAATATTTTATTAAATATACTCCTTGTATATTTATATTGTTTTAAAATATATATCGGAAAATTATAGCTTTTATTTTAAGCCTTAGTGCAACAATAGAGAAAGGGTTTCCTAAAACATGTTAACTTAAAATAAACATCCAATTTTGCATAATAAAAGATGCTTGTCTGTCTGTTTGTTTTGTCTGTAGCCTGAATCGAACATTTAACGAAATTTGGTGCAGAGCAAGCTGAACACTCGGGACAACATTTTTTTTTTTAATTCGAATATTTTTTAAATGCTAATTACTTTAAAAGTTATGAAAAAAATAAAAATATTGCTGAAATTTCGCCTTTTTCGGATCAAATTCATCAAACAGATAATTTTTAGAGCTCAAAGGATACGAGCTGTGATCAACTAACCAGGTATTTATCGCGAAAGGAAAATTCAAAATATAAAATGCAATATCCTAAATTTCTGAATGTTAGAGACATCGCTTTGATTTTTGAAATGTTCTATTGTTTCATCATTATAAGTATTATGCGAAAACTTCACTTGAATCAGACGTAGAATTTTGAAGATAGCATTTAAAATTTTAATTTATTGACTTGGCTAAAGCTATTTTTTTCTTTTTTGAAAGTTGCGACACACAGAGTACCGTGCCAATAAATGCGCATATTTTTGCTCATGTAAGAATCTGTTTCGCTCCGCGTTTCCACTTTACTTTTATATTTTGTCTTTCGGGGTTGCTATGGCAGCAGATGTAAGATTTTTATTTTATTCAATTGAGTGGTATTATATATATTATTTACGCAGCGGACGCTTATGCAGATGCTTACATTTTAACTCCTGGCAACGTCGGCCATTTCTGCTAGTGAAATATAAACCTTAAAAATTTAAAACATAAACTTAAATTAATCGTTAAAATATTTAACATGTTGATACCTTTTGAATACATACGTTAGGAGTTTAGCACTATCATTTATTTTGTATGAAGATATGAATTTGGCATTTCTCATACCCACAAATTATACGCAACTGCCGATAACACAGCCATAGCAATAGCGAACTCCTAAATCGAACGATTATCGACTATCTCACCTACACAAATGTGTTTCATTTTCTACAAAATTACAAGCAACTGCAATAGCACAAGCATCGCATTCCAAATTTCTATATACTCTAGACGCTAATATGCTGTCCAGTCAAACTGCAGTCAATTCATGTTAATACATTACTGTAATACTGTCAGACTTACTGTGCAGACACAAGGAAGCTCATATAATACTGGAGTACCATTAATAGACGATGGGGCGTAGATGAATAAACTTGCTGTGCATTAAATTTCGCTTTCAATTAATAAAATATTATATTCCACAGGATTTGTGATTTTCTGAATAGTGCGAATTCCTGATAATTGCTAGCGATTGATTTCCATCGATGCAAATAAATTACTTTACCACACATAGCCACAAAATACTTTATACTATTATTTTTTGACCTGTATGAACATTAATGAACTGGACCACAACGTAAAATTTAGCTCAAATACAGATAAGTACGCAAACGTGCGTTTTCAAAATAATTGGATTCTATTTATTCACTGCAGCAATTCAGGATCTGAAAGCTCAAATAAGCGCAAGACTATGCCGGCCAAATAGAAAATAGCTACATGATACAATAAAGTACAATACAGTAGCACCACCTAGTGTGACGAAAAGGAAGTAAAGCGAGAAAAAACAGAAAATAGAACAGATATAAAGGCTTGTCGCAAATAAAAAAAAAATCTGGTGTCCTAAACGTAATGCCCAATTACTTTTATCTGTGCTGCAATTTACGCTTACTCTAGTTTTATATGGCCTATGAACTAAATAAAAAATGAACTTTTACTAAATTTTGTAAAATATGATTGCATTTTGCATATTCGTTTTTTCATAGTACAGGATTTTACAATGCATGCTTATGTTTCTACAGTACCTAATATATGTTAATTACAATTGAATGCCGTATAAAAATTACATACTGTATTAAATAACCTATTTTATACATACTGTATAAAATAGTTAAGTAAAAGAGGTACTGCCGTTATAACTAATCACAAGTTTCCAATGAATTTATTTAAAATATTAACCTTTAAATACATGATGCAAAACTGAAAGAATTTGAATATACCACGCTATAAACTGAACCCGAATCTTAAACATATTTTATATTTTAATTCATTTCTGGTAAAATTCTAATTTAGCATTTGTCGTATCAGCCAGTAACGTCATATACGACATATATATGACTAACTTAGCATGTAAATTCTAAACACATCTCAACTGTTTCAATGACGCACAGGTATTACGTTCTGAAAATTATACAGCTTTAGATTACAATAATACAAGAATTACATTGCTAAATTATGTATATAATAGACGCTAATACTCATTTCAGTGGAACTGGGCAGTTCTACTGAATCGCTTGTTAATAGATTGCAGTTCATGGCTTGCTTATATATAATGCAGTATACCACAATCCAGCTAGATTTACTTTTGTAATTCAAGCCAGCTTAATCTGAGTAAATTAAAGACAGTAGTGTTTAAACACGTAAATCTTATTTAAATATTCATGTAAAAAAAGGATAATTACTATCTAAGGATTTGCAGTATTTTAAAACAAACTAATATCGGAAAATTATCATTTTGGATACTTGTTATATTTTCCTTTTGTTTAAAGCAAACAATATCTTTGTCGAAATTATTTAAAGTGATCTGTAATTAACTAAATCGATTTCAAGTTCGATTTCAAGTTGCAGTTTGAATGTCAGTATGAATTAAATTAGTTATTTCTAGACATTGTTTCGTTTAGTGCAATAGAAGCAAATCAGTTCTGACTTTGTATTAACCATGTCTCTTCCGTTGATTTAACCATAAAGCCAGTTAGAATGTGTATTGAATACCTAATTTCATGCGTGTTGAAATTAATGCACCCAGCCGTAAAGGGTGAAACAAATGAGGAAAAAAAATCCCAGTAAACTCAATAGAAATGGCTATCTTTAGTGAAATATAGCAGGTTTGAAAAAACTCTTACACGTAAATCTGAAATATTATTAAGTATCTTTATTACTACCATGTAGATACCAATTGAATCTGAATTCTGACCTACTTTTTTTCCATTTTCTTTCATACTTGTCATATTCACAAGCGGAGTACATGACATATTTCTCAATTGAAAATTTTTAATCAAAATTCTACACAAAAAACGAATAGGGGATGGCATGGAGTAAAACAAAGTATATAATAAAAAATTATATAAGATAATTCGTAGGATGGCAAGAGATGTGCATATTTCATTTTAGATGAAATTATTTCCCATTTTTACACTCCTTTGCACACTTATTTCGGGTAGTCATGGGAATTTACTATTAGTTACATCTCCAGAAGCAAAGTATAAATTTTTCTTTTCCACTTTCTCTTTTATTCTTCTGCCCTACCCTTGAAATTTGATGCTGAATTCATATCACTGATTGCAGAGTCAACTTCGATTATAAGAGATTACAATTTCGTCCCAGTAGCTCAACGGTAAGTCGTCGGCTGGCCAGTTCGAAGATCCAAAGGTTGATTCCCGGTTGGGGCAGCAAGGTTCTTTACAATGGCGCCCGAACAAATCAACCCTGTTGTTTAATGCAAAGATGTCGGAGGTGTGAAGACCCCAGACCGTGCGACTCACATTGTGGATTTAGAGTAGCTAACTGCACGGCCGGGAAAGGATACCTCCTGCACTCAGGAGGCACCCAAGGTCTACCATTCCGCCAAACGAATATTTATCTAGGTCTAAAAGGATAACAACTGATAAAAATAATTGTGGTTAAACAGACAGTTTTACATTATATTTGAACTTGACAAGTACGTCCATTTTATAAAAATGGTAAAATAGTTATTGCGAATATAGATAAAAAGATCATTGAAAAATAAAATTTAGAGAGAGATATATTAACATAATGAAAAATAGATAAAAAAAATAAAGAAAATAATAAAATTTTAAAAGTGAAATTTAGAAAATATATAAAAAACGAAAATATAGGGAAAATGAAAGAAATTTAGGCACATGGAAATCAAAAGCAGAAATTTAAGAAATGCAGAAAAAAATTTAGAAAAGAAAATTTAGATAAAATACAAATAAAACAAGAAAGATCAATCATGCTTAAAGCATTGATTATGAAACACTTTCCAACTTCAATGCAATTTTATTTAAAAAAGTCGAAAATGCAATACATTCCTCGGTAATATTTTAAAACTTATCACAATACTACATTGATTTATTATATTTGAAAACTTAAACTTTCATTGAAAAAAATGAACTTCATTCAAATGACGGCATTGAAATTTAAATTGCCTGGTTTAAATATCTCTAAAATGCAATACATTCCACGATAATATTTTTAAAACTATCATAATACTACGATAATTTATTATATTTAAAAACTTCATCGAAAACAACTGAAATAAATTCAAATGACGTCATAGAAAAAATAACACGCCTGGATCTCTCTATAAAAGAAGGATTTCATTCATTTCATTCATCACAATACTATAATAATTTATTTTATTTAAAAATTAAGACAATGGAGCTACAATTCATAAACTCTATGCTTAAAACTTCATCGAAAAAAATCGTCCTTCTGTTTATAAAATTAATTAATATTTCATTCATATCAGCCAGGCAGACTCCATGGACGGAATTATTTTGTGTTAAAGAAATACAATAATTCTAATACAACTCATTCTACATATTTTGCTGCTTACATTTTACATAGGTGAAAAATAGGCTTAGTAGTAGAAATAATCAAATTTGAATGAGAATTTAAACTCAAATATATTGTCATTGTGTTGTTTTAGTATGTAGATACAGAATTTAAGCAAAAATGAAGTAGTTTTAGGACGGATACAACACTCAATATGAATTAAAAAGAACTTTTAAAAATCACGATTTTGAAACAAGATGGATGACATATATCATTTTGAAGTGGGTCATGTGATCGTTTCATATCATGGTCACGTGATCGTTCCATATCATGGTCACGTGATCGTTTCATATCATGGTCACGTGATCGTTTCATATAAGATGTGTAATTATTATTTTAATTTTATTTAAAAAACTACTGAATATATTTCGCTGAATTTTTTTTATATATTTTATGGAACAATTTGACTATTACCTAAAATTTTCGAAGCAACTTGTGAATTTTAAATCCGCTTAAAAAATGTTTGAAAAATTAGGTCCCATAGGGCTCAATGTATTTCATTTTTTCAACCCGGGTTCAAACCAAAACTAATTGGGTGATATTATTCATTTATATTCCCATAGGTCCTACAGATCGTCTGAACAACATACTAAAATTTCATTTTGATTAAGTCATTTTTACGGCAGTTATCGTGATAACGGACAGACAGACAGACAGACAGAATGAACAAAGTCATAAACCCTTTTCAACTTTGTTGTAAAGTGTTAAAAAAATTTAGAAAAGAAAATTTAGATAAAATACGAATAAAAAGAGTCAAAAGAAATAGAAAGAACCAAGAAAATAAGAGCAGTTAACATAGCTTTTTTTTAACACTTTACAACATAGTTGAATAGTATTTATGACTTTGTTCATTCTGTCTGTCTGTCTGTCTGTCCGCTAGCACGATAACTGCCGTAAAAATGACTTTATCAAAATAAAATTTTAGTATGTTGTTCAGACGGTCTATGGGAGCTATGGGAATATAAATGAATAATATCAACCAATTAGTTTTGGATTGAACCTGGATTGTAAAAATGAAATACATTAAACCCTATGGGACCTCATTTTTCAAACATTTTTAAGCGGATCTAAAATTCACAAATAGCTTCAAAGTTTTAGGAAATATACAAATTATCGCATAAAATATAAAAAAAAAATCAGCAAAACATATCCAGTAGTTTTTTAAATAAAAATTAAAATAATAATTACATCTTTTATATGGAGAGATCACGTGGCCATTATATGAAGAGATCATGTGACCCGCTTCAAAATAAAATATGGCATCCATCTTGTGATTTTTATTCTTTTTAATTCATATTTAGTGTCGTATCCGTCCTAAAACCGCTTTATTTTTGCTTGAAATCTGTGCATCTACATAGTGAATCAACACAATTACGATATATTTGAGTTTAAATGATCATCCGACATTGATTATTTCTACAACGAAGCCTAATTTTCTTTTATGGAGAATGTAAATACCGAAAGATGTAGAATGAGTTCTATAAGAATTGCTGCATTTCTTTAACGCAAAATTATTTAGCTCATGGAGTCTACAATATAGTTGATACGAATGAAATATTAATTGATTTTACACAGAGAGGCATACGATTTTTTCGATGAAGTTTTAAGCATAGAGTTTAATTTCTTGTACCTCCATGATCTTAAATTTTTAAATAAAATAAATTATTATAAAATTATGATGAACGAAGTGAATGGGAAAATGTTTATGAATGAAATGCTGCTTTTATAGAGAGAGCCAGGAGTGTTATATTTCGATGACGTCATTTGAATAAACTTCATTTGGTTTCGATGAAGCTTTGAAATTTAATTAATTACTGCAGTATTATGATAATTTTAAAATATTACCGAGGAATGTATCTCATTTTAGAGATGTTTAAACCAGGTAATTTATATTTCAATGCCCTCATTTGAATGAAGTTCATTTTTTTCGATGAAGTTTTAAGTTTTCAAATATAATAAATTAATGTAATAATGTGATAATTTTAAAAATATTACCTAGGATTGCATTGCATTTTAGAGATGTTTTTATAAAATTGCATTGAAGTTGGAAAGTGTTTCGTAATCAATGATTTAAGCATTATTGATATTTCTTGGGGGGTTTTTTAAAACAGAAAATATGGATTGAACACAATAAGTCCATATAAGTTAATAAGAATGAAATAAAGGGATTCATTAATCAGAATTAATTGAGAGCAGAATCTTCTCACAAGCTTCGGTCACTTTATTAGAAATTTCCATTGCAACAAGAATGCAGTTTTTAATTTTATCTTCTGAAGAGGGATTTTAACTAAATTTGGAGAACCAAATTGGTTTATCAGTGGGAGAGGGTTTGCAAATTGCAAATTCGATTTCAAATTGAGATAATAACGACCACGTACGATACTAACCTGGATAAAAATAGTAGTAGCAAGAGGATAACCTGAGGTAATAATAACAGGAGGTGGTCAGTCACATTGTCAGTTTTCCCCTAATTTGACATTAGAGGGTAAAGATTGTAGAGTCCACTTCGACTATAAGAGTTTGCAATTTCGTCCCAGTAGCTCAACGGTAGAGCGTCGACTATCCAGTCCGGAGATCCAGGGTTCGATTCCCGGTTGGGGTAGCAAAGTTCTTTACATGATTATTTAAGTTATATCTACAGCCTCTTCTGTGAAAAAGATGTTGCAAAGGATACGCAAATTCGTTAATAGGATTCGGCATCTCTAGGACCATAACTGAAACTCCTTTATACCAGCCACAGTATAATTTGATGCTGAATCCATATCAGTCACCATTTAAGCTCTACCTGTATCAGATTTTGAGAAATAGATGCTTAAAAATGTTTTGGGTAAAATTAATAGTATTTCAAAACTTTTGCATCCAACACATACCGCATGTTAATCAGTTCTGGAGGCAAAACGTAACTGTCTTCCTTGAGACAGTAGTGCAGCGCAGTCACACCAGCTACAGCAAGAACAAGTTATGCCGGCGGAAGGTATCTCACGTGACATATGGTGTAAACGTTGCCAAACGGAAATATAAAATTAAGATAGAAATCAAAGGAAACTTTAGATGAACTGCAGGATCATTCCATGAATATAACGTAAAAATCGAGGAGGAATGTGAACGAACAGCAGAAGAAATCAAAAAATGGTTTTATGGATAAGTGTTTTGAGTTTAATATACATAACTTTTGAAATGAAACTTCTCTTGACGCAGTAGTGTAAGTTCAGTCGGACAAGATGAAAATGGAAACGCTGCCTTCCCCAACTAAGAAGCCAAGAATGAAGAGAAGGGGAAATATTCCTATTGGCTCTACCTTGAACACATCACGCAGCATTTGCGCATTGGGTTTTCGTAGTGTAGGCTAATCGTTTTCGCAGCGTAACATAAACTGTGCATTTATGTATTATATTTTTGTATTTTGTTTTCGTTGAAATTTGTGAAATTTCGTGAGTATTAATACAAACATAATATTTATGAAGTGTCGTTTTAAGTTGCTGAAAAGTATGAAATTTTCTTAGCTTTAATATACGCATACAGTGTATTTATGAAGCGTTGTTTTAAGTTGTTAATAAGTGATTGTTGAAAATTTTTAAAATTTGTGAGTTTTAATACGCATACAGTGCATATATGAAACGTTGTTTTAAGTTGTTGACAAGTGTTCGTTCAAAATTATGAAATTTTGGGAGTTTTAATACGTATACAGCGTATATATAAAGCGTTGTTTCAAGTTATTAAGTGTTCGTTTAAATTTATGAAATTTTGTGAGTTTTAATACATATATAACGTATATATGAAGCGTTGTTTTAAGTTATTGACAAGTGTTCGCTTAAAATTAGGAAATTTTGTGAATTCCTGCAAAGGGGGATCGAACTGTTTGGGATAGTGTATGTCAAATACCTGTCTTTTTGAGAGGTTCTTTGTTTGGGATGGATGCTGTCCCACTCGTAAGCAAAAGTTTAATTATATTGATCGGAAGAGATTATAATCAAGTTAATAGCTTAGTTTGGAGCATATTTTCTACAGCTCTTTTAAATTGTGTTTTTATGGCAAATATTCTCGTGTAATGTTTCAACACAAAAGGTACCTGAATAGAACGCTGAAAGTGTGACTTAATAAAATATGGAGAAATATAAATTTCCAATTGCTTGAATAGAAAATTATTGCAGCAATTAAAATGCACCAACATATGTCTATCGGATCATATATTGTTAATACATGGTTTTATTTTACCATTAAACAAAAAGTAGAAGTGAAAAGCACATTTTCGTCAAATGCACACAGTGAATTTTTAAGACCACTCAAATATTGTATATTTAAATAGGGTGTTTTCAACATAGTTGACCTCGCTTTTTGAGCTTCATAAATTGACTTTGGATCCATATTTCCTATTTGAAAGTTTTTTAAATTCAAAATTATTTCATATACACTGTTTTTTTGGATGGGTAATATTTTGATGAATTTTATATTTATATAATTTTATTTTAAATTTGCACAGGATCCCTTTAACGAAAAAATTTCAAATAGAAAGTGCTACCCTGTATATATAGTAAGTAATCTAAAAAAACTCGGTGCAATTATCGGCAATACCTAATTACTTATTGCTTATTAAAAAAATCGAGAAATTTTCTCTGACAATTCCGGTGTCAGCTTGTACAAAACCTTGCTGCGTCAACCCGAAATCGAATCGCGGATCATAGTCCAGCCGGCACTCAATCTTTGAGTTACTAGATTGGAATTGCAAGCTCTTATCATCCAAGTGAACTATGAAAACTGCAAACAAAATTACCTAGACACATTTTACGCAACATCTGGTTTCAATTTGCAGTCAATATCTGGAGTAGAAATGACAGTCGAAGGATAACGAATTCCAATTTTGTTGGTTAACCTTTTTCCTAGTAGTTTTTCTCTATTTCTATTGTAAATATCTTTATGATTATTGTATAATTGTGCTAGTTATTTTCCCTTTGACTAGTTACTGTCAACTAGTTAGTGCAACTTCTTCTAATTTAACTTTTTTGTTCAAGAGGCAGTATTAAATTTATACCCCTGCAAATTTATGAAAATATCACCCACCGGAAAAAATTTAATGAAGAAATCTACATATAATTTTAGCAAATTTACAAACTGGAAGTATATGTCTAAAACCAATTGCAGAAACACAAACAGTAAGGTTAACTGTGCCAAAATGCACTGTCTACAAAACACTTGATTTAAGTCATCATTACAAAATGGGATTATAAATTATCACAAAGAAAATTTTGAAATTTTAAAATAACAAATATTAAGCAAACAGATAAGCCGTGTTTCTATCAATGCAAAAATAATGCGCTACCCCCATAATACAATTTTTTTAAAGTAACATTTCATAAGCATTTTAAAAGTATTTATAAATGCGGCCTATTTAAAACATCCCCAATTTAATCTCCGCAAAAGCATCTAAGTGGAAATATCCACGTATTTACAATACTTAATGGAAAACCCAGGGCAAAAAAAACTCAGGAAAATTCATAAAAGTCGAAGTTTAAAACCTCTTTAAAGTCAAGAATTCATCTTTGGAGACGTCATCAAATTCAGCGCGTCCAGCTAAAAAGACAGATGGAAGTTTCACGTCTTAACTTTATTATTTTTTTACTCTTCAGTCTGCTTGGCATTAAATTCCGAAATATTAGAAAAAATGTAAAGAATTCAGGGGGGAGCGAAGCAAAGTCACGTGACCTGGAAGGCGCTGCATTAACCGCCAGAGGGCAACACTATCAAAATCCCATAATCTTAATTTGAATACCAAATTTAGAGGAGGAATACTTAAGTTCCACAGAATGGAAATAGGCTTCATTTCTACTGTGATGACATTTTTAAGGCTCGAATTTTTTTTTTCGGTCTCCAAGTGTTTTTTGATCTTTTCCTCATTGTTATTATCCATCTGCACGTTATATAAGAATATTTAAAACTTCCCGAATTTTGATGAATATTTCTCCAAAGCACGAGAAAGAGGTTTTTAGTCAATGCTAGGAATTAAGTTTTTTACTGAATCGTTTTCCAGATTTTTTTTCTTATTTTGCTGACGAAACGTAACGCCATTTTCAATCCAAATTCTAATCAAAATATACGTTTGATTCGACGAAAATTCATCCTTTTTTCTTGTTTGGGCTATTTTTTGGTTTTGATTTCTGCACATCTTGCAATGAATGAAAAATAAATATCAAAGCAATAGCGGATAATGATAATTTAGTCAGAAAATCTCACGGAAATATTTCGTTTCCTATTTCATATTTTTTTTCCAAATCAGTATTGTTAGATTGTAAAAATATAAAGAGAAGCCGAAATCGGAGAATAATTAAATAAACATTCCTGTCTTTAATTTCGAATTCTTAATTAATATTCAGGAGCTCATTTTTAAAAACATTATGAAGATGTACAGAGACGTAAAATTTTATACTAAAAGATCTTTTGAATTTTAATTTAAAATATTTAAATAAAAGAAATGATATATGTGGCCTGTTTACATTTATAGCTTTTTATTTTCCATCTTTTCATAAACACCACTAATTTCTAATGAATATATTTTATTTTTGGGCAGCAAAATTATTTTCTCTCTCAAAAATTTTTAACGTGATACATTCAGAAAAAATTTCAAAGAGTCATTTGTTCTGAAGAGTGAAATATTCTGGTGGTTGTTCAAATAAAAATAGTGGGTTGTTTACTGTATAACCGCAGAATTTATTTTTCGAAATCAAAACTTTTATTTCACTTTCTGAAAGTGTTTTGAAACATAATTCAAGTACACTTCAGACTTTTTTTGTATTTATCGCCACATGTGGATTTCAGCGGATACTTTTAAAAAATTTCTAAAATGAAAAATATCATCATCGTAAATATAATAAAACATAAAGATATTCATTTCATCTTTCACATTAGTCTAGCTTATTCTTATTCACTTTAATATACAGGATAATTTTAATTAAAACATTCCCGTTCAGAGGCGTCTAAAGATATCTACTGGCTAAATTGCAACAAACTATAAACCTTATTAGAAAAGAAATATAAAAAAGTGGTTTCATAAAAATAACATCGCGTAAATGTGGTTTCATAAAAATAAAATAGCTGAAACATCACAACTAGGGGAAATTTTTCACTGGAGAGGAGACAAAAAATTTGAACGTTGAGTAGACAGAACTCTACAGACAAAGATTTCTCTTTCCTTTCCAGTGAATAATCGCTCTAGTACCAAGTATTTCTGACGATCTTAGCAGTACCTCTTAAACCATTTGTTGTTATTTCTTTAAATCTGCCCAGTTTACAACGACTGTGCATCTATCTGCCGTTCAATTACCATGTCTGTAGGTCGTGTACATATTCATCAAGCGTTAACAGTGTATCGCATAGTTGACCAAATATCAGATCACACAGTAGCAGTAATTCTAACCAAATAGATGGAAAAAATTGATTCGTTGAAAGAAATTCTGTAAGCCAGCAAGAATAAATGTAGGTGACGATTCCAATCTTGCTGGTTTCTGGATACGGATATAAAGAGATAATTAAGTTTCATTCTGTTGAATCTCTCAAAAAACCATGCCGCCCGATTTGGGACCAAGAGCAGCACTTAGTCCCTCGGTAAAAATAGATGAGTGAAGGAACCTTGTAACGATATATAGAGTTCCGGGTTTGAACTCCACTTGTGGCTGAAGACTCTTTGTCAGGGATTGTGTAAGCTTCTAGACACTTTGCGAAATAGGCAATTATAACTTGGATATATTGTCTAAAGTTCGTTATAGAGCCTCCAAAATATCGAGTGCAATCCTCCGAAAAAGAGTTCAGACATTGTAACAACTGAAGAGGGTCCCCATGTTTTCTTTTTTGAGCTCTTCCGAGAGCCGCAATCAGTCCATTATTTTCATCAGCGCTTAACATCGGACATTGTATTGCAGCAGAAGATATGTTCACAAACGTTGTTCAGCGTCTTTCTAATATCAAAATGTCCTCCAGTAAAGCTGTCACGCTTGACACTCTGGAACGAGGGATTCGCAATTGCTATTTCTATCGTCAATATCGCACTTACTGTATACTACTTCGTTCCTGAAGTGCAGATAGTCTCACAGTGATCAGTGTCGTTTCGTTTCAAGATAGAAATGGGAAGTTTCTTAATAAGTTGGCTGACCTCTCACTGGGTGTTATTGATACGACCTATGACGCAAAGTCCATTCCTGTCCCCTCACAACGATAAAACCCGGGAAGTTTTAAAAGGAGCAATTTCATTGCACTGCAACATCCATCCTGTCTAATAGACGCAGACTGGTTTCTCGTACAGAATTTTGGGAAACAATGCTATTTTATCTCCATATCTTTTTTATGACCTCTCTCTCCACAAGTCCAGTACTCCAATCTACTTGCAAGCGAACCTAAAAATATATTTAATCCGTCGTCATTTTATTTCTGTTCGGCTTGCATTTCTTATTCTACGGGTCCACATCTCTTGTTTCATCGCTTTTTGTTCGGCTTTATTTCTTCATGTCCGGCCTTCATCGCTTTGCATCCGGTTGTAGTAACCTTCATGTTTTCTATCAGTTCTTCTTGCCCAACTTTCATCTACTTCAATAAAACCATGGATAATTTCAAATTGTTCCCCCATCTTTCTAGATATAAGAGCTTATGTGCTCTTCAAGCTTTTAGAGATCTCACATCTGACTACATTTGTTACGACATATTCTTTTAAATCATGGATGTATATCATCATCTCAGTTATATCATGCATTATATGCATCCTTGTAATTTCGTGCAATTTCAATCAGATGGATTATGAGGAATGAAAAGCTGCTGAATTTGGTCTATAAGGAAATGCCATGTGCTCCCCACATCAGATTTTTACATAACAGATTGGGGAAAAAAATAAATAAAGGCTATATTCTTTACGATCCCTATGGATTTTTGATGGAGTCCCTGCATAGTACTGTTTACAGTACAACTCTAGACCAGTAGTCTTTTGCAAACGGATCAGCGAGGCCTGTCAGGATTGAGACAGAGTAAGTACACAGAAGCACAGTCGATACAGTAACATGTGTATCTTAAAATGTATTCAGATATGCATTGACGTTGATGGTGGACATTGAACACATTTTGTAACTATAATCAATTGTTTCATGATAAACAATAAATTCGAATCATTACGGCTTTTATATGTTTTGCCCTCGTAGCTGAACGTTTGTATAGATTGCTAACGTTTGCATGTTGTCTTGAAAATGTTAAATTCAAACCGGCAACAATACACATCCAAGTCAGTAAATATATTTTGTAATAACTTTGTGGATTTCTGTTTTAAGGATTTTGCACTTTGAGTTTTTAACTAATGAAAGCATAAGATTCATTTTACAAATCGGAACATTTTCTCTAACAAATAAAAAATTGGTTTTTGAATTATTTTACACTTATGGTTTTATATAATTCAACACCTTATTTTAACTTTGCAAATGTATACAACTTTGCAAAGCATATATCTACAATCAACATCCTAGGAATTTAAGCCCGGTATAATATTTTTTGAATACAGTGTATACAAGAAACAAATACATTTATTATATTCTGAGGTATATCAAAACTCTACATTTTCAAATGCTTATTGAAAATATTTCGACGGTAAAAATAAAATTACGAAAATATCGTTCACTTTTAACTATCCCAATTTGGCACTTTATGACAAAATTTGAGATAATTCCCACATTATTAACCGGAAAAGTCCAGAATATTTTATTCGCAGATTTAAAGATCTGCATATGAAGTTCATTTTCTACTGAGAGAGAACACATATTATTGTTTTTTTATTTTATCGGGCAATTAAAGTTCTACTAGTGCATGATAAAGCAAAGTATGTGCAACAATAAAGCAACATTGAGATTTACGGCCTATACTCCTTTTTATTTTCAAGCAATCTTCACACATAACCGGAGAATTTGGAGTTAATTTATGAAAGTTTGAAATTAATGAATATTAGCAATGCAACATATAAAGAAAAATTACCTCTGAATGGCTACGCTGTAAAATATTTCCTTGAGATTTCTTTACCGAAATAGCGAAGTTCGAAAATTCGCAGCTGTCTTCTTTTAAATAAAAAGATTTCCAATATTAGATAATTCTTTACAAGATAATTCATAGATTCATAAAAACAGTCATTTTACTCATATGAGACTTTTTGAGAGTTTCAAGAATCATCTATAGCCGAACAATTTACTATTTGTCCTTAATAAGCATATAATCAAATAGTTCTTTGTTATATAATCACATCAGGAATTTCTTATTATATTACCACTCTCCTGCCTTCCTGATTTTCACTCCAGCAGGTTTCAATTGACAGGATATTCTGCCTTTTCCTGATAAACGAAAATGACTGCAAAGCCATCAATGGATAGTGGTGTGGTCATTAATGGCTTACAGTTCGACGTATTTTACGATGTCCAGAATTCCACTTCGCCAGTTACAATGAAAACTATCAATACTGCTACAGTAGTTATATATTATAGACAGAAATATCTTTTTAAATATATTTTTAAAATTTATGCAATTTCAATCGAAATTTGAATATATAAATTTAAATATTACTTTTGTAATTTCTACAAAGAAATAAATTTAAGTTTATTTGTTTTTAAGTTTATTTGTTTAAGTTTGTTTATTTGTAAACCGAGCTATAAATCTACCTACAACTACATACGAAATGGGTACAATTGATTCTGTGAATTAAAAACCAAAACGAGAAAGATCAATCCTGCATAAACCATTGGTTATGAAACGCTTTCCAACTGCAATGTAATTTTATTTAAACATCCCAAAAATGCGATACATTCAGTGCTGATATTTTTTAAATTATCACAGTACTACAATAATTTATTATACTTGGAAAGTTAAAACTTCTTCAAAAATGCCAATGCTTTAAATCGTCTGCTTCTCTGTGTAAAATCAATGAATATTTCATTCATATCACTTGTATTTCAGACTCCAGAGCTAACATTTAGCAATCATTGTTCAATTCATATTACAATCGCTTGATTTTTTTACATTCTGCATACTATAGAAATTTGGCTTCGTTATAGGAAAAATCAAATATTAGTGATCCTTTAAAGTAAAAAAAAATATTGTATTTGCGTAGGCATAGAATTTTGATACACATATAATATGCAAAGACTTAAATTTATTTAAGTTAATTTATTTATTTGTTTAACGTTATTTAAGCATTTTAGTTCGAAAATTAGATCATTATTAACCTTCGTGATATTCCAACTTTACCAAACATTATGTAAAGAATTAACTACTTAAAACGCTGCTCTGAAAGTACAACCAGAAAACTGCATAGTTGTTCTTTCATTTTGTAGGAAATATACTTCCACATCAAAGCAGCGGTTATTATAATTCTTAAAAAGTCAATTAAAAGTTCTTTTCGGTTAAAGTTTTTGGTGTTTCTACAAAAAAAAATTAAATTTCGATTAAATAACAGAAATATTAAATTACAAGTAGACGATAGAGAACGCAATTTAGCCCGTTATTTGTTTTATTAAAAAGCCCCATTATCTCCATGCGCAATTTTTTGTCAGTTACCTCTTCAACATATAATAAACTCCGATCCAATTTTAATTTTCCCCATCTAGTTAAACTCAGAAGTTTCAAGCACCATTAGGAGAAGGCCCGGTTATTAAACTTTTTAGGGCTCCCGAAATTGGCAGCATTAATTCCTGCGTAAAATAATTTCCAATCATATAGATAAGTGCGTTTATACCAGAGCATAAATGAATTCCCCCTCTCCCACACCTTCCCTCTCTTTTGCTTATTAAAAAAAAAGAAGAGATGAGAGAAGAAAAAATAAAGAAAACGCCAAGGATGCTGAAAAAAAAAATACCTAATCGAAAATTAGCAATTTTCCCTATAATGAATCGATGGATATGAGGGGAAAAGCAGGTAGGGTAGTAATGACTGGGATAATAAGAAGAGTTTTGCTTACCTGCCGAACTCAAATCGGACTATGGAGTTATTTAAAACTCGATCCCAAGTTAATTCTTGTCTTGACAAAGAGCTTCCATTACGGTTTTAATCAGTCCACCTACAAGAAAGGGAGAACGAAAAATAAATTCTTTATTTCAGTAATTAAGCAATTTAATGGATTCATTGCTGTGTTTTCTAAGGGGAAAAAATCATTTTTATTGAGAATTATTTTTTTATTTTATGTTTATGCGCTTCAGACAATGGGGTTTGATTGCATTTCATACGGTGGTTAAGCAGGTATTTCAGAGTATTGTAATTCGATGTGAATAATTTGATGTAGTAGTGTAATGTGATGTTTGAATAATTTGTAGTGTGATATGATGTGTCAATCAGCATGATCGTAAGGAGAGTTGTGTTAAAATTGTGTGGAGGATGTTTACGTTAAAATGATATGTAGGGTGTGCTAAGACCATGTGAGGTTTTCTGTGATTTAAAAAAAAACCAAGTAACTTGAACATACATTTATCGTACTCTTAATTTATAATACATCAAATGAAAAAATAATCTTAGCCGAACTCAAAGAAAAGAAGTATGTAGATTTAACCGACGATTTTCGAAAAAGAATGCTTTAAAAAGTTAGGAATGGATCACCATAAACAAACTACTGCTTGTTATAATATAATTTTGTGATACTTCTTTCAATAGAGCAGATATAAGAAAATTAGATGACTGCTATTGTTGCGAAGAAGTTTTTATTCCTCTTAATCATATCAAAAACAGTGTTACTGTACATCCATAAATAAACAACTGTCTGATTTTACCGCCTAAACAGCTGTTTCTTAACGATTATTAAGAGCAAGCTTTTCTTAAACCTGAAAAAAAGAACCCAAATTCCCTCGAAACATATTTGCTCTCTCTATTTTTTTAAAATTGTCGATGAGTGTTTTTCATTTCAATCGATTTCTTTAAGAATTTTAAGGTCAACCTCAATCATTTGAATCGACTTCTGTAAGAACTCATAAGCCAACCTTAATCATTTTAATCGATTTCTCTTAGAACTCATAAGTCAGCCTCAATAATTTGAATAGTTTTCTGTAAAAACTCGTAAGTCAGCCTCAATAAATTCAATTCCTATTAATTTGCACACTACCATGGTGCGCTCTGGTTCTCCAATTGCATGTTGGTGACGGATTTCAATTAAGTATTAAACTATGAGATCCTGGTAAGATCGTGTAAGTTTTATTACGTCATAGTGTCAACCACCAAATTAAACAGTGAGTCAGGAATGGCCACTTCCTGGTGTTTGAGTAAAATAATGAGGTTATGTATCTCTTTTATTGTCTGCAGCCAATAAAAATGGGTAGAGGCTTTCTGGACAACTCAAGCTAACGAATGAAAGTCGTTCGCACCCTCTCGCAGACCCCTGCTCTGGTGTTGATCTTGTCCGAGCAACGATTCTCGCGCTGAATTGGCTTGGTTACCACGCTCTCCGGATCTTAATCCACTGGGTTTCTACCTCTGGGACTACATGGAAACATTAATGTACGAGATACTTGTGGACTCCCTGGAAGATCTCGCCGCGAGAATCGTTGTTGCTGCGAAAAAGAGCAACACCACACTAGGACTCTACAAGAGGTGTGACCGTCTTTAATTCGTCGATGTCGTCTGTGCAACGACGCCCTTGGACGTTACTTTGAACAGCTACTTTGAGTCTTTCTCTGATACGAATAGAAATGTGAAAAAAATGCTCCTAAATTACAGAGTTGAGTTTCTTTGTTTTCACTGTTGATGGATCAACGTGTATATGTAACTTTACTATTTTCTAGCACAATGAGTGGAATATGGCAGTAGGTTCTATTGCAATATTGTTCGCCTTGATGTGTACTATCATCCCTCATTTTTATTAGAATTTACAATCACCTTGTATACATTATCCATAAAGAATTTGAATCGAAAACTCATAAATGCATGCTAGGAACAAAATTGATGGAAAACTCACTTTTGCCAAAATTAAAGCGTTGCTAAACAGAAGATATTTCTTTAGCTAAATATATGTGATGAATTAATAATATTTAGGGTGATTAGTAATTAATAGTGACTTGACATAAAATGTTTGACACAATACAATATTACTAATAATAGATACATCCGGGAAAAATATTTTATTTGAATTAAATGCATAATTAATGTACTAGTTTGTTCAATTATGTAGTATTACAAGGATTTTTATAGTACATATTAATTAAGATTTTATGTTTCAAATATAATTCCTAAAAAATAAATAACTTATGACATTGTGAATTATTGAAATTGTTATCTTAATTTGTACTCTTTGAGCTTCAAGTTTATATAATGATAGAAAACTAGCATTATAATTTAAACAATATCTAAAACAATTAAATCTTTGCAGCTATATCCCTACTTATCCCCATATGGGAATTTTGAGTTATTGGGATTATTATTTTGGATTCTTCATTAGATACACTGGTATTCTCACTTTAAGATCGAGGTAAGAAAAATAATCACATCTCTCTCTCAAAAGGAGATTATATACATATACATATATATATATATATATATATATATATATATATATATATATATATATATATATATATATATATATATTCCGATAACATATCTCCATGGCCATGTCCCAGATATTTTTCTTTCAGTTTTTCTGGATTACAAAATGAATTTATTTTTCTGCATATGGCAACCACGTATGAATTTCTCGGATAAGGTGACGGAAATATGTGAAAACGGAAACAAACCCTCTTGTGTATGCGTTCATGTGTATGCATGTGCGTGCATATGAAATAAAAACACGGAGAATACATTAGTATATATATAACCAGAGCAGATGCCGTGTTTTTACGTTGCAGCGTTTTTAAACAAGGTTGCATACCCTGAATTTTGATAAAACGTAGAATAGTAAGATATAAAAATGAAAACAAAGTGAAGTGAACAAATAATATCTTGAAAGTGAAAGATTTAGAAATATATTTTATACAGTTCTATTTAATATTGAACTTCTAAAATTTAAACAACCAGCTCTTTAGCAAATAAAAGCTGGTAATTAAAATAATTTTTAAAATTACTGGTCTGTAAAACAGTGTCATGAGTGATTACAGTTCAATGTGGCACTTGGCAGTTTTCTTGACTTTCTTCCAAAATACACTATCCAAATCTACCTGCTTTCTGGATCCTCCGAATTTGCTTCCAAATTTATACCACTCAACCACCTCTGCGCAAATCTAGCTGTTTATATTTGACAGCCGTGTGTTTGTTTTAATACACAATCGAGTGACCTCTAATTATTTAACATTTAATACTGAGCTATCAAAATTGAAGCAAACATTTCCTTAAAAACGTAAAAGAAACCTATTCCTTAAATACTGTATAAAAGTGGTCGTTTATAAGAAAACAAGATCATCATTTGTAAGTAATTCAGTCCGAATTGGACTAAATACCGTGTATTTACGTCGCAGCATATTTTAAACAAGATTGATTTTGTTTTAATACACAGGTGGGTGGCTTCTAATTATTCATTCCTAAACATTTCATACTGAGATATCAAAATTGAAGCAAACGTTTCCTTAAAAATTTAAAAGAAACTTATTCCTTAAATACTGCGTAAAACTGGTGTTCTATAAGAGAATAACACCATCATTGGCACATCAGCACAAATTAGACCATGGCTTCTTTAAGCAATTCGTCCAGGCTATTTTATCTGGAGTAACCTGCCTTAGTTGAGGAGCTATCTAGGTTCATGTTCAAATTTTACTTCCCAAGCATCAAACTTTACTGTCCAAGCATCAAACTTTACTGCCCAAGCAAAATTTACTGCCCAAGCACTCAAAGTAACGTGGGTCTTTTACTTCGAGTCTGCCTACGTAGTATATCTGCTTTTCTTTGACCACCAATGTTTCATTTTAATATGCAATGAATGATTAAAATGAAATATTTCAAAATTTTTACAGTTTTAATCAGCTCTGATAAAACAGATTAAACAACCTGCCCTTTAAAAAACTTATAACAAATTTATCATAAGTTGAACATTTAATATGATTTTCCATGTACAATCAAATAAATAAGCAATTGAGTTAAATCCCCTATTGTTTAACTAGCGTCTATTGTTAAAATATTATATACTATTGATCATCATTTCTTCTATATTCTGGTTAAATATAGTTAGTACTTATAAGAAATTGGTTATCGTCATCAGCAAATATACAAGAGTATAGAAAAAATTGAGATAAAAACTCATTTTCTGCAGGATTACAAGTTCTTAAATGAAAAGACCAGACTTAACTAATTAAAATCTCATTATTTGCTACAAGATTACATGCTCTTAAATGAAAAAACTTGTGTTTCAAAATATTGTTATTTATATTACGAAAATAGTATTTAACCTCGCTTACAAATTTACCATGGAGGAATGACTAACTTGTGCTTATGTGTTAATTTTTAGTGCTTAACTTAATTAGACTACGTATTTAATAAAGTTCTGCATTAACCTACCATACATAAGTTTATTGCTAAATTCATTTTACAAAGCGCTGCATCAGTAAAGTAGCATGTTTTAATGCAATATCTAAGATATCGTAAAATATTAGTTCCTTGCAGGTTTACACCGTGGATTCCTGTTCATAATTGATATGACTGCAAGTTTAAAAAATATTGAGACAAATCTCAAAATGCATTCTGTTCCACAGTTCTGATTTACATATTGACAAAAGAACATTTACAAGAATCTAAAAAATCTCCAAAAATGATAGAATCTTGTAACAAAATCCCCATCCAATATATCAGATAGCGATATTTTCAATTTCTTTATCGGATAAACCGATTTTATGATCTAAGATCAAGGTATAAAAAATAGATTCACCTCTTTTTCAACATGGGAAAGGTAAAAATAAGAAGCTTCCGATAACATATCCTACGATTGCTCCGATCTTTATCTCTCGTTTTTTATGGGTCAAAAATACATGTCCCCTGTTGCATCTGGCAACGACACATGGATTTCCTGGTTTAAGATAATGAGAAGAAATAAAAATGGATAGGTATATATATACCTCCCATGGTGTAAGCATTCATATTTATGTGCGTACATGTATGTGAGTATGAACAGTAAAGTATGCTGTATCATTGTTGAACGCTGATAGTGTGCAGAAGTATTACCAATATTCTTTTTTGTGGCATTTAATTGAAGTATTAAGAAATGGACGATAAAGTATGTAATTTAATAGTTTCAAGAGGTATGATTAGCAACAGTTTAAAGCACAGATTACACATTGTGTAATTACACAGTATAAATCACAAATTACACATTGTGTAATTATTGTATAATTTGTTCTTTTAAACGCTGCTCAAGTTTTTTTTTATCATATGAGGGTTTCTACCATATATTTAAAAATCTGATGTGGGCAGCACATGACTTTCCTTAAATAATGCAATGAATTTACTACTTTTACAGTAAAAAAATAGATTATTTTTAAAGTAGTCATTTATATTCTTTCCAAGATATTGAATTTGCGTCAATGAGTCGTCATTTTCCATGTCGTCATCATCAATGGGTCGTCATTGATTTAGCGTCATTTTGATCCATTTGGCGAGTTTTT
Organism: Amaurobius ferox; assembly: GCA_951213105.1. Taxonomy (NCBI): domain Eukaryota; kingdom Metazoa; phylum Arthropoda; class Arachnida; order Araneae; family Amaurobiidae; genus Amaurobius; species Amaurobius ferox. Next base: position 107,045,975 of record OX578137.1, read on the forward strand.
GTAAATTTAGCAACATTTAAAAATGTCGCTAGGTTGGCGACATTTCGCCAAATTCGTCACCAAAATCTCGCCAAGCGTTATGGACGGAGAAATAATTTATCCTTATAGCAGGCAAATGATTATTGGCGTTCAAATACAAAAGTATTACTCAAAGTATCTTTTTTCATGAATGGAACGAGCTAGATCCAAGAGAATGATGTCACAAAATTTATCGCAGGGTATTACATATGAAAAGTGAACATGTTTCTCAATAGGAAATTTTTTTTTAAATGACTTTTTGATAATTTTTTTGAAAAATGTGAAATATCTCGAGAACGGTACAAGTTAGCGTTCTAATGAAAAATTACATTAGAAATGTCTACTTGTGTAACTTTATTAGCTGTTTTGATTTTTTGGCGATTTTTTCAAAATTTCACTCGGGAATTTAGGGGGTTCTGAACATTCGATTGCGTATAAAAATAATAGGTTTCCAGTGTTTACGGATTGTCAATTTTGTACCAAATTTTGTTCAAATCGGTCCATTCCTTCGTCAGTTATCGTCTCCACAGACTCACTGACACACACACACACACACACACACACACAGACATCAATTCAAAAATATTTGATTCGTGATCAGGGATGCTTGAAATGCGCTCTCCCGTCGAAAACTCGATTTCGAAATTTCGACTCCGTCACAATACTTTCCTTATACATTATGTATATAAGGAAAGTAACAATGTGCAAATTTATAAACTTGCACACCTATAGGTGGGTTTAGGGCCATCTTAAGCTCGAAATCTGTAAGCATAAATTCTCAAATATGCTATCAATTAGGACACTGAATGTTTGTATTTTAGATGAGTAAGCCAGGATGTCAGCTAGTAAGCAATATTTCCAAGATGACAACGGTGAAAAAGGTAGCTTCTGATGATATGTGCTACAATTTCTCTGTTTTTCAGTCCTTTAGCTTAATAATATAAGTATCCTCTTCTGAATTTGAGAACGATGCATTAATCATAGAATAAGTTGCTGAAAATATAGAAGATTGGGTAGATAAATAAACCTCTTTAGATTCATATGTGTATGGATGTATGTGTATATCAAAAATTGATAATGTAATAACATATATCTGTCAGAAGATGAATCATTTCACACGTTGTGGCAGGTTTTAACAATATTGTATGTTCTTGCTCCTGATTGAAGCAGATGTGAAATGTTAAGAAATATACATTCTCGAGTGCATTTCAATGGTTTAAAATAATGAATATAAACATAGTTAGCATAGTTAAATTAGTCCTTTACATAGATAAATTTAGGAATGTATTAATAAATCTTAAACAACCAACAGTCTCATGTATTTATACCAACCACTTCATATGCTAATTATGTGTCCTTAAGTGTTGTAAAGAAAGATATAAAATGAAATATCTCAACATTTTCACTTTCCTTACATGCATAATGTATAAAGAAAGTATTGTGACGGGGTCGAAAATTCGAATTCGAGTTTTCGAGGGGAGAACACGTTTCAAGCATCCATGATCACGAATCAAACATTTTTAAAGTGAAGTGTGTGTGTGTGTCAGTCAGCTTATGGAGACGATATCTCACGAACGAGTGGAGCGATTCGAATGAAATTTGGTACAAAAATCACAATCAGTTAATACTGGAAGCCTATTGTTTTAAAACACAATCAAATGTTCAGATCCCGCCCCCCTAAATTTTCGAGTGAAATTTCGAAAAAAACATAAAACAAATCAAAACATTTAATAAACTGACATAAGTAGACATTTCTTATGTAATTTTTCCTTAGAAAACGATTAACATAAACTTTAAAACGATAGCATGAACCGTTCTCGAGATATTGCACATTTTTCAAATACATTTATCAAAAAATCCCATAAATAAAAGCATATTAACTGTTAAGAAACATATTCACTGTTCATATGCAATATCATGCGATAAATTGGGTGACACCATCCTCGTGGATCTAACTTTTTTCATTTAAGAGGAGAGATACTTTGAGTAATACTTTTGTATTTGAACGCCAATAATCATTTATCCGCTGTAAGAATAACTTATTTCTCCGTCCATAACGCTTGGCGATATTTTTGCGACGAATTTGGCGGAATGTCGCCAACTTGGCAATTTGTTTAAATGTTGTCAAATTAACAAAAATGTCGCCAAATGGATAAAAGTGACACTAAATCAATGAAAATGACGACTAATTGTCGAAAATTCAATACCTGGGAAATAATCTAAGTATCTACTATAAGAAAAACCTATTTTTGTACTGTAAAAGTAGTAAATTCATTACATTATATAATGAAAGTCATGTGCTGCCCATATCAGATTTTTACAGTTTAATTCAGCTCTGATAAAATCGATTAAACAATCGGATCTCTAAAATACTCGTATGTATAGAAATTTTACCATAAGTTTTACATTTGAATATATCTGGTGCTTAATGTACTGTAACTCAGTAAGCTGTAGAGTTAAATCTCCTATTGGCTAACTAATCACTCTTGGTAAAATAGTATATATCACTAATCCCCATTCCTTCTATAGTTTTTTTATAGTTTATAATAGTGAAAAATAGGTTATTGTCATCAGCAAATATACTAGTGTATGGCCATAATTTAAAAATAAAAATTAATTATTTGCCACAATATTGGAAGTTCTGAAGTGAAGAACTATCTTTCAAAATATTGCTATTTATCTCTTATTATAAAACAGTATACTATCACGTATAAAGACTTTCCATTGATGAATAAATAAATTGTGCTAAAGTATTATTTTTAGCTAAATTAGACAATGTATTTAATAAAGTTCTGTATTAATCTAAAATACAAAATATTACTGCTAAAATTATTTTGCAAAGGATGACATGAGTAAACTAGCACGTTTTAAATTCAATGTCTAAAATATCGTAAAAATTGTGTTTCCTGTACAAAGTTTAAGTAATTAATTTATTTATAATATTACATCAATTGATGCCGCTGCATGCTTAAAAAAAATATATTGAGACAAATCTCTAAATTCATTCTATTCCCAAAGTTTTGATTTACATATTGACACTGAGAACATTTACAAGACTCTAAAAAATTCTCAAGCATTATAGAATCTTGCAAGAAAATCCCCATCCTATATATCAGATAGAGATTTTTCAATTTTTCTTATCGGATAAACTGATTTTATGATCCAGGATCAAGGTATAGAAAAATAAGTACACCTCTTCTTCAAGATGAGAAAGGTAAAAACAAGAAGCTTCCGATAATATATCCTACGATTACTCCGATCTGTGTCTTCCGGTTTTTCTGGGTCACAATTTTTATGCACCCTGTTGCATCTGGCAACTACACATGCTTTTCCTGGTTTAAGGTTTCGAGAGGAAATAAAAATGGATAGGTATATATATACCTCCCATAGTGCGAGCATTCATATTCATCTGCATGCATGAATGTGAGCATAAAGAGTAAAGTATGCTGTGACGACGTTGCATGCTGACACGCCGCAAAAGTATAATCAAGATGATTTCTGACTTTTAATTGAAATACTTTTGAACAAATATATAAGAAATGGACAATAAAGTGTGTATTATAATAATTTAAGGAGGTGCGACTAGTTATTTTCCTTATATACATAATGTATAAGGAAAGTATTGTGACGGGGTCGAAAATTCGAATTCGAGTGTTAGACAGGAGAACACGTTTCAAGTATCCCTGATCACGAATCGAACATTTTTGAGGTGATATCTGTGTGTGTGTGTGTCTGTCAGTGAGACTGTGGAGACAATATTTCACGAATGGAGCGATTTGAATGAAGTTTGGTACAAAAATCACAATCCGTAAATACGGGAAGCGTATTGCTTTTAAACGTAATCGAATATTCAGAACCGCCCTAAATTTTTGAGTGAAATTTTGAAAAAATGATCAAAAAATCGAAACCATTAATAAAGTTACTCAAATAGATATTTTTTATGTAATTTTCCCTTAGGAAACGATTGGCATGAACTTTAGATCGCTAGCATGAACCGTTCTTGAGATATTGCACATTTTTTTAAACGAGGGCCAACGGCCGTACCGTGCTGAAAACACCGGTTCTCGTTAGATCACCGAAGTCAAGCAGCATCGGGCGCGGTTAGTACTTGGTGGGTGACCACCTCGGAACACCGCGTGCTGTTGGCCATCTCGGGTGCGGTATCCCCGTGGTTTGCGCGCTAGATTTGCACGCTACCACAAATGCCGCCGTGTTCATGCGGAGTACGATCACGTTAAACATGTGGGTCCGTAAGTCCTTCCGAGTGGGTGGTGGTAGGGGAAGGAGGGTACGGTCCCTGTGGATGCCTCCCCCACTGGGTTCCGGTCTAAATTGGGTGGCACTTCCCGGCCGTCCATACAGTTACCTTACACCTTTCTGGTAGGTCGGACGGTCTGGGTCTCAACAACAACAACATTTTTTAAACGAATTTACCCAATAATCAAATAAATTAAGAAAAAAATATTAACTGTTGGGAAACATGTTCACTTTTCATATGTAACATCATGCGATAAATTTGGTGATATCATTCTTGTGGATCTAGCGCGTTCCATTCATGAGAAAAGTTACTTTGAGTAATAATTTTGTATTTGAAGGCCAATAATCATTTATCTGCTGTAAGAATAACTTATTTCTCCGTCCATAACGCTTGGTGAGATTTTGACGACGTATTTGGCGGAATGTCGCCAACTTGGCGACTTTTTAAAATGTTGCCAAATTAACGAAAATCCCGCCAAATGGATAAAAATGACGCTAAATCAATGAAAATGACGACTAATTGAAGAAAATTCATTATCTTGGAAAGAATATAAATATCTACTATAGAAATAACATTTTTTAACTGTAAAAGTAGTAATTTCATTGCATTGTATAAGGAAAGTCATGTGCTGCCCACATCAGATTTTTTAATATTGAGATGAAAAGTATTCTTTAATATAAAAAGTAATTTAAATGCCCTGGTGACAAATTAAGAGTGATATAATCCAAAGGACCATATTATGCATATTCCACAATTGTTTGGGCTATAAGCGGAACCGATTGCAATTTTTCAGGAATGTATGTATACCTTTAATACTGTTAGTCGTATACATCCACGAGTATTACCTATAGGGGTACCTTAAGTGGGTCTGTGTTTGTGGACAAAATATCATAGAGGGCCTCTAACACACATTTAAACAATGAGCAAATTTACAAATTTAAATACCTACCGGTTGTTTCAGTTCTTCCATAAACTCGGGAACCCTAAGTATAAGTCTTCATATGTGTTATCAGTTAGGGCACTGTATGCTTCATTTTTATATAGGTGATCCAAGATGTCCCCAGTTAAATATGATTTCCAGGATTACAAATGTAAATCTACAGATGTGCTATTAGTTAGGGCACTGTATGTTTAATTTATATATAGGTAAGCCAGGATGTCCTCAGTTAAATAAGATTTCCAAGATAACAAATGTAAGTCTTCAGATGTGCTATCAGTTAGGGCACTGTATGTGTAATTTTTATATAGGTAAGCCAGGATGTTCCCAGTTAAATAAGATTTTTAAGATAACATGTAAGTCTTCAGATGTGCTATCAGTTAGTGCACTGTATATTTCATTTTTATATAGGTAAGCCAGGATGGCCCCAGTTAAACACGATTTCTAAGATTGCAAATGTAAGTCTTCATATGTGCTATCAGTTAGGACACAGTATGTTTCATTTTTATATAGGTAAGCCAGGATGTCCCCAGTTAAATACGATTTCTAAGATGACAAATGTTAGTCTTTAGATGTGCTATAAGTTAGGGCACTATATGTTTCATTTTCATATAAGTAAGCCAGGATGTCCCCAGTTAAATAAGATTTCCAAGATTACAAAAGTATGACTTCAGATGTGCTATCAGTTAGGGTACTGTATGATTCATTTTTATATAGGTAAGCTAAGATGTCCTCAGTTAAATTAGATTTCCAAGATATCAAATGTAAGTATTCAGATGTGCTATCAGTTAGGGCACTCTATGTTTCATTTTATATAGGTAAGCCAGGATGTCCCCAGTTAAATAAGAGTTCTAAGATGACAAATGCAAATCTTCAAATGTGCTATTAGTTAGGGAATTGTATGTTTAATTTTTATACAGGTAAGCTAAGATTTCGATATTTAAATAACATAATTTTGCTTCGTTTTTCTAAAAAATTATGCATGGCTCCTTTAGGGGGGGGGGGTGCTTAAGCTGTAGCTTATATGAAAATACATCACAAGTTGGACATCGAGAATTTTTAAGCTTCCGTCGCATTTCTTTGCATTCGAAATCGGATTACCCTGCATGAAAAAAAATACTAGTAACACTCCTGTTTTATAGCGAATTTTTTGTGCATGTATTATTTCCTTCGCGTAGTTTATACACATAAAGTTTGGAAGAAATTGTAGAGAGATATATATGAAGATAGATATCTTGCATAATTAAACAATGAATAAATTTATTTATTTATGGGTCACTGTTAATATAAAAACGTGAAAAATAAATACAGGAGAATATTCCACAAATGCTTTACGCTTCCTGTTTGCATATTGTGAAAAAAAACGTTTACAAGAATTTAAACAGTCCCCCAACATGATGGAATCTTGTAACTAAATCCCTACCCAACGTATCGGATAGGGATTTTCCAATTTTCTCTTATCAGGTTTGCTGCTTCTTACCATCGAGGATCATGATACGGAAAAATTCTAACACCTCTCTTTTAAGATGAGAAAGATGAAAAAAACAACTTCCGATAGCATATTCTACTGTTTCTATGTTATTTGTCTTCCTCTTTTTCCGTGTCGCAAAATGAATTTCCTCTAATGCATCTGGCAACGACGTATGAATTTCTTGGGCTCAGGTAGCAAACAGAGATAATAGGAAGATACGCAACGCTTTGTGCATCCATTAATAAGTATGAATGGATGTGTGTATTAAAAATAAATGAAGAATGTTGTGCTATTTACCAATGGTTGTGTGAAAAATAAGTTAAGAACGTAATATTGTTGTACAAGAAGAGTTTGCTGACACGTTGCAACAGTTTACAAGATTGTATTTTTCTGCCTTTGACTGTGATATTAATACTTTCCACAAATGCATCTGGCAACGAAGTATGGATTTGCTGAGATCAATGTATGTGTATATTAAAAATAAATGAAGAATTTGTGCTATGCATCAATGGTTGTTTGGAAAATGAGTAAATAATGTAGTATTGTTGTACGAGATGAGTTTGCTGACACGTTGCAGCAGTTTGCAAGATTGTATTTTTCTACCTTTGACTGTAGCACTTGTTTATAAAAAGTTGTTAGAAATATCGATTGATGGATATAAATGCGTGGTTTTAATACAGTGTAAACCAGTTATAATGAACTCCTAAGAACTGGCAGAAACTGTCATCCAGCCAAAGTTCGTTATAAGCGAAAAAATGAATTCTTACAAGTACGTACCTAAATTTTTATTTTGCAAAAAATTTAAAAACATGATAAGCAGAATCGATATCAGAGTTTCACATATTAGTACGGCTATATGATGTAATTCGTTTTTCCTGCAGTTTTGTTCAGAGGACATTTTAGAAAAAAAGTTTGCTTTTTATTAACACTTTACAACAAAGTTGAAAAGTGTTTATGACTTTGTTCATTCTGTCTGTCCGTCTGTCCGTTAGCACGATAACTGCCGTAAAAATGACTTAATCAAAATGAAATTTTAGTATGTTGTTCAGACGGTCTGTAGGACCTATGGGAATATAAATGAATAATATCACCCAATTAGTTTTGGATTGAACCCGGGTTGAAAAAATGAAATACATTGAGCCCTATGGGAACTAATTTTTCAAACATTTTTTAAGCGGATTTAAAATTCACAAATTGCTTCGAAAATTTTAGGTAATATTCAAATTATTCCATAAAATATATAAAAAAAATCAGCGAAATATATTCAGTAGTTTTTTAAATAAAAATTAAAATAATAATTACACCTCTTATATGAAACGATCACGTGGCCATGATATGAAACGATCACATGACCCACTTCAAAATGATATATGGCATCCATCTTGTTTCAAAATCGTGATTTTTTTAAGTTCTTTTTAATTCATATTGAGTGTTGTATCCGTCCTAAAACTAATTTATTTTTGCTTAAATTCTGTGCATCTACATACTGAAACAACGCAATGATAATATATTTGAGTTTAAATGCTCATCTAAATTTAATTATTTCTACAACTAAGCCTATTTTTCACCTATGTAAAATGTAAACAGCAAAATATGTAGAATGAGTTGTATTAGAATTCCTGTATTTTTTTAACACAAACTTATTTAGTCCATGGAGTCTGCATGGCTGATATGAATAAAATATTAATTGATTTCATAAAGAGAAGGACGATTTTTTTCGATGAAGTTTAAAGCATAGAGTTTAATTATTTGTAGCTCCATGGTCTTAAATATAATGTTCAAATAAAATAAATTATTATAGTATTGTAATGAATGAAATGAATGGGAGAAAGTTATGAATGAAATCCTGTTTTTATAGAGAGATCCACGCGTGTTATTTTTTCTATGACGTCATTTGAATTAATTTCAGTTGTTTTCGATGAAGTTTTCAAATATAATAAATTATCGTAGTATTATGATAATTCTAAAACTATTACCGAAGAATGTATAACATTTTAGAGATGTAAACTTCATCGGCAATTTATATTTCAATGCCATCATTTGAATGAAGTTCATTTTTTTCGATGAAGGTTTAAGTTTTCAAATATAATAAATTAATGCAGTATTGTAATAAGTTTTAAAATATTACCGAGGAATGTATTGCATTTTCGACTTTTTTAAATAAAATTGCATTGAAGTTGGAATGTGTTTCATAATCAATGCTTTAAGCATGATTGATCTTTCTTGTTTCAAATATTCTTATCGGATGTGCTTGTTTTCACATCCTAGTTTAAGGTAAGAACAAGCCAGATCAACCATGCATAAAGCAGTGATTATAAAACACTTTTCAACTGAAATGCATTTTATTTAAATATCTCTAAAATGTGATGCATTCAGCGCTGATATTTTTAAAATTATCACAGTACTACAGTAATTTATTATACTTGAAAACTTAAAACTTCATCGAAAATGACAATGTTATGTGCACAAAATTACTTTCATTTAAGTAACGTCATCGAAATATAAATCGTCTACCTCTCCATGTAAAATGAATGAATATTTCATTCATATCACTTATATTCCAAACTTCAGAGCTAAATAATTTTGCGTGAAAAAATTTAACATTTCTTATACAACTCATTTTACAATCGCTTAATTTGTTTACACTTCGTACGCTATAGTTTAGAGTTAAAATTAGGCTTCGTTGTAGGAATCAAGAAAGTTTAGCGGTTATTTAAAATGAAAAATATTGTAATTGCTTTGCCACATAATTTGAATGCACAGATTATACGCAAAACTAGAGTAATTTTATGATAGATGTGACACTAAATATAATTTTAAACGATCCTCATACATCTACGCAATGCACCAACCGGAAGCCATGTTGTATTTTGCAATGAGTCATGGGATCTTTTCATATAATATAGATATAATTATTGCTTCAGTTTTTATTTAAAAAAAAGACCCAACATATTTTGCTGAAAATTGTTTCACACATTTTAAGTGATAATTTGATTAATTCGAAGCAATTTGTGAATTTTAACTCCGCTTTAAAAATTGTTTGACAAATTAAATCCTATAAGGTTCAATGTATTTCATTTCCGAAATTACTTGGGTGATAGTATTCATTTTCATTCTCGACATCCTACAGACCGTCTCAACAACATACTAAAATTTCAGTTCGATAAAGTCATTTTTACGACAGTTATCGTGGTAACGGACATACAGACAGAATGACCAATGTCATAAACTTTTTCCAACTATGATAGAAAGTGTCAAGCTTGTGTGTTGTACTTGTCTCCAAGCTATAAAAGATAAGTAGCAGCAGATTCCGATGACATAGTCTAATTTTTAAGTGCTTGTTTTTCAAATACAAGCTTGTTGCTCAAATACAAGCACATAATTATCGACACAGATTCTATGGTATTGGAGAGGAAGTAATTTGAAATGTTCAAAATAGCGTAAAACTAAATTAATTATTGATCATCTTTGTTAAAGTACAGAATGAATCACAGAAAGTAGCGTGTCAACTAGGTTCGAAGGGGGGGAAAAGCCTCCTTAAAGACAAAAATACATGTATTGTTTAGCGATTTATGCTATTTGTAACAGATATTTAATAATCAATTTATGTTAAATAGTATAAGTGTACATTTCACTTATTTTGTAGTTTTTACAGTGGGTATGAGAAAAAAGAATACTATAGTAAGTTATCCAGTTATCCGTATACTACATACTTTTCCTCTATTCATCATTTCTAGTTAACATTTCTTATCTTTATATTTCTCCAAGCCTGTGTGCATATTCGATCTGAATCTGGAGACGACATATGAATTTCCAGGAATAAAGAGGTGTGGAAGAATAAAAGAATTCGTAAGTGAGCATAAGAGAGATAGACAGAGACACAAAGAGAAACAGAAAGAACGTCAGGGAGAAATGGCAGAACAGTTTCGCTCAAAGAGGATTTATAAACAAAGTCTTATTGTTCTTTTTTTTATTATTCTTTTTACTTTCTGGCCAGATCGCAAGGTTCGACTTTCTTCAGAAAGAATTTTTCATGGATAGGGTGTTGGAGCAAAAGAGAATACTTGATCATGTTACCTTTGGTGTGTATGATTGCTTTTGTTGTGTTCTTTTTTTTACTTTTTCACGGATGGTTCCGATTTTGTTCTTCAATTGCAACGCAAATACTTTCGCGGCGTTTGCATAGAATTTGGTGCAAAGTTTCTTAAAGTATAATCATTTTGGAAGCATTTGTGTTTTGGAATAGCGTAGAATGAATAAGCGCGGGCAAAGTGGAAGGAAATGAGATTTAAGCAGTATATTTTGCGGAAACTTAAGGTGTGGAATTATGTTTTTTCCGATTTTCACCATAATACTTTGTGTTTGCATGTTTAGAAACAGAATTGGAATTTCCATTTCCCGCTTTCATCGTGTTTTTGTTATTTATAAGAATACGAATTGAATATTTTGTATTTATGTGTAAAGAAATGCATTTTCATGAAGAGTGAACCAGGGGAGCGCTATAAGTTTTAAATCATATTTTTTTTCCGAAATGGACGTAAAAATCGGAAGCACGTAATAAAATTTGATGGAGCGTAAAAAAGTAATTGTGTTTCCAAAATTAACGGAGAGAGCTATTTTATATGGAATATGTTACTCAAACACAAATGCCGTCATTATCAGGTCGCTAACATTCTTCATTCTCAAGCTTACATTTTGGATTTAAAATAAATAAATAAATAAATTAAAATATATATATATATAAACTCATTACCAACGAACAATTGGATATGTTTTAAGCAATTTTAACCAGAAATTATTAGAACACCCCATTGTTTGAGAAATATATCATGAGTTAGCTGTTCTTGGAATATTGAAAATTTTACATTTTTCCAACATGAAACAAGCGCCGTGGAATTTATGCATGTTTGTTTTAATCTGCAACAACAATACAGATGGTAATTTTTTTTGTGATATGGAGTCATAAAAAAGCTTTTATTTTTTATTGATGTTTTGAATATCGTGATTTTTGATGCGAACTTTCTGAGGGTGCTGGGTATGGGGTAAATCAGGAAAGAAATAAGACAGGGATGAAATGGAAATATGTACGGAATATGACATCATATTTTTACGAATATCCAACACAAACCATTCTTATACGTTAAAAGTCTGATTTGTTTGACTTTGAACTCAAATTTGGTGAAATATCTCCAACATGGCAACTTTTGGCGAGTTCCAGAAAAATCTCAAATTTCGTAAATTGTCCAGGAATTCCATGCATTTTCCAGAAATGTTTACAGAGGCCATATAGTATTATCATAGTTCGGTTGGATTGTTGATCTGATACGAATAAGACCGAGCTCAACACAGAATCTAATATGCAATTTTTCTCTTAATTATAAATAACCTTTAAGCTTTCTAAGTGCCCAACTTACCCAAAAGTGTAATATTTAAGTAAAATTAAGTTTTAAAATAATTCTGGTAGGAAAGTGTAAAGCATTTAAGATTCATATCTGAAACACCTATGCTACAACAAGTTTAATTTCATTTTTATAGATAACAACGAATTTACAATAAAAAAAATCTGATGTGGGCAGCACATGATTTTCCTTATATATTGCAATGAATTTACTACTTTTACAATAAAAAAATAGATTATTTTTATAGTAGTTATTTGTATTCTTTCCGATATATTGAATTTTCGTCAATGAGTTGTCATTTTCCATGTCATCATCATCAATGACTCACCATTGATTTAACGTCATTTTTATCTATTTGGCGAGTTTTTCGTTAATTTAGCAATATTTTAAAAAGTCGCCAAGTTGGCGACATTCCACCAAATTCGTCACCAAAATCTCGCCAAGCGTTATGGACGAAGACATAAGTTATTCTTACAGCAGATAAATGACTATTGGCGTTCAAATACAAAAGTATTACTCAAAGTATCTTTTTTCATGAATGGAACGAGTTAGATCCACGAGAATGATGTCATCCAATTTATCGCATTGTATTACATATGAAAAGTGAACATGTTTCTCAATAGAAAATATTTTTATTTTATTTTATATTACTTTTTGATAATTGTTTTTAAAAATGTGCAATATCTCAAGAATGGTTCGTGTCAGCGTTCTAAAATTTATGCCAATCGTTTTCTAATGAAATATTACATAAGAAATGTCTATTTGCGTAACTTTATTAGCGGTTTTGATTTTTAGACGAGTTTTTCAAAATTTCACTCGAAAATTTAGGGGAGTTCTGAACATTCGATTACGTATAAAAACAATAGCCTTCCAGTGTTTATGGATTGTGATTTTTGTACCACATTTCGTTCGAATCGGTCCATTCGTTCGTCAGTTATAGTCTCCACAGACTCACTGACACACTCACACACACACACACACACACACACACGCACAGACATCACTTCAAAATTGTTTGATTCGTGATCAGGGATGCTTGAAACGTGCTCTCCCGTCGAAAACTCGAATTCGAATTTTCGACCCCGTCACAATACTTTCGTTATACATTATGTATATAAGGAAAGTTATAGTTTTATCTTAGTCTACGTTTCTCGTCTTCTTATTTGAGGCAAAAATGAAAAGGCATATTTCATTTATGGTCCTTGAGGAGACAACAATAGATTTGGCCGGGCAAAAAACAGTAGGCATTTAGGCATATACCTAAGTTATACAATACTGAATGTCTGCCTTTGCTTATAAATCTTCCATAATTTTATAGATAAGGCAAAAAGAAAAAGGATTAGATAACTTTAGTTCGGAGGCTAAAATAACGATTGAGTCCCGTTTATTTAGAGGCTTATATAAAGAGTGAATACGTTCAAAGAGAGAAACACGTTCAAAGTGTTAAAGTAGGTAGACAGACATGAAGATAATAATATGCCTAAATTTTGAGTGGGATCCTGCCAAGTGTACTCATAAAGATTTCATAAAATTCGGTAATGATGATGAAACAAAGAGATGAATTTAAAATTTTATATATACTGGTGTTCACAATTATCTTAACATACCTGAAAATAAGCAGCGAAAGGGCTGTGCATAGAGTATGTTTCATTGCGAATTTCTGTAACTCGGGATTTTATTTCGGTGTTCAAAGGCTCAAAACAGTTTTTCGTGGCTTCAATGTATTCCAAGTATCATTTAAAAAGAAGCGTTGAGGTTGTGATCTATCAGCCATTTAGGAGCAGAACAGATATTGATGAAAGTGACAAATGATTTCATAACTACGTAATTTTGTATCGTATGCATTCATATTCGATTTTTCAATTTGTATTTATGTATTATAATAATATGTATCACACAAAAAATTCATTCAATTATATTGCAAATTCAGTGTTTTTGTGCATGTAAAGATAACTTTGGACACCGGTGGATATGCATAAAGATATATGCCGGGCACATCTGGCGTTTCCTGAATTGTTCCATACATATGATATTTCTAATTTCTTTTATTTTCCCATAATACAAAGCCCAAACTATTCCTTCCCGGCCTCCCCTTGTAATGTTTTCTTAATCTATCTAATTCATTTCCCGTGACCATCATGATAAACATGGTTCTATATTTCCTTCATTAATCACCATCCTTTTATAGGTAGGTTCTGCCGCACATAATCCATCCTGCATTTTTATCAGATTCAGACATAATGGGGATAAACTACTGACCACAAATGGTAAATTACCCTGTACAGTGATAGTGTAAAGAAGTTTACGGGGCCGTTTGTGTACCATTTGGAAGAGAAGAAAAAATTGCCAGAGAAAAAATATAATGTGGACAGTGCATGATTTTTTTATGGACTCAAATTTTATTATACTTTCCCATACACATATTAATGTGTGTGGAAGTGATGGATATGAATGGTGTCGAAAATTTGAAGCTGGAGTTTACGATGATTTTACACGATTTGTTTTGAGCAATCTATATTGTGAAACATTTAATCTCTGTGCATGTATGTGTGTGGGGGGGTTGTGGAGGACAGGTTTACTCAAGCACAGATCCATGCAACAATATGAAACTTTATGTGGCGACATATTATATTAAAAACTAGAAATAGATATATTTTATTGCGATTTGTCACAAAAACAAATTATTTGAAATTTAAAAATTTATAATATTATTCTCATAAATAGGTCATTTCTGTCTGTGGTTGATCTTAAGCATCAGATTGTGCATAAATGTTTAATATATTTTATTATGGGACACGGATCATTTATGGAGCACATAAACAGATTTAAAATTAAAAGGGCCCCCCAATTGTTTCTACCTAGAGTAGGGTGGGATTAATTACTATGTCTTTGCTTGTGTTTACATTAAAAAGTTTCAATTGACGATAATAAGTTACGCCTCCCCTCCAAGCAACTTAAAGTATTGCACCTATTTCACCTAATTTTTTGGATTAACTCTAATATTATCATGTATCACCATAACGTCCCCAAAATATCTACAAACTGAGACTTTAGATTACGATGGTTGCAGTTGGACACTCCGCCTAACCTGATAAACATGCACATCGCCTCCCTAAGTCTTTCACATTGGCAGTGTATTAAACTTAAAAGATAAAATACGGGCCACCATACCAGTAAAAGCAATTAATTATCAAATATTATTCTCTATGGGAAATAATGCTACTACTTGAAACATTAGTAGCAGTTCATTTAGGAATATAACAGCTCTAACAATACCAGGAACGCAGATTATTAAAATAGTATATATTAGCATAAATCAACTGTTCTTATCCAGTCCATCAATGCGCCAATTAATTGAGAAATTAATCAGTTATTGAACAATATACACTTTAAGAATTTTTAAGCAATATATTAAATAACTTTTAAAAAATATCATAATTTTTTTTTGGCATCCTTAAGTTGATAAATATACGTGGTCATAAATATCCTGGAATATAAATAGACATGTTTATTATTTTCCATTTATTTATTTATTTATTTGTTACTCAAACAGCCCAGATCACCCACAGTTTTTCATTTTATTGTTATTTTATTATTTTTCATTGAAAATTTTTATGAGAAATAAATACAAAATAAAATGTAAAAAGGAAATATCGTCTGGCACATTCATATATAAATCTGATACCGCAGATTCATATATAAGATATTTAGTTAAAAACTGTAAAAACTGGGTTTATCTTCAAGTAAAACATATATTCACGTTTGAGATTCTAAGTGATGCCAACATTTTCTTTTCTTTTACAAAACTTCGAGTTCTCTCACTAGAATTTATTTTTCGGGATTTGTAGTTCAGTCTTACCTTTGAAGTTAAGATTGCACTTTGAATACCAGAATTCCTAAAAGAAATCTATCAAAAAATTAAGCGGCAGAAAGAACGTTGGATGTAAATTTTTCCCCAGGGAAAATTCTGAAAAAGCTTTTTATTTAGATTTGCATTGCAACAATGCATGCAGAAATGATACGTTGTGAATAAAAAGAATTTGGCTTTTTGAAATGAATTCTAAACTATATATTTACTATAAATAATATAGTTATAGATAAAAGCAGGTATATCTAGATACTGTGCTTCAACATAATGGAATTTTAAAAAAGCTGATATAAACAGTTCATGATTGATGTCACATGATCAAACATGCAGAATCAAATTATTATTTCTGTTTATTTCCCTATGCACATAAATTTATGTTTTAACATACAAATTGAAGCATTAAAAGGATACTTTTAAATCACATCGAAATTGTAGATTATTAAATATTTTCATTTTTACTTGGCGGTGTGGTACTTTTAAAAATGGTGCTAGGTTGCCAAAATACTAAAATGTCTAGAAATACTCAAGTATCTGGAAAACTTTTAAATTAAAGTATTGGGATTGGTTCTATTAGTTTAGCCAAGAAAAATTATATATAAAACAGGCAGTAAATCAAAATATTACATCATATAGTCTTTTTATTTTATATTTTGTCGATATTTTCAAAAATTAAATAAAATGAGAACAGTTTGAAAACCTGTTTAAAACTACGACCAGTTCTATTTTCCAAATCGTACCAAAATATAACCATCATAAAAATAATGCATACCTGGCTTTACTGCAAAGTTTCATGAAATTTCTTTCATCTGCAGTTTTGAGATCACGCTAAATGCATATGATTGATATTAATACATCTCGGTTTTGCGCTATTTAGCACTCTTCGGCATGGGAAATCCAATAATTCCCGATTTAAATTTATTGTCTCCTGAATAAGTACTAGGAATCATTTGTTGGACGTTCACATACCTCTTTGGTATTTTATTGTGAATTCATAGTATATTTTTATTTGTTCAGTCTTCCATGGTCTCATACCTCTTTTTACTCCTTTCAACTTAGGGAATTCCCTTTATCGGCTTCAATTACGTTTGTTGTTCTGACATCAGTTGATGTTATTGCTCTGACGAGTGAAGTTCGCGCTTACTGTTTGTCTTGACGAAGAAGGCTGCTTAATGCTTTAAAACTGGTCGATTATTTTAATTTTGTGTTACATGAAGTTATTAAAAAATAGAGAAATACTGGAGAGTTCACTATCTAATGACCTAGATGCCAAACGACAGGCATTTGTCAACAACAGCAAAGAAGTTATTTTATAGTTTTGCTACATTAGAAGCAGCTTCAACTATATAAAAATGTATCTATGTAAAAATATCAAATGTTTTTCTATTGGTAGTTATTCTGCAAAAGCCCAGAAACTTTTAACATGATGTGAATAAGAACTTTTCCGGATTTTCTTACACCGCTACCACAATTTTTTTTTTCAAAACTTTTATTATCAAGCGCTTCCCACTATCCAAAAACCTACGTACAGGCACGGCAGTAATCTTAATCTTTTCAGACACAAAACAGGCATGTGGAATTTCAAATCATATTTTGTATATTGTTCTATCTTCCTGAGCCACACTGAAGATCAATCCGTCACAAGAAATTGGTGCATGCGATCAGGGTGGAAAAAAGAAGAAAAAAAAAAATTATAATGCGCTTCTGCTCATGAATCCAGTTCCAGAACAACGGCGTTATCCCCCTTCTTTGTTTCACGTGTTCGATAGAAAAATTTGTTTAGAAAATACAGCTTCAAAAGTTCTTGTCGAAAAATTCATATTTCACCTGAAGATGCTGAGGAATTCATTTTGAATAAAGTTGAAAAAAAGCGTCTGAGGAAGTTAAATGTTTGGTTGTGCATATGGTCCAGTCACATCTTCCCCTTCTGCTTTATTTGTTTTAGATGTTTCAGAAGTGCTGCTTATCCTTTGATTCTTATGGCATACGCAGGATAAAAATTCCCAACTTTGAAATATTTCACAATTGTAAACGCTTTTAATAGTAGTAGATATGAAAGTGTATGTCATAACACATGCAGTACTTGTATTTTTGCAAAATTGTCGAATTGGAGTTTTTCAAGGATTTACGTTTATGTTTATATGAACTTAGATCAAATTTTCGAGATGACGGCTGGGGGATGTAAATATATCCTAAAAGCAAATTAAGAGATTCAAATGTAATTTGGTTTAGTTATTGTAATCAATAAAACGTCGAAAATTGATTTTTATTTCAAGATCCAATTATGGGAATAGCTCCATTCTTTTTCAAAGGTTTTGGGGAAATTATCATACAAAATCATTATAGCCATTTATATTAGATACGCAAAATTTCCTATGTGTAAGTTTTTAATTGAAAATACAAGGCGCTTCATTTAGTATGTTAAACGCCATTTCTGAAGTTAAATAATCTGACGTGAGCAGCATATGACTTTCCTTGCAGACTCAAATTCATGTATCTTTATTTGGTTATTAATTAATTAAATTTATTTTAATTGCACTAAATAGCACACATAGATGATGGACTCAAAATAGGCATAGCGAAAATGCGAAAAAACTAAAGTATCTCAAGAACGGCTAGACCTAGTGTAATGGGGTTGATCTTATTCTTTTCATCGTTAAAAATTACGTATAAAACAAGCATTTACTGGATATATTTGAGCACACGTAGTTTTTTATTTTAGATTTTGACGATATTTGCCAGCAATTCTCAAAAAAAGGCAGGTTATGTTTTCCGAATCGTACCGAAATCTAATCAGTACTGGAGTAACCCATAAGCGACTTATCTACCGAATTTTGTGAAAATCGGACCATTAGTTTTTCACCTAGAGTGGATACAGGCAAATTTTGCGGGCCATTTCACAAAAAAGGTTGGTTATTTGTTATCCCGAATCGTACCAAAATCTAATCAGCATCAGTGTCACACACAAATGGCTTACCTACCAAATTTTATAAAATTCGGTCCATTAGTTTTTGAGTTAGTGTGGATACATACACTGCACAGACAGACCGACACACAGACAGACACACATACACATAGACACACAGACAGAAACACACACAGACGTCAGACTAAAAATAGATTTTTCGTATTCTTGAGGACTCAAAACGTGTAGATCCGTCGAGAACTCGAGTTGCGAATTTCGGCATGATTCCAATACTTTCCCACATTACCATGTATTGCAGGGAAAGTAAAAATCTGATGTAAGCAGCACATGGCTTTTCCTGCAGACTTATATCCACGTTCTCTTTATTTTAATTAAATTTAATTCACTTTTAATTCACTTTTCGTTCTCATTTAGTAAGTGGACTTATTTTCAAAGGTGGCGTAGAGAAAATACGAAAAAACTAAAATATCTCGAAAACGGCTAGTCCTCGTGTAATGGGGGTTGATTTTATTCTTTTCATCGTTAAAGCTTACGTATAAAACAAGCATTTAATGGATATATTTGAGCATACGTATGTATTTATTTTAGATTTTGACGATTTTTGAGAGCAAAAAAAGGCTGGTTCTTTCTTTCCGAATCGTACCAAAATCTAATCAGCAGCAAGGTGGTTTACAAGTGGCTTATCTACCGAATTTTGTGAAATTCGGTCCAGTAGTTTTTCAACTATAGTGGATAAAAGCTTTTGCGAGCCATTTCGCAAAAAAAAAGCGGGTTGTTTTATCCCGAATCGTACCCAAAACTAATCAGCAACAGATTCGCCCACAAGTGACTTACCTACCAAATTTTATGAAATTCGGTCAATTACCTTTTTAGTTAAAGTGGATACAAAATCTGCACAGACAGACAGAGAGACACACAGACAACAGACACACATACAAACACACAGTCAGACACACAGACACACACACACAGACGTCACGCTAAAATTAGTTTTTTCGTATTCTAGATGTCTCGAAACTTGTAGATCCGTCGAAAACTCGAGTTGTGATTTTCGGCATGATTCCAATACTTTCCCTATACATTACCATGCATTGCAGGGAAAGTAAAAAATCTGATGTGGGCAGCACATGACTTTCCCTGCAGACTTGTATCCACGTTCTCTTTATTTTAATTAAATTCATTTCACTTTTAATTCAATTTCCGTTCTCATTCGGTAACCGGACTTGTTTTCAAAGGTGGTGTAGAGAAAATACGAAAAACTAAAATATCTCGAGAACGGCTAGTCCTAGTGTAATGGGGTTGGTCTTATTCTTTTCTTCGCTAAAAATTACGTATTAAACGAGCATTTAATGGATATATTTGAGTATACCTAGTTCTTTAGTTTAGATTTTGACGATTTTTGCGGGCCATTTTGCAAAAAAAGGCAGGTTATTTTTTTCCGAATCGTACCAAAATCTAATCAGCACCAGGTTGGCTTACAAGCGACTTATCCACCAAATTTTGTGAAATTCGGTCCATTAGTTTTTCAGTTAGAGTGGATACAAGCTTTTGCGGGCCATTTCACAAAAAAGGCGGGTTCTTTTATTCCGAATCGTACCCAAAATTAATCAGCATTAGCCCCGCCCACAAGCGACTTACCTACAAAATTTTGTGAAATTCGGACCATTAGTTTTTTAATTAGAGTGGATACAAAATCTGCACAGACAGACACACAGACAGACAGACAGACACACAGACAGACAGACACACAGACAGACAGACAGACACACACACAGACGTCACGCTAAAAATGGTTTTTTCGTATTCTAGAGGTCTCGAAACGTGTAGATCCGTCGAAAACTCCAATTGTGATTTTCGGTATGATTCCAATACTTTCCCTATACATTACCATGTATTGCAGGGAAAGTAAAAATCAGTTATAACTTTGCGAGCTACTATATAAATGTATTTAGTTCTAGTTATCCACATAATATATTCACACATATAATTAATATTACGTGCATTCGTGTTTAAATTATCGTATCCACGGCGAAGCTTAATAAAATCGTTTGGGAAGATAAAAAACCAGAGCGCAAAGTTAGAATCTATAAACGATCTACTCCGTTTTCTACTTTTTCGCACATTTTGAAATATAGCATTTCGTGTGGAAAACTTGATTTTTTTCACTTAAATTCCCCATGAAACATGTGTTTCCTTATGACGGGGCATGGGCTAACTAAACTGTTAAGGTTCAAAATCCAAAGAAGCAAAAGACACCACGAAAGAACACAATATGCCTAATTTCTAGCTGCTCCGCTTTTCAAGTTAATCCCTAAATTATGGACCTTCCTATGGTGGGACCAGGAAAGGCTGGATAGGTGAAGTTCAAAATCCAAATAATCTAATTAAACCACAAAATGCAGCGGTAAGCCAAATTTCAATGAACTGTGAACAGTTGAACTTAGTTAGTTAGGATCTCAAAAATTTAAAACGCTTTATATGAGAAAAATCTGATGTGGGCAACACATGACTTTCCTTATATAATGCAATGAATTTATTATTTTTCCAATAAAAAATAGGTTTTTCTTATAGTAGTTATTTATATTCTTTCCAAGAAATTGAAATTTCGTCAATTAGTCGTCATTTTCACTCATTTAGTGTCATTTTTATCCATTTGGCGAGATTTCCGTTAATTTGGCAACATTTAAAAAAGTCGTCAAGTTGGCGACATTCCGTCAAATTCGGCGCCAAAATCTCGCCAAGCGTTATGGACGGAGAAATAAGCTATTTTTATAGTAGATAAATAACTATTGGCGTTCAAATACAAAAGTATTACTCACAGTATTTTTTTTCATGAATGGAACGAGCTAGATCCACGAGAATGATGTCACCCAATTTATCGCATGATATTACATATGAAAAGTGAATATGTTTCTCAACAGTTAATATATTTTTTTTAATTTATGGGATCGCTTGACAAATTCATTTTAAAAATGTGCAATATCTCGAGAACGGTTCATGCTAGCGTTCTAAAGTTTATACGAATCGTTTTCTAAGGAAATATTACATTAGAAATGTCTATTTGTGTAACTTTATTAAAGGTTTTGATTTTTTGATGATTTTTTCAAATTTTTACTCGAGAATTTACGGGAGTTCTGAACATTCGATAACGCTTAAAAATAATAGGCTTCCAGTATTCACGGATTGTGATTTTTGTACCAAATTTCGTTCGAATCGGTCCATTTGTTTGTCAGTTATCGTCTCCACAGTCTCACTGACACACACACACATACACACACACACACACATCACCTCAAAAATGTTTGATTTGTAATCAGGGATGCTTGAAACGTGCTCTCCCGTTGAAAACTCGAATTTGAATTTTCGACCCCGTCACCGTACTTTCCTTATACATTATGTATATAAGGAAAGTAACAATGCATTTGAGATAGGCTAGACATATCTATTAGATAATTCTTGAAACTTTAATGGGATGTGAACGAGCATTCTCTTTTTGTTTCATTTCCAATAGAAGATATTCTGACGCGGTTTGTTCAAGACAGACATATTGAGATATGTCTTTCTTGAATAAATCGTTGACGGTACTAAAATAAAATGCACAGCAGTCTGAGTAAACCTGTGTTAATTTACACAGAGAAAATTTTATATAATTTCTTAGAATAGTATATTATTAAAATAATGGTTACTTGGTAGTAAATTATTTGGAAGATACTATTTACTTTGTCCACCATAATGCTTCGTATTTGCACATACGCACACACGCACAAATACAAACAAACTTCCTTTCCAACCGTGTTTAAAAACAGAGACCATTTGTAACAAGGAAGATTAATCATACATAAAACATCGATTATGAAACACTTTCCAACAGAAATGTAGTTTTATTTAAACATCTCTAAAATGCGATACATTCAACGCTGACAATTTTTAAATTATCACAGTCCTATACAATAATTTAGTTTACTAGGAAACTTAAAACTTCATCAAAAAAGGCAATGTTATAAAATAATAAGTAAAATAATAAGTAAAATAATAAGTAAATATAAGTAATAATAAGTAAATTCAATGAATACTTTATTCATATCACTTATGTTCCAAACACCAGAGCTAAATAATATTGTGTTAAAAAAAGTCAGCACTTCTTAAAAATCTTATCTTACAATTGCTTGATTTGCTTACATTTTGCATACGTTAAAATTAGGCTTCGTTGTAGAAATAATCAAAGTTTAGGGATCATTTAAAATAAAAAATATTGTAATTGCGTAGGCACATAATTTAGATACACAGATAATATGCAAAAATAAAGCGGTTTTAGGACGGATGCATTACTAAATATACATATAATACTAAATATATATAAGCGTTCCTTAAAAATCACGATTTTTACTATTCGAACACTATTTTACAAGGAATCACGTCATATCTTCATATAATATAGGTGAAATTGTTATTTCAATTTTCATTAAAAAAAACTGCCTAACATATTTTGATAGAAACAATTTTACACATATTCTATGATAATGTCAAAGCAATTAGTGAATTTTAACTCCTCTTAACAAATATTTGAAAAATTAGGTCCCATAGGGTTCAATCTATTTAATTTTTTTTCAACCCGGGTTAAATTCGAAACCAATTGGGTGATATTATTATTTTTTATTCCCGTATGTTCCGCAGACCGTCTCAACAACATACTAAAATTTAACATTTTGATAGACAGTTTTACAGCAGTTATCATGCGAACGGACAGACAGACAGACAGAATAAACAAAGTCATAAACACTTTACAACTATGTTAGAAAGTGTTTAAATTACTGCAGTTAGAAAACGTCAAATATGTTTACGAGACACAAACACGTATGCTTACGAGAGCAAGTATATTAGTATTTACGGGAGCAAATATATTTTATTGTCTTGCGGCATATATTCTATTGCAAAGAAACAATATATATATCCGAGACATTGAGCTTCAAAACAGGAATTCGTCTCAGCTTACATCTTCAACATTTGTACAACACAATTTATAAAAAGGCATTTAACTGAAACAAATACCTTTCTATTAATAGAAATGATTTTATCGAATCCGGCAATAAATAGATTGTATCGAAAACAATAGCATAGAGCAATATCTACAAAAAAATCTTGGAAGAACTACTTGAACAAGGCATAACAGCGAAATTAATACCTCTACCAGAAAAAGAATAATAATAAAAAATAGATAAGGAAGCAAAAATTATATTCATTTGTTCTCATCATCGAAAGTAACACAAAATGAAATGAAAGGGAAAAAAGGGGGAAAAAAGATCTACCAGCTAAAAGCTGAAAGACTAATAGATTGCGTTCTCTGGTGGACTAAAACTCAAGCAAAGGCAATTTTTTTTTCAGCCGGAAGCATATCAGATGTTCCTTTCCTTGAGGGGCCTTGCAGATGGAAAAGGAAACTGGAAATAATTCGGTAAAATTGCAGGTTTTATGATATGATAAACTTGTAACGGAATGGAATGTTATGGAGTATACATCTGGGTTTTGACGTTTTTATTTTCTATCCCGAAAGAGACAAAATAAAACGAATTTTTATTGGCTTTGGATTCATAATACTGATTCTAATGATTGTGAGCGTCTGTTGTGGAATGAATATTACGGAGAGAATATATACACTATATTTCCTGTTTTATTTTATTTAAAATTCCTGTTTTATTTTATTTATATAAATGGGAAATATTTAATGACGGCATCTTACAAATATATCCTGAATCACGCTATGGAATTGTATGATTTTTTTTGGAAAACGAGGCTGAGCCCTGGGAATATTCTAATGTAAGTTTAACGCCCTTCAGTAATGTACGGAATAAAGCGGATTAAAAGCCTTTTTATTTCTGGCGGTAAATCTGGATTTTAAATTTAACTTTCTATATTTAAGTTTTGAAAATTATCTTCCACATGCAGCTTCTGAGTATGCCAGAGTTAATAATACCTTTTATACAAAATATAATGATTAATATGCTTGCTCATAGAGGTCAAATTCCTTGAGCACATTGTAACAGCAAAACGTAACAATATTTGCTATTCGCTCTCCTATCTTTTCTGTCTAGCTCTTTTAAGCGTTGCACCTCTGTCTCGCTCTCTTCTGTCTATTCTCGGTCTGGTGGAACTTCGATACACTTCCTCAAATTCCATCTTCTCAGAAGTCAAAATACCATGGTGTCTTTGTATTTGGATTTGTTAAGCAAAATTAATTTGACACAGTCGCTCCAACGACAGAATTTTACAATGACCAACCGGAAATTTGTAATGTGACTCAGACCGCTAGTTCGGCTCTGGATATAGCAGAAGTGTTGACTTTTTTTAGTGTATAATGGATACGTTAGTGTTCTCAGTCAAGCATTTATATTCTTTTTTATTGTGTTCTACGTTCTTTTTGCGGCTATGCAACGCAGTTAGAATAGTATTATATTTTCCTCAAATTATTTAGGAATTATTTTTCGCATATTTATTCCCTCTAATTATTACTTTCCTTATATGCATAATGTATAAGGAAAGTATTGTGACGGGGTCGAAAATTCGAATGAGTTTTCGACGGGAGAGCACGCTTCAAGCATCCCTGATCACGAATCAAACATTTTTGAAGTGATGTCTGTGTGTGTGTGTGTGTCAGTGAGTCTGTGGAGACGATAACTGACGAACGAATGGACCGATTCGAACGAAATTTGGTACAAAAATCACAATCCATAAACACTGGAAGCCTATTGTTTTTATACGCAATCGAATGTTCAGAACCCCCTAAATTTTCGAATAAAATTTTGAAAAAATAGTCAAAAAATCAAAACCACTAATAAAATTACGCAAATAGACATTTCTTATGTAATTTTTCATTAGAAAACGATTGGCATAAATTTTAGAACGCTAACATAAACCGTTCTCGAGATATTGCACATTTTTCAAAAAAATTATCAAAAAGTCATAAAATAAAAAAAAATATTTCCTATTGAGAAACATGTTCACTTTTCTTATGTAATACCATACGATAAATTGGGTGACATCATTCTCGTGGATCTAGCTCGTTCCACTCATGGAAAAAGATACTTTGAGTAATACTTTTGTATTTGAACGCCAATAGTCACTTGTCTGCTGTAAGAATAACTTATTTCTTCATCCATAACGCTTAGCGAGATTTTGGCGACGAATTTGGCGGAATATCGCCAACTTGGCGACTTTTTGAAATGTTGCCAAATTAAAGGAAATCTCGCCAAATGGATAAAAATGACGCTAAATCAATGAAAATTACGACTAATTGTCGAAAATTCAATATCTTGGAAAGAATATTAGTATCTACTATAAGAAAAACCTATTTTTTTACTGTAAAAGTAGTAAATTCATTGCATTATATAAGGAAAGTCATGTGTTGCTCACATCAGATTTTTTTTATTACCTTGAGATCACCATCACCAATCTAGTTTACAGTGCATAAGAATGTGTTACATAGAGCGCCATATTACTGAAATCCTATAAAAGCAATGTAGCAAACAGAATTCTATTTTCGGTCATGACCGATTTTAGTTTTATTCTCAAAAGTATTTACATTTTCCCTTATTTTACTCTATTTAAGTAGTTGATTTAACAAAATAACAGTTCATATGCATATATGCACAAAAGTCGTCGTATTTGTACTGAAAAATATATCAGAGGATATTAAAAATGTATTATAGAACAATATTTTAAAAGATGGAAAATTTTCCCTTTCACGTTTGGGGAACATAAAAACTTTAAATATGTGGATGAAAAAGTGAGGTAGAGCTGTAGTAGATCCGTTATTTGGAATGAGAATCTCAAGAGGTCTCTCTCAAACAGATATATTTTTTCACTTTCCATCACCGCCTAGAAACTGAAGTTCCCAGAGGCGTAATTATGTTGCAACATGTTCTGAAGGTGATCCTGGTAGTACAAAGTTTTGAAGTTAAAAAAAACGCACTTGCGTGTGTGTTATATTTCTACGTATAAAAGAAAGTTAAAAAAAAAGGAAATTCGACTTTGTGCTAGATGATGAATTTTCATATTTTTCATCTATTAAACCTTAAAACTGTGTGTAGAACTGCATTGTTTAAATTAGTGCTACGTAGTAAAGAGATCAGGCAAATCCATGAGTTCCATTGCAAAATAGAATATCAGATGTTGTATCGAACGTAAAAATGTCCATATAAGTATTCTAAGAGCAGACAAAAGGATAACTGATTACGCTGGAATATAAACATTAAGATATAATTGTACATGCTTAAAACTTTATTAACCTTTTAGAAATTTATAAAATACAATATTTGAAACTCAGTAAATTAGAAACAAAATAAAATGACGTAAAAACGAAGCAATGAAACTACACTTCTTTTTGATATATTAACGTTTGCATTACGACCTTTGCATTACAACCTTTGGGACGTTTGCATTACAACCTTTACGACCGTTGCATTACAACCTTTGCATTACCCGGCCACCCAAATTGCTGCTCTATGTCCACGGATGAGCCGGACGATCTAGGTTTTCGACCTTTGCATTACAATCTTTACGATCTTTGCATTGCAACCTTTGTATTTTGTTTATTTAGCGTTGATAATCTATCCATTTTTTGATGCATTGAAAAAAAAAATATTGTCCACGCTATCATGCAAGATGAGAAAACCATATGTTCTCTAGGAGAGAGACAGTTTTAATGCCAAATAAATTATTTAATCGTAAAACTATTTTTGTTCGAAGATCGCAGGTTTCGGATTGCACTGGATTGCATTATTTTTGCTCTTTGCTGCTACGTTAATGAAAACGAAAGCTACTTTGACTGGAAGTTACATTTAAACGTCGATTTCCAATCAGTATGGGGATATATATATAAACACAGGAAGCTTAACCATTCAAAGAACAATCTGAATCATATGGATCTGAACGACAGTAAAACCCCCATCCACAGGTACGCATAACAGTTCGCTGAAAGTTATCTGTAAGTCGAATGTTTGTGTTTGAGAATTTAAGAAATTTCTTTTAAAGAGATTTCTTGATTTAGAAAGATTTATTTCCCGGAAGAAAAACAAAATCTAACATTCCCTGACATTCCCATTGCAGTAAAAACAATTCAAGGACATATTTTACAGTCTGTCTCAGATAAAGGAAAATAAATATTTCGTCCAGTAAGATACAAATAGCGTCTTTAGGAAAGCCATGGCCGATCCAATAACCAGAGAAGTATTAAGATTATAGTACATATTTTATACAGGTGTATAGGAAACCCTTACGACGCTGTAAATTATTGAAGATCCTAAGTTTTAAAGATTTTTATACACAAGTTTAGAGGTTGTGGCGAATTTTCGACTGCATTTAAAATTAATAGAATTATGTATTCACTGATTGTAATAACCATACCAAATTATTTTTGAAAGGCTTCATTCGTTCGTGAGATATCACGACCAAAGGCTCACGGACACACACTTACACAATAACATACATACACGGACACACATAGATACACTAACACACATACATGCACGCAAAATTGCATACATGCACACTAACTTACGCACACATACTAGCATGCATGCGCACATGCATACACACATATACTAACATACCAATATGAATGCACACAGACATCACATCAAAAATGTTTGATTTAAGTTCACGGATGCTTGAAACATACTCTTCCTTCAAAAACTCGAATATTTGCCTTTTCAACCCCATCACAATAGTTTCCCTATACTATGTATGTAGGGAAAGTAATAAATGGAAACTTTATCCTCCTCTACCGAAAAAGAGAAGAAAATACGAAATTCGTGCAGGAAACATCTGAAATTTATCGGCTTTTTGGAATGGAAATATGACGAGGCCTTAAAAGCAAAACTTCCTCTTGAATTCCATAAGCGCCCTAACACCTGAAGTTCTGAGAGGCGTCCACTTCGGCAATATGTTGAAAAGTTATCCTGACAACAGACAGATGTGTAAGGAATTTTTCTACAATTGGAATTTTTTTTTGCTTTTTTTATGAGACAGATTTTCTGCTAAATGCACATAAAATATACGATCATGTGATTGCTCGGAACTTTATATTTTTGTTTTAGCTGAAAGAATTGGATTTCTAGTTAATTGATAATAACTTGATTTATTAAAAAAAAGAAGAAGAAGAAAATAATTCATATTATTCTTGTATTTGTAAAAATAATCTGTATCGCGTATCGAAAAAAGCATAAAATCTAAATTTAACATCTAGCTTCCTAATAAGCTTTTGAAATTCAGACACAATTTGAAATTAAGACTGGCGTAATCTTGGTGATCGAAATGTCGCGCACAGCAAATTTTGAAAGCATATTTAGCTAGAAATTGAAATAGTAGAATTTTTTCCAGTTAGATGGCACTGATATACACACAAAAACAGATCAGAAGCATCGTCTACTGTTTGTAACACGGCAGACGATCATTACAAACCTATTTTTTTATCAATTGAAAACCGTTTACTCAGAGTGAAAGAAATTCCATTTTAGAACAATATTTCTCTAGATGTTCTTATGAGAATATCATTAAAAAGGTTCAGAGGAAATACCCGTTTTCTAAAAGTTTTAAAGAATTTAACAATTACGAGGTTAGTAAAACCTTTTTGATAAACTGGGTGTGTTGCAGACAAGCAAGAACAGATAGGACTCGCTGCTTGCCTCAGGGTAAACAACTTGAAATATAGACTGCGCTGCTAAAACTCTGCAATGAACTCTTCTGAAACTCTTCAATAACACTCTCATAAAAATGGCGAGAGAAAAATTGTTCTGAAATAAACATTCTTTCAGTATGGGGAAAACCCCATTTGCTTTGATCGTTAAAAAATAGATATGTATAATGATAGCCGGACGTAATAAAACAGCAGACGATATTTCTAACATGTTTTTTGGGATATATTAGATGCACACCAAATTGAAAAAAGTCTGCTATTTCAATGTATCGGTATTTTATGATTTTACAATTGCATTAATTGATCAGAAACATCGTCTGCTGTGCTGGGCAACATTTTGCATATTAAAAAAAAGAACACCTATTACTCGTATATTAAAATACAGGATGAACGAAAAGTCACGAAAAATAAGTAGAAAAAATACAATGAAGGAGAAAAAAAACAGGCTTGGAAGTCTATATAAACTGACTTCTTCAACTAAATACTAAAAAAATTACTTTAAAAATACCAGAGAATAAAAGCTACGCAATTAGATAAAGTAAAACAAAATATAAAGAAAACAAACATGATAATCCAAGAAATGATAATCCCACCCTCCCTCCCATGATAATCCCTACATGATAATCCAAGAAATCTAATAAAAATATTTTATATATGCATATTTTTTCTGCTCATATTTATTTCCATAAAATATAGGTTAGTAATATAAAAAAAGTTACGCAACAAAAAACAGCTGAAAACTTATGATCTTATAAAATAGACCACGTAATACAAAAAACGATACCTTAAAATAAACATGAAAACTTTACTTTTTGCATTTGGGGATAGAGCGCCATAAAATTTACGTGAAGGAATGAGGGCTGAGATTGATCGACTATTTGAAATGGAAATCTCATGAGATTCCGCAAACAGATCTTTCTCTCACTTGCCATCAGCGCCCTAGCACCTGAAGTTCTCTGGGGCTTAACTATTGCAACACGTTGAAGGTTGCCCTGAGAGAAGAGGCAGAGAAGAATTTACAGTCATACCTCTTTGTTGTTTTATGCTACGTTTCTGCAGACGATCGTGAATAAAATTTAGGATCTAGTGATTGCTATAAACTTGGAATTTTATTTTTCTGTTTTTTTTAAAAATCTGGAATTTCCTGTAGTGATTTCAGGAATCATAAATTTAGACCATTATATGAAAGCAAACGAACGGCAAACTATTGCGAATCCAAAAAAAGCGTGGGGTTTGCTTTATGCACATTATGTATTTCTATGAAACAAGTTATTTCGTAACGCCATTATTATATTAAAATATTTCATATAATAAAGTTTATTATATGAAAATGTTCGTAACACACGAGTTTATTACACATAAGGTAGTTATATAAAAGTTCACTATACGCAAGTTCATTATACAAAAGTTCATTATGCACAAGTTCGTTATACACAAATTCGTCATATACAAGTTAGTTACACATATGTTCGTTATACATTAGTTTGTAATACGCAAATTCGTTATACCTAAGTTAATTATACATAAATTCTTTAAACACATGTTCAATATGTTGATGTTTGAGTATAAAAACATATAACGGTAAATTACGCATACCAATATTATTTGTTTAATAATATTGAACTTACTCATATTTTTATGATTTTTTCAAAAAAATCATTCGAAAATTTAGGAGATATTCAGAACATTCGAGTATGTTTAAAATCAATAAAGCTACAGTATTCACTGATTGTAATACTCATCGTACCAATTTACTTTCGAAACTTTCTATTCGTTTGTGGGATACCGCATACAGACTCACAGAGACATTTGCGCATACAAACATACACATACATACAAGCACACATGCAGACACGACCTCAAAAAATCGCTGGAATTGTATTTAGGGATGTTAAAAACGTGTTAACCCTTCGAAAGCTAGAATGCGAACTTTTGACTCCTTCACAATACTTTCATTTCTTTCACAATAATTATTATGCATTATAAAATGTATGCAGAGAAATAATTTAATGTTGCTATGTATCCATTGGAATCGTGTGTTTACATTCAGGATACAAGAATGTGTCCAAATTTCTGTATAACTAACACGTATATTCACAAGTACAAAGTAAACTGAAGCATTATGCACCAAATAGCTCGATGACGATCTTACAAGATTATTAAACAACTATCAGGTAAAACAATTATCAGGTAAACAATTATCTGATATCTTCAAGGATATTCCTTATTTCGAAAAAGTTCCAGCATCTTCGAACAGCCGTCAAAACTCGCCAAATTGGTCATAAATCACCAAATCTGGAAACCCTCTCCAGAAAGTCCAAATACGGCAGCCCTATATAGTTATTTTCCACTTCTAGTGACTCAAAGAGACTCTAGTGGAGGCACTTCATATGTTCATAACATTAATAATTTAGTATGGAAACATTAATAAGCTACTCACTAGATAAACATGAAATAAATATTTCTATAAACGTTTAGGAGTATATCAAAACGGATTAGTCTCAATGATTGAAACTCTTTATTGAACTGAATTGATTGCAGATGTTCATTGACTCATCTAAAAATGCAGAATCTTAATTATTTTCTCGTTTATTTTTTAGGTGTCGGAATGAACACGCAGGAATATTTTGGCAAAAATAGCAAGTTTATTCTTAAACTGTAGAAATCATAAAATAAACTCCATTAATGTAATTTACAACTAATGAATCAGAATGTACATGGTCCCCTCTCTCCAATCTTTTTACTATCGGCTGCATCCACACACGCCACGTTCCAACTCATACCATCTCTTTCATGCTTCACACCTCGCCATTTTAGAACCTTGTTGCCAGCTCCCTCTACCGTCCGTATTCTGTGCTGCTGCTATTTAAAATTAGACTCTTCTTTCTCCGGGGAAGACACTTCTTGAAAAATAAGAAGTCGAGAATAGCAATTGTTAAGCCATTTACACTTCCGCTAAGAGGAACAGAAATTCGCGATGAAGGTGCGATAATAAATTTCGGAATTTTCCATATGTGTATTCAGCGCACCACATATGAACTTTTCTAGGAGATTTCCCTTAGTCTAAGTCCCCCCTATCCCCCCGTCTAAAAAAAGTCAAAGTTCTCTGACAGTTATTGAACAATTTTTGGATAATTTGGAACTAATGAATATATAAAATATTTTCCCATATTTTTATTTAATCAATTAAATGCCAAAATTATGTCAATATTCTTCCATTATTTGCGAGTATTTTCAGCCGGAATTGATTAAATATTGAAAATACTTGCAAAGTTATTTCGGTATTGGGAAAATATGCGTACTGAGGCAATATTGGCTCAAATTCCTATCACTAGAAAAATGCTTTCCGTGTCAATATTAAGGTAAAGTGTGTCAATATTATTTCAATGATTTGTACCAATGATTTGTGCTCAATATTTTACACAAATAATAACTTGTTTTTTTACAGAAGGATATTCATGTTTATTGGAGTTTTTAAACAGTTCTTCAAGCATTATGTCAATCTTTTCTTAGCTCATGCAGGAAAAAATGACATTTTTTTCTTCAGCTGCTAAGGAGCAGCTCTTAGATAATGAGAAGATCAATCAATAGTTTGGTCATTACTATTCTGATCAATCCTATACTTTACGATGTTACTACCCTGACCAACGTTACAGCTTTTTATCCTAAATGCAGAATGTGATTTAATTCAGTATTTGATTTAATCTCAAATATTCAATTCAAATACCTGAGTGGTAAAGTGAACTGAGGAAGATACTAAAAGCAGAATATCGGGGCAATTAATGGGCAGTGAATTTAAACCATTTCAGACAAGATTTTTCTAGTAAAATCTTAGAGTGTATTTTCAAGATTACAAGCTGCCAAATTGATGGTAGGCTGAAATTCATCACAATGGACGTCAGATAGTTCTGGATAAATTTTGGACACAATTTTTCCTATTATTTCTGATTAATTCAGATGCTTTACAGCATTTGATTTCATTCCAATTCTGCCATTGGATTCATATGATTTCTCACATCCTACATTCATCACAGTGGAAGTGAATAATTCTGGGTAAATGCTTGACACACTTTTTTAAATATTGCACATTTTATATTAAACTTATCATTTGGATATAAATAAACATTGTTTAGAATGGTGATTGGATATTAATTGGAAGACACATAAATCCACATAAATTTATAAAATGCAGACAATAATAGCCGAAGTTTGATTTATGAGCAAAATTTATTCCAATAAATCTTATAGATAAGAGGCGTGTGCTAAGTTTTCATATTTAATGCGGTATATAACGCAAATATTCCATAATTCTCTTTTTTAATTCCTTAAAGAATTGTATCATCACTGAGAAGTATGGGCATTAGTTAAAACCTCCATTGCTACATGTACCTCCTATAAAATATGCTTTTCCGATATATTAGGGTCTTTATCAATAAACAATCCATTTCACACATTTTTCGTGCATTTCGAATTGCTAATGGTCGCTAAATGTGACACCTACACAATCAGTAAAATTTATGAACAACTGGTTTTAAAATGTTGGCAGCAAAAGAATATCAAATTGTCTATTTTTTTTGTTTTTGTAAGGTATAGTGGAGTAAAATTATTTTTTTTTTCAAAATCCCTCTGTATAGTTACCTTCGATTCGAATTTTCAAAATATTCAATTCATTCATTGAGTTGGCAGTTGAGTTTTGAAATTTGGTTTGAATGCTTTAATTATTCCTTTGCATCGTAACCTATAATTCGGATTTTCAAAATATTAGATAATTCTTTGACATAGAAGCTGGGATAGAATGAGACTAAAAACAAATATTCTAGCTATAGAAGAAGTGATCGATAATTAAGCAACATATTTTTGAGTTTTTTTATTATTTCTTTACACAGTCATTCTTAATTAAAATTTTTAAATTGATGTCTTGGTCTTAAAGCTAATACAGAAAGAATAGCACTGAAACGAAGATGTTAACTCTAGTGGAAGTGCTCAATAATTTTTATACATCACACCTGCACTCACTCACTCAGCCAGTTCAGTGTTTATTATATGGGCCATTTTCTTTAAACGGGCTTTTTCATCTTTCTTGCTACAGTATATATTTTTTTTCTATTTTTCAACCTCTTTTCTGCATTATATTTTAACATGTGCGGTTTAAACTAAAAAAACAGTGGAAAAAAAAACTGGGGAAATTAAATAGAAAATGAACATTTTTATTTCCAAGACAACTAAATACAACATGACAGGGAAATGACACTTAATATAGGAAACTGCTTTGTTAGTGTATATATATATATATATATATATATATATATATATATATATATATATATATATATATATATATATATATATATACATAATTCCGAAAAGAAAAATGTGAGATGAATGCAATGTACCAATATATGGCCGTAGGGTTGTGACCCCATCACCCCGGTTAAAGCAAGCTTTATGTCACGACAACACTCCCGGAAAGCCGGTACATTGCGAAAATGGAATACAGAAGTATCAAAGTAAAAGAGGAAAACCATACATTAAGATTATTAAATAAAACATATACATATGGGCTTGTCAGGTGAGAAATTGAAGAAAAGACTCCACTCTGCATAACCGCACATCCTTACTTAAGACATGAGCGTTATACATGAGCGTTATACATACGGTTTCTATTTACATCTATTTACAGGTTGAACGTTTTGAACGTCACGAACAATCGTGTTTGCCTGTTCCTTTTCAGCACATGCACGTCGTCCGTGCTGTCTCACAGTCGTCTCCGTCTTGCCCTTGATTCCGTCTTACCTTCCTTAATCAGCCCTCGCTCGTCTGAGTACCTTCTCGATCAACCTCTCGCCCGTTTTCCCCCTCGTCTCCCATTGTGTGTATAAACACGAATTTTGGAGCGCCTAGCCACTAAGGACTATATCTCCGGGAATGACTTGAGCTTGAATTATCCATGTATGAAACTTGCAAAATGCAATGGATGATAATAGGATTGGTGCAAACATATCTAGAGTTAACTTTGAGAACCCATTACTGGGGGGGGGGGAAGCTGAAGGCGGATGACAAGAAAGAATTCAGATCACTAGGAAAGTTCAAGTGCCAATCAGAACGTCTCTTAATAGAAGAGCGTCTGCAACGCTTTGAAGATCATGGCGAGGCAGTCCATAGGACACTTGGTCCTGGGTAGGTTCATTTTAGAAATGTAGTGAAACTGAGAATTTTTTCCATTTGAATTCCATTAAACATTTTCTTAATTTCATCGAATAACTTAACGAAGTCATTAATGCTGAGCTGGTCCCCAGTGCGCACGGCGACGGGGGGGGGGGGTCTGCTTTTTCTTCCGCTGACAGTGTTAGCGTAAGTGGGGTAATAAGAATTAGAATTTTCGATTTCATTCCGGTTTTGAGTGATTTCGTGATCTTTCTCCTCCTCAGAAACAGTTTTGGGCTGGGGGGGGGGGGGGCGATCTGTTTAGTTTCTTTCACAGGTTTTCTTTTCAGAGGTCGGTTGGCCGGATTAGCCGGACGGTTCTTGAAATTAGCCGGATGATCACCCCGGCAATTGCAACAAACCGCGGGAGATTCCCTTGGATGCATACAATCCCGGGTATGATGCATTTTGGCACATTTTAGGCATCTACTAGGGAAACTGCAGCACTCGGACGAATGTCCGTGTCGCTGACAGTTGAAGCACATTTTAGTAGCCGAGGATTTAAAGTGAGTGATTTT
Organism: Amaurobius ferox; assembly: GCA_951213105.1. NCBI lineage: Eukaryota > Metazoa > Arthropoda > Arachnida > Araneae > Amaurobiidae > Amaurobius > Amaurobius ferox. The sequence goes on from OX578137.1 coordinate 107,082,261, forward strand.
AATTCTAAGTTGAAGCGTCGACTCCTTTATACAGTCTCATCTCTAGGTGGCTCTGTCCTCTTGTGACGTCCTCTGCCGTCCTGGTTGCCACAATCCCCCATATATATGAAGATGCAGAAACACCCAGATAGCTAGAGATGTATGAAACATCCAAGCAATTGCAGCAATCTAAATCAGAAATTGAGAATCGTATCAAATCTAAATACACTAAATTAGGTTACAATGTGAAGCATATTCGTAATCCGTACATAACTTTAATACCCAAGTTGCATAAGAGTCTAATTAAATTTCGTCCCATAACAAATCGTTTTAAAACATATCTGACTATCGCAAATAAAAGACTTTTAACCATATTAAAAGAAGCAATGATTAAGATTAAATATAAAGGTATATATTTTATTTGTAATAGTGGGGAAACTATTAAAAAAAATTAATGTTATTTCTGAGTACTTATACTTTAAGAGTTTCGACTTTAATGATTTGTTTTCAAATATAAACATCAGGGACTTGTTCGAGATTGTTATGGAAATATACAATAAATACAATATACAAACTTTTATCAATAAATATAATTTTAAGGCTTTAGTTTAAATGGTATTATTTAAAACAGTTCTGTATGACGGCAAATCATATTATAAGCAATTACACGGTATACCCATGGGTGGTGGTTGTTCATCCTTGCTAGCAGATATATACTTGAATAAATACGAAGAAGGAACTCAATCTTTTGAACGAAATTCTTTACATTCGTTACGTGGATGACATATTAATTGCGTGTCCATGTGAGGAATATAATATGGATTTTAGTTTTTATCCTCCGGGCTTAAAACTAACAGAGACTCCATACAATGTCGATAATAATCTCAATTTTCTTGATTTGACAATTTAAAAACATCCCAATGGATCTACAGGTTATCGATTATACGATAAACGTAATGACTTCCACTTCGGAATTAATTATATTATACACTGAAATTCATGTATGCATAAAAGCGTATTTATAAATATTATACTGGGACAACTGATTCGAAGCAAGCGATTGAACAGCAATGCTGAAGATCGTCATGCTTGCGATATACGTTTCCTGCATAACACTATCTCGCAAGGTTTCCCGAAAAGTTTTTTATGTAAAATTATCTAGAGTTTTTATACCATAACTGTAACTGACTGTTACCGTCTATATTTAAATAAAACTTCAGACGAACTACAACCTCAATCGCCAGAGCTAACGGCCCTACCGTTCTGAAAACATCGGTTCTCGTTAGATCACCGAAGTCAAGCAGCATCGGGCGCGGTTAGTACTTGGGTGGGGGACCACCGGGGAACACCGCGTGCTGTTGGCACATTTCGGGCGCGGTAGCCCGGTGGTTTGCGCGCTGGATGCTGTTCATGCGGAGTACGATCACGTTAAATTTGTGGGTCCGTAAGTCCTTCCAAGAGGTTGGTGGTAGGAGAGGGAGGGTACGGTCCCTGTGGATACCTCCCCCACTGGGTTCCGGTCTAAATTGGGTGGCACATCCAGGGCGTCCAAACTGTTACCTTACACCTCTTTGGTAGGTCGGACGGTCTGGGTCTCAACAACAACAACCTCAATCGTCAGCTGTAAACCGTCAAAGTTATTGATCTCAACACTTAATATCTAGTAACTCTGGAACTCTAGTTTGGAGTGTGATATATACCTTTTAAAGAGTGGTACTGTGCAATGGTATTCAGGTAATATGGTTGAAAGGTAAAAACTTGCTTGGTTCCAGTGTTATATTATATGGTCTACTTCATGAGGAAGTATCGTGATTTGCACCATTTACGTATACTTGCATGCATATTTCGTATACATATGGTTAGCGTCAATTGATATGGTTACATCTCGACATATTTTCAATGCAATTGTTCGTTGGATGTTTCATACATCTCAAGCTTTCTGGGTGTTTCTGTTATCTTCGTATGTATATGTCTTATTTAATAATCTTATTGTCTGGTTTTCTTCTTTTACTTTTATACTTCTGTATTCCTTTTTGACAATGTACTGGCTCTCCAGGAGTGTTGTCATGACATAAAGTTTGCTTTAACCGAGGTGAGAGTGTCACAACCCTCCCCCCCTCCCGGCCATATACATTGCATTCATCTCACATTTTTCATTTCGGAATTATATTTTAATGATCTTTCTAGTGCTGCTATGCGTCTTCTAAGTGTGATTTACCTTATACCATAATATTTTCAGTATCTACGGTTATATATATATATATATATATATATATATATATATATATCAGAAAAATAAAAAAAATGTATTGTTCTAATTGCAATCTTATATTTAGAACTAACTTCCTATTTGTTTCATCTTCTAAAAAGAAAATCTAGTTAAATTGTAATTCAAGTGTTCTAATGTTATTCCCTTGCCTACCAAGAACACAGGTAAATGACGACAGGGGAATGACAAATAATGTAATTTTAGTTTCTGAGTATATAAATTTTATTTGCATTTAAGCCTAACTTGATTTTCAGTTTGCTACACTAACTAGGTGCACATATATGCTTAAAAATAATTTACTTTTTTATTCTGAGAATAATTAAAGACCGGTGAATGACAAGGATAAAAAATATTTATCCAAAATTGTTCAGTTTTACAATATTTCCATGCACAGAATGATAGTTAGATCATAGTCGTACTCTTGAAATGGTGAATATGGCCTTTAGTAAAAAAGAATAATAATTTAATTATATTTTGTTTTCATCTGTGTACAGAAAGAGGTGTTAAAACTTAAAGACAGGTGAATGATAAAAAAAGCTAGGGGACATTTGTAAAAAATTAATTTAAAATATTGATCTAATGCATAGGGGACATTTTATAACTATTTTTATTTTAAATTATCTAATTTAATATAAAACATCAAATTAAAAGAAAACTAGAAAATGAAGGCTTGTAAATGAAGTTGTGATTTTATTATTCGGCTGTTGGGACACACAGGGGAATAGCATTGAATAAAAAAACGAAAATTTTAAATATTGAAAATATAAATTGCTTTTTTTTAGCTAATAAGTGACAAACATGAACTACATTACAGGGTGTCCCAAAAAGATTGAAACGCGCTTTAATTATTTAGCTGTTGTACATAATAAGTGGGCAATGTAAATTGCAATAATGTTGAAAACAAGGTAGGAAATAAGACTACGTTAATGAAATAGTCCTCCATTCATTTTCAAAAATTTGCACTTTTTAAATTTTTATACGAACCCCTTAGACAAATTTGGTCAATTAGAAAATTTGTATTTTTAATGCAACTAGATCACTAAAAAAACAGCATTTCTATATCTCTAAAATTGAGCGAGTTATATTTAATTGAAAATTGAACATTGTGAATAGGGACCATATATCAAATTAGAAATGTAAATTTTTGCCATATTACAAAAAAGATAAAACTGGATGATAATACATAGGATACCCAAGCGCGTAGTGAGTACCACTGCTTTATATGATCTCTGTCTGTGTAATGCTTTATTTAGATGCATTTGTGATAAAAAATTTGACACTTATTAACGTATTTTTGATCCAAACAATTTACATCGTCAATTTGTTTATGATCCCTATTTTCACTGATGAAACAGCCTTTCACCTGGTACGGAAAAGTGGCATAAGTCAGAAGTTTTCCTTTATCATAATTCAGTTGATTTTAAAGATACAGATATGCGGGTTTTTTAACGATCTTGTTGCATTAAAAATAAAAGTTTTCTGATTGACCAAATTTGTCTAAGGGGTCGTATAAAAATTTAAAAAGTGTAACTTTTTGAAAATAAATGGAAGAACTATTTCATTAACGCAGTCTTATTTTTTTCCTTACTTTCAACACTTATGCAATTTACATTGCTTACTTATCTCTAACAGGTAAAGAATTAAAGCGCGTTTCAATCTTTTTGGGACACCCTGTATAGTAAAACTCATTAAACAGTGTCCAAAATCATTCCCCCCAAGTCATGCAAATTTTTATTAAAACACATGGGACATGTAAAACTCCCGTTTACAGAAAATGACCCATACAGATAAGTTAAAATTATCAACGACAAATTTAAAACTAATTTGAAACGACAAATTTAAAACTAATCCCTCTATTGTTTGATACAAAACAATAGTAAATCACTGAGTATGGGTCGAAAAAAACAAACTGGAGATTGATCGGCTATTTAGAATAAAAATCTCAGGAGGTCCTTCAAACAAATCTTTTTTTCTCAGCTGCCACTGGCACTCCAACACCTGAAGATCTCAAGGGCGTAACTATTCCAAAGTGGCGTAGGTGCGCCCTGGCAGCAGGGGCGCTGTAGAAGGAATCCTGCAGCAGTTTTCCTGTGCCTTGTATTGTTTTCCATTTCTTTCCGACAGAATAGGAAAATAAAAATTTGAAGCGCAATTGTTCCGAAATATTTCTTTATTCCTTTTCGCAAGCTTGGGGTTTTCGGTAGATTAATTTTCAGTAAGGTTGTTCCAGAACTGATCAGAAGGAAGATGGTATTTATTTTTGAAGAGGAATTGGCGCGGTTCTGGGATATTTTTCCGCAGAAATGTATAGAAAATTGAAATTCTCATTTTTTAGAAGAATTTCGAATTTTTCGCAAGGGATGAATTATTTTTTAATAAAATAAATTCAAAGAATCGGTATCCATTTGGAACACGGAAGTTTTAAGATGCAAAAATTCTTCATTTCTAAACTAAAATGATACGGACAGCAGAAGAATTTTCTTACAAATGAAATTTAATGTTTTTGCGCGTCTTTTTTGCATTATTACTTTCCTTATATACGTAGCATAATGTATAAGGAAAGTATTGGGAGAGCACGTTTCAAGCATCCCTGAACACGAATCGAACGTTTTTGAGATGATATCTGTGTATGTGTGTGTGCGTCAATGAGTCTGTGGAGACGATATCTTACGAACGATTGGAACGATTCGAACGAAATTTGGTACAAAAATTACAATCCATGAATACTGGAAGCCAATTATTTTTTAAATGCAATCAAATGTTCAGAACCCTCTAAATTTTTGAGTCAAATCTTGTAAAAATCATCCAAAAATAAAAACCTTTAATAAAGTTACGCACATAGTCATTTTTTATGTTATTTATTATTAGAAAATGATTGATTTAAACTTCAGAAAGCTAGCATGAACCGTTCTCGAGATATTGCACATTTTTCAAATAAAAGTATAAAAAGATCACAAAATAAAAAAAAATAACTATTGCGAAATATGTTCACTTGTCATATGTAATATCATACGATGAATGTGGAGACATCATTCTTGTGGAACTAGCTCGTTCCATTCATGAGAAAATATACTTTGGGTATATGTGTTTGGACGCCAATAGACATTTATCTGCTGTTAAAATAACGTAATTCTCCGTCCATACTGCTTGGCAAATATTGGTGACGAATTTGGTGGAATGTCGCTAAATTGGCGATATTTCGCCCTAGATTGACGAAAATTTATTCAAAATTGCAAAAATGATTCTAAATTAATGAAAATGGCAATTCAATGTACCGTGGATCTTATACATTATCTTTTACTGTAAAAGGGGTAAATTCATTGCATCATATAAGGAAAGTCATGTGTTGCCCATATCATATATTTTTAAATTGCAAATGATATCTTTTTTGCATCATATCCTTTAAAATATCATTAACTATTACATATAATATGATTTTAATGAAAAATAGGAAATGGACTAATGCATCACTGCACCCATAATTTTTGCACAGACACTGATTTAGTTAAAAATACGAAAAAAATTATTAATGAATAGAAGCGACACAATATTAGCTTTAACTTAAGTATAACAAATGTGTCTACAATCTAAAACCAAAGTTTATATTTCGACATATTTCTAGAAAAATGTTTAATTCAATATTTTGATGAAAAAACTAATTTTAAGACAGGAACGCATTACGGATATTTTCAAAGAACACTTTAGAGCACTTTAATCCCATCTCTCATTATCACGTGGATGTGGCAACTGAAAACCAATGAACGTATCTCTATGCAAAAATATATAACTGTACAGAATGATTTATAATTAGCATGATTAGGACTAGAATTATTTGAAATTTTGTAAATATGTACCATTATTTTCTATGTAAAATAATGTCAATTGGTAGTAAAATCATAGTGATATAAGAAACTGATAGTTTATGGGAGTAAAAGGAAAGAAACGTGTGATTCAGGAATAAAAAAATGATAGTTTAAAATTATCCCTACATATAAAAGGTATAAAGATAGCATATATTAACACTAATCTGATAAATATGTCCAATATAGCGCCTTGATGGATCTGTGCCAACTTGAATAAATATGTTCAAAATATTAATTGGGAATGATGATCTCTAAAACTTTATAAAATCATTTTTTGTTTTTGCTTTTATCATTAAAAATGAAGCATTATGAATATTTTTACGAAAAAAGTAATCGTAATAATAAATCCGCAATAACCGGGATGTTTGATAATTTATTTTCGTTAAATGATTCAGAATTCTTCATTTTTAATAATAAAGGAAAAAACAATATTTTAAGCTTTAGAGTTTACCTTCCACCTCCATTAAGTTTAATGAAAAACAATATGTCTGTGCACCAATTTTCAAAATTTTGCTTACGAACGTACAGGTAAATGTATTATAACCTAAAAATTTCGTTCAGTTTGTATAATTATCAACTTATGTACAAATATGCAAACCCAGAGTGAAAAATGGATTAATTTTAACTCTCGAGAGAAATCTCCTCCATTAAAAATAATTTTAAAGAACAACATGCAGACGTAAACTCATAAAATTCCTTTCTGATAATGATTGTCATAAAATTAGACTTCAAAAGTAAACACTTTGAATGCGAAAGTCGGGTGGAGTTTTACACTCCTCATGAACTTCAGACAATTCCTCTTTTGCTTAAATGCAAAGTATTAGAACCAAGACCATTTGCATCCATCTTTTCCCTGACATTAAATGCATCTTAGCATGTTATCCTAAGAAGCTGGGACTATCAATTCCAATTCAGAATTCCCCCATCCCTTTCGAAGCACCCTTTAAGTCTCCAAACTCCCAGAAAGTGAACTGGTGAAGACCTTCTGCCATTTAACGAACCTCAGCCCATCTGTCAATCTGCATCTCCCAGTTTAGATGAAAACTTCACACGCCAATAACCCACGCTCTTTAATACCCAAAGCAAACTTTAATTTCCTATTCCTCCAGTGGCGATTACAATTCGATTTCGAAGGAAGTGGGGGAGTCGGATCGAGCGTCTACTCCCGCCTCTCCTCTTTTCATTAGGGGGTGGACTAGGAGTAGGCATGCGAGGGAGGGAATGACACGTGACCTGGGGTGGTCAGAAGGAATGTCCAGCCACCAATGTCCGGCCGAGCGAAAAATTGTTATTGTCCTGCTTGACGGGGTGAATGTGTATTTACCGTGTACTGTTTGCTGATCGGTGTCCGTGTTTGGGTTTTGGATGAAAGTGTCTAGAAATGAATAAATAATATATTTGGTTGGTTCATAATTCCTCCCTATGTGTTAAGCCACGAGTTTTGGCGTTCTTATTTGAAGAAAAGTAATATGATCATTCTAAATCATGTTTAAAAAAATAAGTAAGGATGTGTTCAGAAGGGGGGGAGGGCGTATATGAGTGCTGTATTGTTCAAACTAGCCGTAGGTGTGTTAGAATCATTCTATAAACGTACGTTTGAATCGCTAACTGGTTGGAAGTGCAAAAGAGTATAAGTCAAGGAAAACTTTAATTTGGAAATAAGTTTTGATTTTATTTTCCTTTTAAAATTATTTTAAAAAGTTGAAGTCGATAAACATTTTCGAAAAAAAGCAAAATATATTACATTGTAGAGCATTTTAAGCTCTATAAAATCTATATATTTTATTTTAAATCTTTAATGTAAATTATATTTTTTATTTTATACGAATTGTTGCCAAGATTTCAAAAATTACTGAACGTCGAAATCAGGTTACCCTTCCTCTTTGACTAGTTCTATAATACTGTGCATTTTTTAAGTGGGGGAGCATGTACAGAAAGAATAGCTTACCCAAACTGGTAGGATTCGTAAATATGCTTACTGGTGGAAAAAGGAAGCACTTACCACTTCTCGCATTGCCTCGCCTAGTCGCTGGTACTATACACATTCCGTAAGTAGTAAATTCATATTACATGTTTACCAATATCTCTTTATTATAACCTCATGCCTAAAATTTATTTTTACCTCTTTTCACGACATTTAGTAAAATTTTAAATGTTTAATAAAACCTTGAAGACTCTCTAGGTACGTCACTATATCCAGTCAAAATGAAAAAAAAGTAAAGTACTACATAATACCAAAGTAACAATGCTGATTTTCACCACAAATAAATAAATTTAACCTTTTGCTTACGGATGGCACAGCGTCAATCCCAAACGAAGAACCTCTGAAAAAGACAATCATTTGACATACCCTATCCCAAACAGTTCGATCCTCCTTTGCAGACATTACGCCACTGTCTGCAAAGGAGGATCGAACTGTTTGGGATAGGATATGTCAAATAGTCTTTTTCAAAGGTTCTTCGTTTGCGATTGACGCTGTCCTACCCGTAAGCAAAAAGTTAAATTTATGAGAAAGCAATGAAACAAATAAGCGATTCGGTATACCTTGATCTACACTAATAAGCTTTCCGTTGGAATTAATAAATTTCATGAAAATCTGCTTGCTTGTTTCGAGGGAGATTGTTTTTCCGCTGGAAAGTAAAATGTTTCATATCTCGAGAACGGTTTGTAGGATACCTTCTCAATACATTTCACTTCATTTATATAGTAATATATTAAGCATTTATATTTATTTATGTTTTTTTTCCCTAATTTTAGATCAAAGCATTTTATACAAAGCATGTCTTTAGATTTTAAATCAAATGTGTCCCATCAAAGGAACATTTTTTAGTGTTCTGCAATTTTTGTTATTCGATTTTAAATAAAAGAAATCGGATAGGAAAGTGCTATATAATGCAATCAATATCAACTTCATTATATTTTTACTTTCCTTATATACATAATGTATAAGGAAAGTATTGTGACGGGGTCGACAATTCGAATTCGAGTTTTCGACGGGAGAGCACGTTTCAAGCATCCCTGATCACGAATCAAATATTTTTGGAGTGATGTCTGTGTGTGTGTGTGAAAGATGTGTGTGTGTGAAAGATGTGTGTGTGTGGAGACGATAACTGACGAACGAATGGACCGATATGAACCAAATTTGGAACAAAAATCACAATCCGTAAACACTGGAAGCCTATTCTTTTCATACGCATTCGAATGTTCAGAACCCCCCTAAATTTTCGAATGAAATGTTGAAAAAAACGTCAAAAAATCAAAACCGCTCATAAAGTTGCGCAAACAGACAGTTCTTATGTAATTTTTCATTAGAAAACGATTGGCATAAATTTTAGAACGCTAACATGAACCGTTCTCGAAATATTGCACATTTTTCAAAAAAATTATGAAAAAGTCATATAAAATGAAAAAAAAAATATATTTCCCATTGAGAAACATGTTCACTTTTCATATGTAATACCATGCGATAAATTGGTTGACATCATTCTCGTGGATCTAGCTCGTTCCATTCATGAAAAAGATACTTTGTGTAATACTTTTGTATTTGAACGCCAATAGTCATTTATCTTCTGTAAGAATAAGTTATTTCTCCGTTCATAACACTTGGCGAGATTTTGGCGACGAATTTGACGGAATGTCGCCAACTTGGTGACATTTTTAATTGTTGCCAAATTAACAAAAATCTCGCCAAATTGATTAAAACGACACTAAATCAATGAAAATGACGTCTAATTGAAGAAAATTCATTATCATGGAAAGAATATAAGTACCTACTATAAGAATAACGTTTTTTTTTGTTGTAAAAGTAGTAAATTCATTGCATTATATAAGGAAAGTCATGTGTTGCTCACATCAGATTTTTATAATTATATTTTCTAATTTTTATAAAGAGATTTTCGTGCTTTCTCCTTACTTGAGCTTTCTGAAATCATTAGACATGTAACGTTAGTTTGTAATAATCTACTAAATTTATCTCGATATTCTTAATTTGGTAGAGAGATATTGTGCCTTCATAAACACAGGCATCATTGAAAAACTGGTTAAATTGTATTGAGGAATGCTCAAAACATCCATCAAAACACAGAAGACAGTTTCTTTTCATAACGGCAACACGCGGAAATATTTATAAAACATAATTATTTTGACTGATGCATTAATTACATTATTAACAGTTTGAATATTAAGCACCGCAAAAGATTTGAATATCGAGAACCGAATTGAATTTACAGACAGTCCCTGACTGGAAAAGACAAAATAGTGAAGTCAATCAGGAAAGGGGGGAAAGTTCCAGCATCTGATATCCCCATTTATCCACGATATTGCACCCACATAAACACGGACGTTTGTGATTGAGGTCTTCGGGTGGCCCTGATTGGTAGCACTTCCGATAAAATTGGATGGCCCCCTTTTCGGCTTCTAAAGACCTATCGAAAAGGCAAGCGCTGGCAATGTGTTGCGATTTAAACCGCCTTCAAACGTATGGGCTTCATACATTTTGTTTTCCTTCTACACATAGTATAGGGGAAGTTTTTGTGACGGTGTTGAAAATTCGAATTCCAGTTTTCGACGTTAGAGCATGTTTCAAGCATCCCTGATCACGAATTGAACATTTTTGAGGTGATGTCTGTGCGTGTATGTATGTGTGTCAGTGAGTCTGTGGAGACGATAACTAACGAATGAATGGACCGATTCGAATGAATTTGGTACAAAAATTACAATCCGTGAATACTGGAAGCCTATTCTTTTTATACGCAATCGAATGTTCAGAATCCCCTAAATTTTCGAATGAAATTTTGAAAAAATCATCAGAAAATCAAAACCTCTAATAAAGTTACATAAAAGGACATTTCTTTTGTAATTTTTTATTAGAAAACGATTAACATAAATTTTAGAACGCTAGCATGAACCGTTCTGGAGATATTGCACATTTTTCAAAAAAATTATCAAAAAATTATATGAAATAAAAACAAAATATTTCATATTCAGAAACATGTTCACTTTTCATATGTAATATCATGCCATAAATTGGGTGACATCATTCTCGTGGATCTAGCTCGTTCATTCATGAAAAAATATACTTTGAGTAATACTTTTGTATTTGAACGCCAATAGTCATTTATCTGCTATAAAAATAAATTATTTCCCCGTCCATAACGCTTGGCGAAATTTTTGCGATGAATTTGGCGGAATGTCGCCAATTTGGCGAATTTTTTAAATGTTACCAAATTAAAGAAAATCTTGCCAAATGGATAACAATGACGCTAAATCAATGTAAATAACGACTCCATTTTAAAGCTAATAATCAATAGGATTCTTTTAATTAGTTTTGGATGCTGTATATTATATATCTACCAGTTCAGTTTTCACTCTTATAGTTAACTTATTAATTTCATCTTATTTATATGTTGTAATTAGCGGAATAAATATATGTAATGTTAGTGTATAGTTATATGATTACAGATTTTGCATTGTTAATCTAACATGTAGTATATGCTTAGTACTTAACATACGAGGTAGGATTCAAAAGTTCCGGACTGAGTCTATAATTTAAAAAATATTTATTTTATTTTATTTTATTTTATTTTATTCAATTTACGTGGCAACTACAGATGAAATCCAGTTACAGTAGCCACACAAGAAATTAAAAAGTACAGAACATAGGATACAAGAATACTAAGTAGTAAACATGTCAAGCGCATTGAAACAGGCTTTTTTAAAACAGGCAGGAGTCAAGTTAAATATACCAGTATCAGCACAATAGGTATTATATAGATCAACAAATTTATAGATAGAATAGCATTTAATGTAGTTGTGTTTAACAGTAATATTGTGAAAAAGAGTTTTTTTCCTGGTATTATTGACAGGTATGTGGAATTCCAGGCAATAAAGTAATGTAGGGCAATCAATAGTATTATTTAAAACCTTATAATAAAACAAGAGGCAGGACCAGCTTCTTCTTTTTTTAAGAGACATTAAACTATATTTCTGTCTGAGTTCCCTTGTATGCATATCATAAGGATAATAGCCAGTCAATCTGTAATCAATAATACGTAATAGTTTATTTTGCACGATTTCTATCCGTTGAGAAAGCAGATTGTAAACAGGATCCCAAATCATTGCACAATATTCCAAGATTGGTTTAACAAGCGTATTATAAATACAAATAATCGTATCAGAATTTGCAAAAACACGAGATCGTCTTAAGGTGAAACCAAGTCTTTGGTAGGCTCTTTTAATAGCATTATCGATATGTCTCTGAAAGTTAAAAGTATCATCGAAAGTGACACCTAAACCAATAATATGAGTACATCGAGATAGAGATGAATTATTTAAAATATAATTGTAATTAAGAATATTATGGATCCTAGCAATGCTCATAACATAGCATTTAGAAGCATTTAAATGATGTTTATTTAGTACAGACCAGTTATACAGTTCATCTAGATCTCTCTGCATCAGTTCACAATCAGTTAATGAGTTGATTTTCATATAAAGCTTCAAATCGTCTACAAACATAAGACATTTAGCTGTTTTAAAAATCCGGGGAATTCATTAATAAAAATTAAAAAAGGAGTGGGCCCAGATTAGAACCCTGAGAAACACCAGAAGAATTACTGTAGAGTCTAGAGTTTACACCACAGTACTTTACAGAATACAATCTATCTGAAATATAAGAGTATAACCAAGTCGACAAATCAACACTAAAACCGCTAGTAATCAGTTTAAGGGTTAATAACCCCAGATCGATGTGATCAAAAGCTTTATTAAAGTCAGTATAAATAACATCAAGTTGTCTCTTGGTTTTAATAGCATCAACAATGTCACTGGTAAGGCAAGCTAAATTAGTTACAGTTGATCGTTTTGGCATAAACCCATGCTGGTACGGAGAAATCCATTGCTTAATTTGGGAAAAGATCCTTTCATGCATAACACATTCAAAAACTTTTGAAAAAGGGGAAAGAATGGTAATAGGCCTGTAGCTCGAAATATCATGCTTGTTGTTCTTTTTATGTACAGGAATAACTTGACCATATTTCCAGACATTGGGAAAAGTCATAGTTTTAATCGAAAGATTAAACAAAATAAGCAAAGTGTAAGTCAGAGAGTCAGCACAACCTTTGATAATGAAAGAAGGAACACCTTCACAGCTTAAAGACGATAAAATATCATCAATAAAAATGCTGAAACACATCCTCCTTCGAAATAAGACCCTTGCTCAGCAGCACGTTTTTGCCATCGCTTGTAAAGGTCTTCGAAACATTTCTGGAATCCATTTTTAACCATGTCCTTTATTTAACTCAGCCGGCGATGCACTTTTAATTTCATTTGCGGATTAAAATCGACGACCCTGCAAGAGACTTGCCAGTCCAGGGGACGCAGGGCACGAGGAATCGCAGGGGGCGAGATCAGGGGAGTAAAGAGCATGTGGCAAAACAGCTGTTTGCGTTTCCGCAAGAAAGTCAGCGACGAGGAAGGATCGGTGTGCAGGAGCGTTGTACTGCAAAAACTCTTATGATCTGATTCCTTTTGGTCTTCGGTTAACATACGGAGAACGATGTGTTGACACACCCTATGCATGTTAAGATCCTTAGTCAGTATCCGTTGGCATGTGACATCGGATATCCCAACTGATTTTGCTATTTCTGCTATTGTTTGCTGACTGTTCCCACGTACCATCGCAGAAACCTGTTTTCAGCGCTGCGGAAAGTCTGCGAACGGCCAAAGCGTTCGTCATCATCGGCACTTTCCCAGCCTTTTCTGAAACGTCAATGCCACTCAAAAGCTTGCGTTCGCGATAATGTATCACTGCCGTACACATGCTTCAACATTTCGTAAACCTCCGTAGCACTCTTTCCCAAGCGAACACAAAATTTGATATTAATTCTCTGCTCAACAAACGCCATTTCTTTCATCGCCGGTCACTAAGTGCACCAATCTACAAGATACGACGTCGTGGCGAACCACCCACCACGTGATTTGGGTCAAACCACTTTTAGAAGAGGGAGAGAACGTAGTAACACAGAAACGTTATCGCAGTCGCTCTACTACAAATATTTTTTAAGTTTTAGTCTCAGTCCGGGAACTTTTGAATCCTACTACGTATAATTCTTTGAATATTTTAAAATGTGTTTTCATTTATATATACCGGATACAATGATAATGGTTAACGAGCGTGTGAATAACCACACATACAAATATAAAAATTGGAATAATTGGAAAAATTAGAAAATTGGCCATTCGACTTAAGCCTTTATCAAGCCCAATGACCAGCCCATGGCAATTTCTGGGAATAAACAATATATGTAGATATAAATCAATATATACTTTTACTCATTGGATGATCGCTAAATTAGATAGAAGGACAAAATGGAAAGAATGCTGAATCAACGAGCATTCGAATATATATCGATAACTGAATTCGATACGCTGGAATTTTCAATCCATATGAAAAATAATTTAAAAAATAATTAACCTAAATTAAAAATCCTAATAGGAATTTAATTAAAATTGACCTTTGTCTCAATTAAAATTTAAGACACATTATAAATTGAAAATTTAAATATTATGCAAACATTACCCAACAACATACAAAACTACTCGAATCCTAAAATCATTAATATAAATTAAATTCCAAATGCAAATGCAAATTTTACTAAAATTAGAAATAGAAATATTTCGTTTTTTGATCTACTGTAAAGAATCTCAAAATACATATTACGTAAATTAACAGTCCAGGAATCCATTTATAAAATTGTCTATATCCTGAACACACATTGAATAAGTCGTTTTTAACGTTAATATTCAACTAAAAACAATTTAAATACAATACAAGGAGGCACAGATCATATTATTATATCTTGTATTCCCCAATAAAATTAAATTTAAACTATATAATACATTCCAAACCATTACCTGAATCAAATAAATTATTAAGGAAAGCAGCATCTCCGGATAACTTTCAAAACTACTATTTATGATGCTAAATGCAATTATATATTTCTACACTTATATTACAATACTAAATGTAATACTATATATAATACTATATGTAATTATATTACAAATTGTATAATCATTTTGAAGCCCATTTAACCCACAATTAAATATTATAAGAATTTAATAGAATTATAATATGAAATCAAAAATAATAATCCTGCTGCAGTAGGTGCAATGATTCTGCCGGCGATTTCCATGGACGCCAATGTCTGCAAAGGGGGGTTCGAACTGTTTGGGATAGGGTATGTCAAATACCTGTCTTTCTGGGAGGTTCTTTTGGGATGGATGTTGTCCCACCCGTAAGCAAAAGTTTAAATGCATTTTTTTCGAAACGGAATTTTCAAAGGTTTTACATTTTTAAAATGCTCCATGCGTCTTAATATTTGTTTGAGATGCATGAAATTTGGTAAGAAGACACCTTTCATACTTTTTAATGAAATTGGGTATGCATTTTATAATGGAACTTTACTAAGGTAATTAAAAGTGAATAATAACCCAATTAAATGATGAAAATTAAGTTTTAATGCAGAAAAATATTTTTAAAAAATTAACTTTCTAAGGTATTTAAAAATGAATACCTACATTTGTTCATAATATATTTTTGAGTGATCATAATGCAAAATTAATTAAAAATGTGAACAAATGGCACGCAAGAAGCATTTTCAAATTTTCGTTGAAAAAAAATTAAATTTAAAAAAATACAAAATTATAACAAAATTGAGAAAAAAACATGAATGGTATTTTATATAGTAATGTTAAGAAGAATATTTATACAAATTTTCATGTTTCTAAGTCAATAAATAAATAATAGAAATTTCAACATCCACCGTCCCCATGACAGGGATAGGGAACTGTTGATTTATCATAAATTGTTTACAAATACTAATAAATTTAAACTTCCATTCATTGAATGCCTCTATCGGCGTGGCAAATTTGCAGTCTTATAAATAAATTTATCAATATCCAAAGAAATCGAAATCGAAATATATATATATATATATATATATATATATATATGTGTGTGTGTGTGTGTGTGTGTGTGTGTGTGTGCGTGTGTGATGTGTGTGTTAGGCTCTTTATTTCGTATTTGCTAATCTAACATGAATGTTATGTTTAACAAGAGTGTTATATGTATGTGCTAGTTGGCTCTTTAGTGTGCCTATATAAAATAGTCAATTATCTATTTCGAATGTCTTTGAAACGTGTCTTTGAAACGTTACTCGTAAATGACCAGCATTTAATTTTTCCGAAATAAACCACCAAATTGCTTATTCCGTGATAGACGATGATGTTCCATAACATATTCGGTTCTAACACTTATCAAATTCACCACTAATGCTTGTGCAGTAACAGTGGCAAATCCCTCCTCATAGCATGCAACAGAATTAATAAAAATCTATATAGGAATAAAAATTTAAACCTATTTTCATGGGCGCTCAGTCGCCTATAATAGAGAAAGAAGAAAAATCTATATATGATTCCAAAGTCCATTAAGAGTGCTTCAAAAAGAACACTGCCTCTGCATTTTTAAAGTGCGTTTGTACAACATTTTCACGATGAAAACCTGAATGAAGTGTGGAAGTCAGTTTTACAGAGGCAAGGCTAAGTTTTTCTAAAGCGAGTTTCACCTTTTCAAGATGTATGCGGCCTTCACTGTAATAGAATGGAATATTTTGAATACGGGACACAGAGAGGATAAAATTTAAAGTATTTTTTTTCCATGCAGGACTTGTTGAATTTAGCGTTTTTGCTGTGTGGTTTCAAAAGCTGGTTCAATCAGTTTACTCGTGGGAGTGAAATGTGGACAGAAATGGATGTATGTTTAAGTTTGTGTATAGATTGCTATTATTTCTTAGGTTGTTATTCTATTTGTCTTAATTATTTTCTTTTAGGTTGTTACAATAAAAATTTCCTAATGTGTTGAATGAGGGTCAGGAGTAAGTTTCACAGCAGAATTTTATTTGTGATTTAACCAATTTCCTTTGAATAGAATGGTGTCTATAGAATTTTAGATAAATCGCATAAAATAGTTTTTTGCATATATCCCCTCAATCTACGAGGGTGGAATTAATTAGAATGCCTCACTCAACAAAGAAATTTTCCATTCCGGGGTTGATAACCTATTTAGATTTTTGACATGATCTCGTCCAGTTTCACCAAGCACTTTTGTTTCTTCTGCATTTCAACATTAAAGAGGTTTCTTAAATGTAGAGCTATTTGTGTCTCTTGTTCCATGTTGTCTAATCGCCGGGGAAGAACAACACACCTATCCAATCGCCTTCTCTAGTATAGAAATTGGACTGCCACTGAGGCTGTCATAAGAATGATTTAAGCTAAAAACGATTATTACATCTCCTTGAATAAACCCCATCTAAGACATCCGGGGTTTACTCTCTAAAGCATTAGAGCCATGCAGGTTTTGCAACTGATCAATCCACCTCACAATAACAAGATAAAAAAATGTTACTTCCCTGTCTTATGAAAAAAGGTCTATATTAAATGGTTTACTAAAAGAATGAAAAAGTTAATCTACACTCTAGATATTACCTTGGCAAGAGAAATGGAGGGAGCTACACAGTCACATAACGATGTAATTCTAAATCGGTGTTTGTTTTTTCAAACTGTCTGCGAACTTCACTGTGAAGACAGGGAGAATACTGAAGACAGCGTAATGGGTAGATCGGAAAAAAGGCAGTGTTGCATTCAATATTTGTATGCAGTACGTGTTGATTTTAGCATTTATATAGCATCGGGTAGAAGGCGGTTTCAGTCAGTTTACTCATGAGAGATCGATGTGGGCTTGTGTGTGTGTGTTTAGTGATTAGGGTGGTGTTTTAAAAGGTACTGAAGTTGATTTTGATGTAGGCGTAATTTTAAAGTAGAGAGCTTTATTTCTGCATTATCGTCGACGAGAAAACTTTTTCTGTGGAAATTTGGATAAATCGTAGGAAACTTTTCATTTCTGATCACATAAAAATATCTTGAAATTGTTACAGTATATGTTACATACCTTAAAAATGTAGCTACCGCAAGATAGTATATATCTACATTTTCGTTTGTACAGTAATAAAAATATTCCTCAATAAAATATTTCACGTGTGATTTTACTCAATGAATTATAGCTAATTGTCTACGATCTGTAACCTGGCTAAAGCAAAATAAAGCAATTCGGCTAAATGTGTCTATTTATAAATAAAAAGACTGATCTTTTGTTCAATAAAAAATATGTGGATTTTCAATAGTATGTAAGATTTTTCATAATTCACTTTCTGGGATTTATCTTCTTGGTGGTTACTCACAGACCCATACTTAGATTATTCATGAGAAATGACAGTAGCATTATGTCGTGACATTTTGATACAAAGGGGTGGTGTGCTGGCCAGCGATAGTATAGAATTTACTAAGCAAGAATCACGCACACAGGAAAATACTCAACGGTGCAATTGCCGACATCCAATGGAGCTGCAAAACAATTAGATGCACAACACCATAGACTATTGAAAACACCGTAAGGAACCGGGAAATCAATTTGTTTCTAGATTAATTGTATTAATTATTCATTGCACACACTCATAATTGTGCTCTACAATAATTCCTTAAATTTTACTGGTGGCTATAATTTGCTCTGAAATATGTGTCTCCTTATAGTTCATCTAAGTGAGTTGCCTAGGTACTGCTTCGGTTTCTATACGGTCCAGGGGACCTGAAAAATTTGGACAATGGCTTTTTAGGGCATAACAAGATAAATTAGAATGTTACCTCAACTGTTGAATCAGTTACCCAAATTGATTCGGATGCGTCCTTCCAGGCATTCCCCCACGGACCTCGTAACGCGAAGAAAATGTATCTCCTTCTCGGGAAAACGGTCGTTTTAACTCTCAATTTTTCTGTTCGAATGAGAAATCCAAACCGTCCCGTACTCGAACTCTTCGGTTGTGGAATTCGTCGGGCTGCTGTTTAGTAAAGCCCACATTATGTCCTCAATGGTCTACGTTATAGATATACCCACATAAATAATTGTTTGAGGTGCCGGGTCAATTCCAGACTACTCTTTGGACTACTCTTGCAGATCCCATAGCTTTTTTTGTAGCGACTGTGAGTTTGAGGACCATCCTCTTGATACCTGCTGTCGTCTATATAATAAAAGGCAACGTCTGTCTGTGTGCCTTATACTCTATAGACTCAGCGAGCTAGCGTCGCAGAGCTACGAAATTTAGCAATCGGAGACCCGGGGGTGGAGGGGGGGGGAATGAGAAGGTGACAAGTCAAAACCGATTTTTTAAAATTTGCATTATTTTTTTTTTGTTATTTAATGTTTTATGCGATTTCGACCTTTTATTCCCCTTTTTCCCCACCATCCAGACGGCGTAGAAAAAAACAAATCACACGACAGAAAAGAGCAGATAATTGCGAGTAAAAGTATATCAATTTCAAATCTCAAGGACAAATTCTAACATTTTTTAAAGATTTTATAACAAAAGTCACTTTCGGCTTAAAAAAACAAACTTTCGTTTTTAAATCCTCGCGTTGGGAAAAGTACCGACAATTTGGACTAATAATTTACAATTTTAGAAAGCAAAAAAGCAGGCTTTCTTACAAGCCCAATCTGGTCGAGAAATAAGAAAATGTAGCCGCACGATCCGGATTTTAAGGCAGTAATGATTTTCAATATCTCGGCCAAACCTCGAAAGGAGGGATCGATTTTCCATCCACATGCGCGCACAGGCGCACAGTGTTTATATGATGGAGGGGAGATAGACGAGGTTATAACGTCATGGTTCTGACGAGGTTATGACGTCACCTTTCTGACGAGGTTGCGTCAGATACACATAGCAAAATCGAATGGATATTCCATATTTGTGCCTGCCAAATAATGAATGCACATCATTAAACTAAAACAAACCATCCACTTTATTTGAATAAATTATTCAGGAGTAAATTATTATTTTCGAAATAAATTATTTTTCATTTTACATTTCAATTTGCTTGAAATGCATTTATTGTTTTTTTTCAAATGTTAAAACGTCATTTTTTCTTACAAATCAACCCAAACCTTTCACTTTGTTCTGTTAGCAGTTTCTTTGGAGTGGTTTATCCGTATCAAGATAAGAATTTATTTTACTTTATTATTGTTCGTTTAAGACCATAAACTTACCTTTTTATTTTTATAACATTACATATTAAGTGTATTTACACGTTTATAGTGTATTTTATTTATATTGTTTTAAAATTGTTCTGATTTAAACAGGGGCTATATAATGTTCTGATTTAACAGGTTTTCGACTTCTAATCTGTAATTGTATTTAGAGTTTTGTTTAATTTGTAAACATTCTAATCAGTTTATAGTTTATTTTAACAGTGGACTATTGGTATGATGGGTGTTTATAATTTTGTTTTGTGTTTTTATTGAAAACAAAAATGCTTTTAATACATACAAACTCCAATAATGAATGTTTTTGTTTTTGGAATACATTATTTTTCATCTTAAAATTTAATTATTAGTGTAAACAACGCCTTTAAACTAATACAAACCATCCATTTTATTGGAATAAATTATTCATCCATTTTATTGGAATAAAAATATTATTTTCGAAATAAATTACTTTTCATTTTAAATTTCAATGTGCTTGAAATGCATTTATTAATTTTTTAAAAATGTCATTTTTTTTTTACAACTCAACCCAAACCTTTCACTTTGTTGTGTTAGCAGTTGGATTTTGATTGAAGCGGCTCGTTTCGAATCTTGCTCTGGAGACTGTTGGCCCGAGATTAAAGATATATGGTTTAAGAACACCTTCCATGGAGAAGATAACTGCTAAAGTTTTAATAAGAATACTGTGAAAAAATTAATCTGTCATCAAGATTACTATATCTGTCTCACAAGGTGAAGATATAATAGAGTTGAACAATTTAAAATTGCAAGTAAAGACCAGACCAAACGATTTATACTGTTAAGCAAATTAAAATGGGATTAACCATTTATGATGGTAAACGCCATGCTATAAATGACGGAATTAAGAGTTTAGCATATGATCATTATAAAATTTAAATGATTGAATTATGGTGGATTGAATTATGGTGATGTATTGTATACATCAGGTGGTGGTTAGAACAACAATTAAAAATCTTAAACACGGAAGAAATAAAAAAAATAAACAAAAAAGTTATGGAGATTGTCAAGATGCATTTATGCATCGGGTGGTGGTGGGGACAATCTTAAAAAAAACTTTTTTCGCTGAGTAGCATCATCGTTATAGCAGCATCGTTATTTCTTAAATACTAAATTCACATTTAACATCATCAGTCTCAAAAATACTTTCATTTCATTTGCGATGCAATACTAAAAATACAGACAAACGGATACAATTTCATTTATATAAAACAAAAAATAGAGGAGAATAAAAAAACATAGCAGCTGATCCCGGCTGAAAGTGCACATCAAAAAGATCCCTTTCTGAGGGTTACAGGTACAGAAATCCTCAGATTCTCGCAGTTCACAAACATTAGACTAAATTCACTTTACAAATCAGTTTTCAAGAACCTTCCCTACAACATTATTTTTCATCTTAAAGTTTCATTATTCATTTTGACGTCATTAAACTAAAATAAACTCTGTTAACTCCACTGGATTATGGCGCCAGCGAGTTTGCTACAGTCAAAATTTCAAGGGTAGCGAACAGGCTGGTTGACGAAGGCGGCTAGTACAAAATAAAGCGAGGTATATTTCAATTAAAAATAATTCGCTTAAAAAATATTTTTTCACGGAATTGAAAAAAAAAATGTTGCCATCTGCTCTTTAAAGCTAGATTGGATTGATTGTAGAAACTAGACAACTACTGCTCGCTTTTCTTTAGTTAATTTTGTAAAAATTACGTAATTCGTGAAGTTCTTATTCCTTCTACAAAATTCGAGGAGTTTCCGGAACGCGCCAAAAGTCGCAAAGTTGGCGATCTCTCGTCAAATTCATCGTCAAGAATACCGAATGTGTCACCAACCTAAAATGTGTCCGAACCTAAAATTATAACACTGGTTTCATGTTAGTCAACATGATGACACTTCCTTTACATACTTCTGCGTCATCTCCGTCATATTTATTTCATGATTTATACCTTACCCGGCTTTCTGAGATGTTTCACATCAAAACATTTTTAAGTTTTAGAGAAGTTATAGTCGGACAATACGCGCACAAATAAATGCGCCGCATTATGCGCAATAATGGTTCGAACATGTTTGTTTTCGAACTATGCTGATAAGACACTAATCCGTACCATATATCTAAATTTCAGAAAATTTGTTTATTAAAAGTCATCGATGAACAATATATATCAGTAAAAGAAGAAAGGGTGGGCCACATTCCGTTCAGTTTCCTTCCTATCACTTTCAGCAACGAACTGGACCTGTAAAACAATTATTAAAAAAAAAAAAAAAATAGTTCAGTTTTAGAGAAGTTATCGGCGAACATACAGTAATGTGGGCGTAACACGTGCATTATTTATGCGATCAAGTTCAGGAAAAAATTCGGCCAGAAAAACATTAATTAAAACCATATTAACAAATTAAAAAAAAAAAGTCTATTAAGTTTTAGATAAGAAATACTCTTATAATGCGACCATGAGTAAAGGGCGTGCAACAACCTCAATAATTATTCGACTATGTTCGTTAACAAACTTGGTCTGTATACAATAATTTGTACTATATATCTAAACTGCAAAAAATTTGGTTAAAAGTTTCAGAGAAGTTTTTGTGGAACAATGTATGTATATCGAAAAAGGGGTCTGAGCAAGTGAAAGACCCAGGTCACCCGACTCACCCTAGGGTATGAGCATCTGGTTGAGTGGCCGGGGGTTTCAGCACGTGCAATTTTTGACCAACCGCGTTCAGCAACAGATTGGATCTGTAAAACATATATCTTCGCTACATATCCAAATTGTATAAAACTCGGTTCAGAAGAGTTATCGTTAAACGTACGGTAAATGGGGCGTAGTGCGTGTAATATTTGCTCTACCATTTTCATCAACGAACTCGGTCTGTAGGATACTAATCTGTTCCGCATATCTAAATTACAGAAAATTTGGTTAAGATTCAAAGCAGTTATCGTGGAACAATATATATCAGAAAAGAGGGTGGGGTGCAGTATGTGCAATTTTGGTCCAATGATTACATTTAACAAACAACATTTTGCATTTAACAAAGTCTACATTTAATATATCTTTAAAA
The DNA here is from genome assembly GCA_951213105.1 of Amaurobius ferox. Lineage (NCBI taxonomy): Eukaryota > Metazoa > Arthropoda > Arachnida > Araneae > Amaurobiidae > Amaurobius > Amaurobius ferox. Next base: position 107,105,586 of record OX578137.1, read on the forward strand.
CATTTGTCTTCATATATCCAAATTGTATGAAAATAAATTAAATTTTCTACGAATTAGAGGTGAACATTCAGTAAAGGGGGGGGGGGCGTAGCACGTGCAAGTTTTAGCCGATCACGTTCAAGCAACGTGTTCGATGTATCTATCTGAACCACATACCCAAATTGTAAAGAAATCGGTTAGTTTTATAGAAGTTATAATCGTACTGTGTAAAGGGGTGCAACACTTGTGTAATGGCGGGGGTATAGATGAAACGTGACCTCTTAATTTAGAATTTAGCCACACCAGCACCACTACAAAACCATGATCGAAAAATGCCGCAAAAATAACCCACACAGGTCCACACACTCCTGTCGGGAGAAGTAAATCTCCGCGATGACCTACAGCCCAGAAGAACCTAAATAACCTGAAAACATTCAAAATTAAAACCTTACCTAAAGGAATGTCTTCTTCACAAATATCAAAAGGAATTACAATACACAAATAAACAAACATAATTTTGAAGTTAAAAATGAATTTTCATTTATTTACGAAGTTAAATTCACTAAGTATATCAGATACAACAGCTGAACATTTCAGTACACCACTGGACACATGCGCAGATTTTAACAGAACGCCACTGGCTTTAAAGCCTCTATACTTCCACATAATGCAATATTAAGTGGCAAACAACAGATCATACTGATATCAAACATAGGTATGGCCACATTACGGGACGAGCACTCTGAGAGGTAAAATAAAGCATTTTTGAAAATTAATCAAACAGAAATTAAATTTTAGAATAAGCATTAAATTGAAGTTACAAAACTCAACAGATGGTTTCACTCTCCGTTACGATCTCTCTCTCATGAAGTTATACATTAAAAGTCGCTTACCCCGGTCATCAAGGCGTTGTAAGTAAGGTAGTAGTTCTCAACATCAGCCACTCACCCACACGGCGATGAATCGGTGTTTCAGAATGAAAGGCCGGCACACACATTCAGAGATTTCCCCAGAATGGCCCAGCCTGGATGGATGGCATCATTCACTAGTACTACTCGGGTAGCGACGATACGATTTACCTTCCCGGTATGAGCCTCGGGAGCATTCCACAAGCCCGCTCGATGTTAAGTAATAATCCCGGAATGAGCATCGGGTTCGCTCTACGTGTATTTTCGACGTTACTCCATTCCCGGTATTAACCTCGGGATCACACCAAAATTGGTCGTTAGAAAGGCAGCATTCCTCAGCTCACGAATCTCTAGGAATCTGCCTGGAGGTCAGACTCCCGAGATCCGGAGTGAGCGTTGCTATCGTGAACTGCCTACCAAGTCGTAAGAGCAGAAGGGCAAAAGAGCATAAGAGAGCGAGAATGCGCGTACGCAATGTGGGTTGTTGATTGGAGTACCGAGTCGATAAGACCTAAACCTCCGGTATGGTATACTCTTGTATGATATTCTTGAAATTCATGAGCTGCACAGGTATGAGAAAAATGCAAAGAGGAGCAATGCTAGTGCTGCCATCTATGTGAGAGTGGCGGCAAGAAAAAGGGGGTAGAGAGCAGGAGCGAGCAAGGATTAAGATACAGTGATAGATTTAAAGCTCCAGTTTAGTAAAAATTTAAATTTGAGACAAAATATTTAACTATAAAAGGTTCAGATGAAATAAGGGGCAGGAAATGGAAGGCATAAGGAATTATAAGGCCTAAGGGGGCTCGAAGAGGACAGCTCGCGGACGCTTTCTTTGCCGACGAGGGTCGTAATCAGTTAGTGTAAATAGTAACTCATTTTGGATGGTAGGAACGTTTTGAAAAAATTTGGAAGAGATATTCTTAATGGTTTGTTTGATTGTTGGAATATTAAAGGCATTTCTTATTACGTCGTTTCGCAGATACCTTGGGGCTCTTCTGATGGTTCTAAGTATGCGGTTTTGTTCAATTTGGATATTGTTCAGACTGGACTTACTGGCAAAGCCCCAGACAGGGCAAGCGTAGAGTAGGAGGGGGATGATAATAGTTTTAAATAGCAGAATTTTATTTTTGAGGTCTAAATGTTTTGAATAGAGGAGGTGGTTCATGGCGCCGGCAAGTTTTTTGGCTTTTTTGGTGACATGGCTGATGTGATCATTAAAAGTGAGGCGGCTGTCAAGGTGCACTCCTAAATATTTTGCAGAACGGCCGAAGCATACTGGCTGAGCGTGGATTTCAATTGGAGGGGGTGGGAATCTTTTCCAGGAGAAAAAGATGGCCTGCGATTTGACGGGGTTAATTTTGATCTTCCATTGGTTGTAGTAGGTCTCAAGTAGGTCAATATGATTTTGGAGGTTAGCATGTAGATAATTAACGTTCCGATGTGCGGAGATGATACATGTATCATCTGCGTACATACAGAGGGTGGAATGGGGTGCGCGGGGGGTATCATTAACGAAAATATTAAAAAGAAGGGGGGCAAGAATAGAGCCTTGAGGGACACCTGCTTTGATAGGATTTTTAGAAGAAAGGGTGTTTAGGATCCGTACGTGGAAATTACGGTGCTGGAGGTATGAGTTTATGATTTGAATTAGGGGAGGGGGGGGCATTAATTTGGATGAGTTTATAGATGAGTCCTTTATGCCACGTACGGTCGAAGGCTTTCTCTACGTCGAGAAGAATGGCTCCAGCTGATTGCTTGTTGTGGAATGCGTCAGAGACAAATTCCACAACACGCAACAGCTGGTGGGTGGTTGAATGGGCAGGGCGGAAACCAAATTGCTCGGGAATGATAATATTGTTGGAGTCAATGAAATTAAAAAGGCGGTTGTGAATAACTCGCTCAGCCAGTTTGCTAAGGGAGGAAAGCAATGAAATGGGCCGGTAGGCAGAGGGATTTGAGGGGTCGCCGCCATGTTTGAGAATAGGTATGATAATCGCGGTTTTCCATTGGTCGGGGAAGTGGTGTAAGAGAAGTATGGCATTAATGATGTGTACGAGGTGAAAGAGGATATTTAGGGGGATACATTTTAAGGCTTTGTTTGTGATTCTGTCTAGTCCGGGTGTTTTTTTGTTTTTAAAGCTTTTAATGATATCGAAAAGTTCAGACGGGGTGGTAGGGGTGATGCGGTCCAAAAGCGGGGGGGGGGGGGCTCATGAAGTTTTCAACTTGGCGGGTTATCTGGGCCTGAAAGTGGGTGTTATTAGTAGAATTATTGGGTTTGAACTGTTTTTTGTAGGTTTTAGCAAGAATGTCGGCTTTTTCAAGGTTTGAGAATGCCATTCCTGTGGCGGAGCGGAGGGGGGGAATCTGGCCAAAAGGTTTCTTAACACGCTTTATTTCTCTCCATATGGTTCTGTCTTCGGGGGAAAGGGATTCAATGAAATGTTTCCAGCTTTGCTGTTTGAAAATTTTTATGTCCGCTCTAAGTTTGCGGTTTAATGAATTTAGGTGGGTTTTAATTTGGGTGTTTCTGGTAGATTGCCATAGCCTGCGAGTGAAGTTTCTTGTTTTAATTTGGCTAATAATGTGGGGTGGAAGTGTGTTGTAGCGGGGGGCAGGGCGGGTGGATGTAGCATCCGAAAGGGCCCGTTGAATTTCAAGAGTTACGTTACTTACAGCTGAATCAAGGTCAGCCGGGCTTTTAATTTGAGGATTTAAAAGGGTGGACGTTTTGAGTGATTTTTTGAAGTTTTTCCAGTTGGTGAAGGTAGGGAGATTGGAAACAGGGAGGAGGGTATTTAAATTTAGGGAAAGAAGGACAGGGAGGTGGTCAGAGCTTAGTTCATTTAGGGTGTCAGTGGTGTGAGGGTAGTGAATATTCTTTAAAAGGGCAAAATCAATAGTGGAGGGGGCAGCCGTGAGAGAGTAGTGGGTGGGGCTAGTAGGTACGGCAATATGGATATTATTGGTCGAGGTGAAGTTATGAATTTGAGTGCCAAAAAGAGTTCTGCGGCGGCAGTTCCAAGACGGGTGGTGGGCATTGAAATCGCCTGCTAGGATAGTTCTGAGATTTGAGTTTAGGATGTTTTGAAGGTCGGGGATAATATCAACAGAGCCACTGTGTTTGACATAGACAGAACCAATAACAATTGGTGGGTGGTTTGGAAGGGTGACTTTTATAAGTTTGTTTTCTATTAAGTTGGAATTGATGGAAGACAGCTCGTAATGGGGGATATTGTTTTTGACATAGATAGAGACTCCTCCATATGGGGAGGGGGAGGTGGCATTTTGATATCTGTAGGCAGAGTAGAGTTTATAATTTGGAATTTTAAGGGAGGGAGGATGACGGCCAGGTTTTATTTCTTGTACTAGGAGGATTTCAAATGGGTTCGAATTTATGAAGTCGCGGAATTCTGTGATTTTGCCAGTAAGTCCATTTGCATTCCAGAAGAGGATCCTAAGGGTGTGTTGTGTACTATTCATCATGGGTGTTAGAAACAGGACAAAAGACTTCTTCAAGAGCAGTGAGGATCGCAAAAAGTTTATTTAGGGGGTTTGAGTTTTCATTGAAGCTAGTGCGGATTTGGGCAATGAATTTTTTAATTTTCGTCATATCGATGTCAAAGCTTTGAAATATATTTTTGATTTCGGTGAAAATGCTTAAGATCTCAGTAAAATGTGATGAAAGATTTGATTTTGGTTTTTCAGAGTGGTTTGATGATTTTTGTGGAATGGTGTCAGGAACAGGGGGAGGGGGGGGGGGGGGGGTAATATAAGAATGTATGGAAAGATTTGCCAGCGGTAAGTTATTTGGGTCGGTAAGGGGAGTTTTTTTTGGAGTGTATTTCGCGAGAGATTTAGCTAGTCTTGAGTTTTGATTATCCGGAATGGGAGTAGATTTCTCAGTGGCGGTTGAGGTGATTTCGGCAAAGGTTTTAGTCGAGGGCGGTGGGGTGGTGGTTTGTTGGGCAGGAATTTGTTTGTTTGAAATGTGGGTGGGCTGATTTGGAGTAGCATTTTGAGTGGGGATGATTTTTTGGGATGTAGGTCTGAAGGGTGGGAAGTCTTTAGGCTGCGGTGCAGGGGCGCGAGTTGCGGGTTGCGAGTTGCGGGGGGGGACATAAGGTCCCGGGATGTAAGCGTCTTTGTTGTACGGATTTGATGGGCAGAGTCTGTAATTTGCCGTATGGGGGCCAAGGCAGTTTGCACATTTAGGGGGAGTTGTAATGGGTTTAGTACAGTCTCTAGATTGATGACCTTCTCCACACTTTACACATCTGTGGGGAAGACGGCAGCAGTCACTACTATGGTTGTACCGCTGGCAACGGTAGCACATCTTAACTGCGCGGGATTGAAAGTCTGTTATTTTGATTGTCATATCAAGGAGGGTGGTGATTTCTCGGATTTTTTCCCATCCCTTAGTGGGATTTAGGTAGGTCAGAAAGATGGGTAGGGGGGCTTTGGTGCGGTAATCTTTGAGTTGTGATATGCGATGGGTGCTGAAACCTAGTGAGTTAAGCTCATGGGCAATTTCATCTATCTGTGAATTTGGGGGGAGACCTTTTAATAAAATTTTAATCGGCCTGTCGGCCTTTAGGTTAATGGAGTGAAATTCGATGTTTGATTCTACAAGGTGTCTTTGTACTATGCGAAAATCTTCTATTGACAGGGGGTAGATTTTTATAAACTCGCCCGCTAGTTGGGCTTTTACTGGGTTTGTAGTTTTTGAGTTTAAAGTTTTAACTAATTCCCTCCAGTTATTAGGGCTGTTTACATAAAAAGGTTCAGGGTGGGGAGCGTATCCATATGAAGGGTTTACCGAAGCATGATTTTGCGAGGCAGCAGGGGTGTGGTCAGGTGCGGGAGTGGTGTCCATATTGGAAGAGTTCCTATTGGCGGAGGCATTTTCCTCGTAATCCTGATCTTCTGTATTTGTTAAAGCATTGAAAGCGTTGCGAGTTGTTGTGGCTGTCTCAGCGGAAGTTATAAGTGTGGCCTTTCGGCAAGTTTTTTTGGGGGGAGGTTGAGAGAATCCTTCCATATCCTGCATTTCATCTGAAGAATCATTTACATTAACAATATTAGGATCATTTGGTTTTAAAGTATTTGAATTGGCAATTTCAGTTATTTGGGAGTTTCCCAAGGTAAGAGTAGAGTTTAAATTGTTTTTAGGAGTTTGGGAGTTTTCCCATGGAGCATTAGGTGCTTTATCAGATTGAGCTAAGTTTGAGTTTAACTTTTGGGAATTATCCCATACATTATTAGAGTCTACATCATTAAGATTAGGGTTTAGGATTTGGGGAGTATCCCCGAGACGATTATTAGCTTTGAGAATATCTAAATTTAAGCCTAGTAAGGCAGGATTAGCAGGAGTTGAGTCCTGGGTTAGAAGACTTTCTTTCTCAGCAAAGTGCCTGATTTCGTTAAAATAGGGGGTTTGCTCATTTGCAAGGGGGTGCAGCTCAAAAAAATTCAAGAGAGAGTAACACATACCCTTTAGAGTCTGGATACTCCTTTCAGGATCTCCTGCTTGGATGAGTCTCCATTCATTCATCAGGAATTTGAATGTCATGCATTGGTCTTGAGACTGCTGCATGGAGCCAGGGGTGTCAGGAGGTAATCTAGGAAGATCTCCGGCACGAAATCTTTCAAGCATGGCAGCAACATCGTCAGGAAGTACTCTGTCTGTCGGAATCAACGAGGTTCCGGACTCCATGATAGAGTCAGGAAAGGCAATGATCTGAGAGAGAGATCGCTGTGACAAAATGGCTAAGAGGTCTGGTCGAGCGTCCGTACTACACGAGGTCTAACCAGCCAACTCAGAGAAAGATGAGCAGAGCAGAGAAGAGTCCGTCACAGCCAATAGAAAACATTCATGATCTTTCCCGCCGAGAAAGGTTCTCACGGCCAAACGCCAGTATGTCTCGACAGGATGTCTGGAGAGCCACCTGCTATAAACAAGCGTTGCAATACTTCATTATCGTCTGCAGCATAAATGTATAGAAACTATGAAATTATTTACATTGGCACTTCCATTTTCGACTGCCAAAAAGACCTTGAACTCAACAGAAGAAATAACTCTCAAAGCGCTCGCACATTTTAAATAATACGTTAGAAATGATTTTAATTTCGGTTTAAAAATAATATATGTTCTAAAAGAACACATAAAAACAACAAAAAGGGGGTTTTCAAGGCAGAATTAAAATCTGTAACAGAACTGTATATAAAGAAATATAATACATAAATTTATATATTTTACATAAAAGTAATTCGATTTGAATATCGACATTACACTTGCAATCATTATTCGACTACATTCATTAACAAAATCGGGCTGTAAAATATTAATGTCTACCGCATATCCGAAAAGCAGAAAAATTTTGGTTAGGTTTCAGAGGAGTTATCGTCAGATAATGAATACGTATCAGTAAACGTTTCGGGGTGCAGCACGCTCAATTTTTGTCCGAACATGTTCAGCAACGAACTCGATATGTAAGATAGCAAATCGAGGTCTTTAGCTATCAAAAGTAAAACGCTTACTCACTTCGTTCCCTTGCATCAAATATTTAAAGGCATTTATAAAATAACGTAGTATCATTTAGTTGCTCTAATTTAACATTGGCGAAACTTTAAGCAACCTTGCATAGTGAACTTTTAAGGCGTGCAACACGTTTTCTCATAGCTAAGCAGTGTTGTCTGAAGAGACCACTGTACTTTGCTTGTTCTATTCATGGAGGTAAAGGGAAAATTGGTTAGAAAAATTCAGGAATTTTTATCATTTATTATTAAAAATTAATTTAATTACTACTAAAAATTTTTAAAAATTTATTACTAAAGACTAAAAATTACTTTTTTTTGCATTATGATACCGATAAAGATTTTAAATTATATTTTATATAATGAATGATAGCGTTTCTAACCTAAACCATAACATGGCACACTCATTAGAGGGTATATTTCCTTCTCCATCGTTTCACCAATGTTAATTTGCTGCGGCTTTATTTAGCACAGCTTTCAATGTTAATTTGCTGCGACTTTATTTAGCACAGCTTTCTGGATGACGGAACTATGAACAAGAAATATTAATTAAAGTAAATCATTTAAAATATAGAATATAATTTAAAAATATTATTGATGGATATGGATCTTGTGTAAAAAAATAATGTACATTTAATTTTTCAACCCTTACTCTATGGAGAGAGAGAATAATGTTACCCGTTTTAAACTTAACTAAAAGTTATCCAAATGGCTGACATTGAAAAACTTTTCTTGTGCCCTTTCTGGCTATTAATGAAATTAAATTACGTTTTTTTAAAACTTAAAATGATAGAATTAGTGGCAATATGATATCCACATTGAGAAGTTATTTAAATGTCCGTATTTTTTCTGTTTATTTTAGCATTTTCGGAAATATTGATTTAGATTGAAACCATCTGCTTAAAAATTGCTTCGCTCTTTTATATTTTTTGCAAATAAACATTATTTTCAATGGCGCCCCGAAACTCCGATTACTATACATGGGTATTGCCAAACGTGGGCGTGGTCAAATGTGGGTGTGGCCATATACACGACACTCCTTTCAGCTATTCGCAATACAATGTTGTAGATATTTTCCAAATAATGCTTATAGTATATTAAGATGTATAGTTTAAACACACCTTCCATGGAGAAGATAACTGCTAAAGGTGTTAATAAGAATGCTGTGAAAAAATTACTCTGTCATCAAGATTAGTATATCTGTCTAACAAGGCGGAGATATAATAGAGTTGAACAATTTAAGATTGCAAGTAGACCATCAGATTTATACTGTTAAGCAAATTAAAATGGGATTAACCACTTATGATGATAAACGTCAGATTTTAAATGACAAAATTAAGAGCTTAGCATATGGTCATTATAAAATTTAAATGATTGAATTATGGTGGATTGAATTGTGTTGATGTATTGTATACATCGGGTGGTGGTTGGAACCACATTTAAAAAATTAAACACTGAAGACATAAAAAAATAAATAAAAATAATGTTATGGAGATTGTCGCGGTGCATTTATGCATCGGGTGGTGGTGGGGACAATCTTTAAAAAAAAAAACTTTTTTTCGCTGAGCAGCATCGTTATTTCTTAAATACCAAATTCACATTCAACATCATCAGTTTCAAAAATCCTTTCATATCATTTACGATGCAATACTAAAAATGCAGACAAACGGATACAATTTTATTTATGTAAAACAAAAAATAGAGGAGCATACCTCTATAAAAAAAACGTAGGAGCAGCTGATCCCGGCTGTGAGTACACATCAAAAGGGATCCCTTTCCGAGGGTTGCATGTACAGAAATCCTCAGATTCTCACAGTTCACAAACATTAGAATGAATTATCTTTACAAATCAATTTTCAAGAACCCCCCCTCCCCCCAAGAACATTATTTTTTATCTTAAAAATTCATTATTTGTTCAAACGTCATTAAACTAAAACAAACTTTGTTAACTCCTCGGGGTTATGGCGCCAGCGAGTTTGCCACGGTCAGAATTTTCAAGGGTAGCGAACAGGCTTTTCGCCGAAGGCGGCTAGTACACAATAAATTAATTAAAGTGTAATCATACCTATTCCCTTTGACAAGTGTTGTACCCTTTTCATTTCTCATTTGAATTATGTATTACCGAAAGCACCACAGTGGTATTAGCTAAAAAATGCGGGATCTAAATATTTATACTTAACTGTATCGGAAATGGTTCAATTAGAAAAAGTCTCACCCCAAACTTATGAGTATATTAAATCCAACCTCACTTTTTTGAAAATTCGCAAAATATATTAAGATGTTAATTTTGAAAATTTTGAAAATTTTAGGTTTGCAGAAAGGTTAATTTTTTCGCCGAGCAATTTCTGCCGACTAGGGTAGTAGTATTGCCAAATTGCAATATTAGTATTGCCAAACTGACTTAGTATTGCCAAAAGTAGTAACTGACTTAGTATTAAAAGTAGTAATTGACTTAGTATTGCCAAATTGACTTAGTATTACCAAAAGTAGTAACTGACTTAGTATTAAAAGTAGTAATTGACTTAGTATTGCCAAATTGAATTCAATTTGACTTAGTATTGCCAAATTGCAATATTTCTACAACACATCTTCATTTCCTACGATAATGAATTCCCTTGTAAGATAAACATTTCTACGCATGGATAAACGGTTGTAAAATTTTTAACCGATTAACACCTATGGAGATCCTCTCCATTAAGAGGATATTGGGGACCATTTTGAATAATATCGTAACAAACATTCTGAAATTAAAAATAAATAGTAATAACTCTGCTTCTCGTGTAAAATTGCAATAAAATAATTGAAATATTTAGTGTTATTTAGAAAGGGGCCCTGTCCCTAATAAAAAGTCATTAAAAATTCCTGAAAACTGTAATTTCATAATAATGGTTGGCTTTAGAAGCTTTAAAATGATTTCATTTACTTTCTTGCGTAAAATTGAGCATAAAATTACTACTCGCTGAACAAATTAAATAATTTTAAATTTTTTTAATTTGAAAAACATTAAAAATTGTTGCCGTTTTCGTAAAACAGTCATTTTTATATCCATTGGAATCATCCTTCAATATTTTAGTACAATCATATTCTACTTTTACATAATTGATTTGGAGGGGGGTACACATGAATACTCTCATACTATTATGACACACCAGCCCCCAGCGCAGTCATTCCAAAGAAAGTATTTTTAACTGTCTGATAACGTACCTCAATATAAGCATTGGAAAAATGTTATCTAAGGAAAGGATTGAAAGCAAGTGTTTCTTTGTATTCAGAGCGTGTTGATTTTAGCATTTAGGGGTATCAGTTTGAGAGGCAGGTTCAGTCAGTTTACTCATGGGAAAGAGATGTTCGCAGAATTGGAGGAATGCTTGTTTGTGTTAGTGCTTAGGTTATTTCATTGTAAACGCTCCGAAATGTAATTTAAATATAGAGTTTAGTGTGATATCAGAGAGAAAGTTCTATTAGCGTGTAAATGTTGGTGAATTTAAAGTGAAGGGTTTCACTGAGTAGGTTTACATAAATCGCAGACCCATTTTGTTTAATATATATTTAGTCAGTATCAGAAATATCTTATAGTCTGAAACAAAAAAAGAAATTGATGTTCAAAACTGTATTGATTTAAATTCAAAGACTAACGTGGAACTTCCGATTAATCTCTGACAAGTTAACTTAACGTTGTTTTAAATAAAAAAAAGTAATTTTAAAGGAAGCTCAGTCACAGAAATATATGACGTAAGAACATAGAAATTCATATTTCCATGTATTCATATTCATATATCATTACTCGCACAATCGCGTAATAAAAAATATACACAATATACAAATTTTGTAATTTAATTTATATTAGCGTTTATAATTAGAAGAAGCACGTACTGTAAATGTATTTTTTAACGGTGGATGTGTTTAACATTTCACTCACGCATTTGTACTCATCTGTAACTTCTACATTAAAAATATTTATTATAGCCAGTTAATTAGTTTTATGTCATATAACTTTTGAAACATATCTTACTGATCTAGCTTAATGCAAAACACAAATTGGAAGAAAGTAAATTGAATTTGAGTGTAGTATGTATATCTTTGTATCATATTGCAGTAGTAAATTATATATATTAAAAATAAAGACAACCAAAAAACTGGCCATAATTAAAAGTATTCTATTAAAATATCCTTTAACTACGTATTAAAATTACTCAGCCATAGCGCTTTCAGGCATAACCATCCCCGGCCTCAAGTTGCAACACTGCGCTGTGGCTGTGTAATTTTAGTACATCGTTAAAAAAGATTTTAATAAAATACTTTTAATTATAGCCAATGTTTCTGTTGCCTTTATTTTTAAAATATTGATTATTTTGACCTGTTTCCATACACTTTTAGTAAATTATATATATATGAAAACCCTCCTTACTAAATACAATTTTAAATTCCCTAAATTTAATAAGATATTTGAAAATTATTTTCACCCAAGAAACAAACGTCAGGTTTTGCATGGACCCCTGAAAATTTAATTTTCATCCCACAGCATCATTCATCGCCTCTGCTCCGTCAGAGATGTTTGTATTCTGGCAGTAGAGCTTTCTTTACTTGTCAACCTGATTTATGGGATTCTTCCCATTAGTAATTCCTATAAATATTAAAGATCTATTTCTGATTTTATGGATGGCCACACTCTTACAAATGGGAGCAGTTGCAATCGAAGGGTGCACGAGATTAATCAACAGAGTCCCAAAAAAAATGTCACAGGAGAAAAAAAAATAATCTTTGAAAAACTAAAACAGAGCATTTTATATTTTTTTCCAGTGAAAAAATTTAAAACTTTAGTTTAATGCTTGCTGTTTTCCTCTGAAACTACAATAAAATTAGGTTTTAATTTACTTGCGCAATTAATTAATTAATTATTCCCCTGTTTCAGTTGTATTTTACTGTTTTTTATTCAGTATTCGGTTTTTTATTCTTAAAGAACTTCTCAGTAGGTTGTTCCTACAGTATGACATATTTAAATTCCCTGTGACAGTATTGCCATTTTACTCTCATTTTCATATTTTTTGGACTCTTTTGGTTTTTTCCCCTGCACCTTTCTTGTAAATTAGCCATTTTTTAAACTGCTAGTTTTAAGCATTTTGAAAACATAAATATCATTTTGCTAAAGTATTTTCTGCCATTGTAGCTAAAGCACGTATATTCAAGAGACAAAAATAAGTCCAAGAATTCCAAATAGCACGCAGATCGAGCAAAATGAATTTAAATTGTCCATAAAATTGAAAATGGTGCAATAAATTCGCCAATACTACTTTCAGTTTGCAAAATTTGTAGTTGGTTAAAATTGATCACAATGCAAGAGAAGGGAATGCGAGTCTAGTGACGCATGCTGCAAGTTGGGAAGACAGCAAATCATCCTTAATTTTGAAGAAAATATGAACTGTATATTTTATGAAAGGAAGCTTGCTATTTTTTTCTATTGATTTCAACTTCAGATTTAATTTAGCATCAAGTTAGTTCATGATTTCCGTTATCACCTGACAACTAGCACCTGCTATATGTAGCGATTTTTAGTACGAGTTAGCACCACATGTCGTAATTTAGAAAAATATTAAAGTCGTATAGTTTACCTAAATTGCGCTGAGCCGTAAAAAAACATAAAACCCCTCGAATTTCTTACAGCGAGAATATTTATTCAAAAGTGAAAGGACAATATTAATACTCGTCATTAAAAGCTACTTCTTAGCTTTTTAAATTTTAATCATGTATTTCCTAAAATTAATTTTTAAATATTATTTACAACATGATTTCCAAAAGATGAACTTTTAAAAAAGGAAGACTCGTTCACTGTAAGGCATTACGATGTGAGACTATAGTAATGCCTTACAGTGATCATTTTTAGACCAGGCCTTTTGACATTTTATATGCGTTGGAGAGGCATGCTAAATGCAATTTCATAATAAAAAATAAAAGTTTCAAAACCGTACAGGGATTTCTATTAAAGCAATTGTTTTTTGAATTAAAATGAAAATAATTTCAATACGTAACTTTGCATCCCAGCAATAAATACATATATCACAACGTAAAATGCTCTACAAATAAAATTTAGAAATCAGACTAAAGTGTTATTGGTTATCTAAATCCTTGACTGATGTCATATCAACATTAAGCATGCTATTTTTATTTTATAAAGGTATAAATTAAAAGCTATCAATATATATTAATGGACAATGTATATTTCTATGCATATTAGTGATTGAAAAATATATTTCTTTATATTCATAAAGTATAGGTATATAACAACTTTACAAAAGGAATACAACATCAATAGAAAATAGGCCCTGCATGGCTTTTCCTCCTCGACAAGATTAACGGAGTGTGAAAACTCGATTTTCAATGGCACGTCGCTGTTTTTTCTTCTAAAGACGACTTTTTTTTTTAAATGGTTAGAAGGTTTCAATACGAAGACTGGGGAAAATGCCAAAATTGTCGTTATCTAATATTTTTAACGTTTTACGCTTTTACAAATACCTTGGGCAAAATAAAATTTAGGGCCAATAATATCTGTCAATGTGTGAACTAAAGTAAAATATTAATAATTCAATGAGCCCAATGATGAACCCAATGAACCAAATGATTTACGATAAAAAATCAGCAGACCGAAGAGTGTTTTTGTATTAAAAAAGTAGTTCGAGGATACAGAGGAAACATTAAATGCATTTTAATTCATATTGAATAGGACGGTAATTGCAAAGTCAGTTAGCAGTAAAATAAATTTTTATTAATCTCATGATCCTGTTAATAAGGCTTGACTGAATTTTAAACATCCGTTTCTCAGAAGAATCTACCAGAAATTCTACCGCCACTCGAGAGAAACTTATCATCACATATTTAGCCAATATTATCACCGCCACCAAATTCCCACGCCTAGTGACAGTACTCTAGAGTCATGTTCTTTCCTTACAGACATTAAATATAAACTCTCAACTAATATTAAAGGGTCATACCTGTTTTCATAGGAATTAGTAGTCCGTAATAGCGATACAAATACTTTTTCTATGTATTCATACTGTATATAAGTCCATTAATAGATTTATAAAAGGAATACTGCATCTACAATAGAAAACAGTCCCTGTACCGAGTTTCCTCCTTGATAAGATTAATGGAGTGTGGAAACCAGCTTTACAGTGACACAGCGCCGTCATTTTCTAAAGCGAGCTTTTTCTTTTCAAACTGTCTGTCTGTGGGTTCGCCCAGAAGACAGGGAAATGTCGCAGACAGCGTAAAAGGAGGATTGGATTGAAAGCAAGTGTTTCTTTTTTGTATACAGAACGTGTTGATTTTAGCATTAGGTGATATCGGTTTTAAGGATATTTCAGTCAGTATACTCACGGGAGCTGGAAGTGAACTGTGTTGGCGATGTTTGGCTGTGTTGGTGATTATGGTGTTATTGTTTTAGAGTGCCTCGCAGTTGATTTAGGGAATTTGTTTTTAATTTTAGAGTCGAAAGTGTTTTGAGTCGCGAATTTGAGAGGAAGCAAATTTACAGAAATAGTGAATGAGAAGTGTTTTTTTATTTTATTTGGGTATTGAAAAACATATTTATACATGTATACGATAGCAATTGCATAGGAAGTTCATATTTCTGCAAAAGAAATTCCCATTTTAATGTAAAGGGTGAGTCAGTCAAACGT
Source organism: Amaurobius ferox (assembly GCA_951213105.1). Classification (NCBI taxonomy): domain Eukaryota; kingdom Metazoa; phylum Arthropoda; class Arachnida; order Araneae; family Amaurobiidae; genus Amaurobius; species Amaurobius ferox. The sequence continues at coordinate 107,120,683 of OX578137.1, forward strand.
GCGATTTTATAAACACTGTAAAGAAATAACTCGTAATATTTATCTCAATTTTTTACTACCAAGTAAGATAATAAAACAAAGCAAGTAGTAATATTGAGGTTACAAGTTTTACTTTCTGAAAATAATAACTGTAAGTTGGCCTCCATTTTGATGAAAGGATTTTCTCACTATTCTTGCACTTCCAACTTTGTCTTTAAACGTTGAGCTATAATTACACCGTTCCGCTGTTGCACGGTTGCTGAATGCTAGAGTGAGGAGGTTGTGATGGTCGTTTCCATATCGCCTCCAGCACATCTACAATTATCTTCTACCGTTTTCAAAATCGACCATTACACAGGCTCCTCCGTTACAAAATTTCTGAATTACAATGTTGTAAAATTTTATGATTACGAATACCCTATGTAAAGTGAATGAAAGGCAAATAATAAATATTTAAATACAAATTAAATATATTCACTGAGTAAACAAACGCCGCCAACTCGAAAATTCAGAAGAACCGAATTTGAAAGGGATTTCAAATTCTAATCGTAGTAAAAGTTATTCGAATTAACCAAGTGTTTCATTCACTTTCACAGGGTTCGATTTTATATAGAATTTCTGTTTGGGGGAATAAACATCTGTTTGGGGAAAGAAAAATTGTGAGAACTTCTTATAGAATGCTTTACAACTAATTATTCCAGCCACTAAAAGCGTACAAGCAAAAAAGGACAACAAAAAATGTTTGTTACAAAGCATCATTTTATTTCAGAGTTCCCAATGAATATTAAAGTACTTTACATAATTTCATGGAAGGTTGCGAGATGTATATAATCTTTGGTTATAATTTCCTTCAGTTACGCTATACTTTACGTTTGATTTTATATTAACAGCTTCTTACTGGTTCGGTTATGTAGACTAATCGACAAGACAAGTAAAATTATGCGGTCCTGCATAGTGAAGAGATAAGTTCGGATCGTGGGTGGGAGAGTTAGTCCTGGCAGAGTTTTTGAAATAATCTGGCTGAAGTTCAGTTTCAGTAGAGTTTTGGTGAAAGGCTGGTGGAAGTCAATTGAGAGTTCTGTTGGAAATTGGAAGTGTTTGGTGTTGAGTTGATATGCGATATACAAATAAAGGTGGAAAATGTAGTACGTTGGTGGAGCAGACACCGGTTATGAAGCAACTATGATCGTGAGGATCTAGTATCACTAGTTGGCCAAGATACGATATCCCTAACAGAATTATTTTTCACAGTTACGTAAGAGTTACGTCACACTGTGACTTTGGGACGTCACAGGACGTCGCAATACATCCCGACAATGTCATATTGAGGTCACAGTGAAGTCATTTTGGTTATTTTCATGGTCGTTTGTGACGTCACATATTAACTTGCTTGCGTCGTCACATTGTAATTGCCATTGTAATGTCGTCACATTGTTACGTGTTAATTAAATTGTGGAAACGTCACAGAATATAGTCGTAATGAAGTTACAAAGTTACTAATACGTAACGTCGCATAGAAGTCATAAATATGATGTCACATTATGACCCAAGTGTCACTTGACTACAACGTCACTGTCACACATGTGACGATCTTTGCTGTGAGGGATAGATGTCCCAGGAAGAATTTGAGTAAGCATCGACGAATTATAGCTATTTAAATGGTTTCGTAAAGATAGTATATCACCAGGCACGGTCAAAGTGCATTAATGACCTATGTTGTTGAAATGACGGAAGTTTGCAATACTGTCTGTTTAAGTATCTATATTTATTTACGCAGCCAGCTGTTATATTATTCATGAGTGCACAACAGATGTGCTAAATTAACTTTCTGCATCAGTGTGTTATTGACCCTGGCCGTAAGATTCTTTTGTAGCAATCACTACCAAAGTATAGAGTTATTTCACTTTAACTCGAAGTAACTTAATTATACAACAAAGGTCTCTAACCTTTACAATGACACATAATTAGGGTAGTAGCGTGACAAACTCAATCTGAATTAAAGGCATGTCCACTGCCAGATCAATAGTGAAACGAAAATATACATTTTGCATTCATACCTAATAAGACTAATAATAGGTTTACAAAAATCCAGCATCGGCGATGACAAAGAGGCCTTGCACGGTGTTTTCTACACAATGTGATTAATTGAATGTATGTAGAAACCCGCTTTACAATGACACAGTGTCGTAGTTTTCTAAAGCGGACTTTTTCTTTTTAAACAGCCTGCCGATTTCATTGAGAAAACTGGGAAAATTCCGAAGACATTTTAAAGGGAGGATCGGATTAAAAGCAAACTTCCTCTGTATGCAGTACGTGTTGATTGTAGCATTAGGTTTGAAAACTGAACTCAGTCAGCTTACTCACGGGATATAAATGTGGACTGTGTTGATGGTATGTGTTTATGTTGGTTATTAGGATTCTATTGTTTTAAATGGTTCTGGTGTTGATTTTGGGAGTGGGTTTTGTTTCAAAGAAGAACGTGTTATAAGTCGAGAATTCTAAGGGAAAGATTTATATGGGAATTTAGGGGAATTACTCGTGAAAAGGATTAGCTATTTTTGGAAGTGGGGATGAAATAAATACTCTGTACGTGTAAAATGTTGTAATATTTTAGAAGTTAATAATTGTGTACGAGCAACTGATGTTCCAAAAAATTACTGCAATCTAATCTTCAAGGTTTTAACCTGACAACGAATAACCTAAAATTTCATATTCATTGAAGTATCGCATTTCCAGTTTTTGTATTAAGAGGCACATTTATAGTTATAGAAATAATTACGACCGTTTTGTGTTAATTTCCATTCTGTAGATGAAAAGTAATTTTCCAGTACGCGTAGAAGTGGCTTTGTTAAAATAATTTAAAACAACCAAGCTACTTTAAAAATTGCACTTCTAAATTCTGGATTCATGTTTTTAATGAAAACTATGCAATTACCTCATAATAAATATGCTACTGTTTTGTTTTATTTTGATTTTATTGTTGAATACGTATTGCAGGTGTATATTACAAGCATATATTTTATTTATTATTATTATTTTTACTACTCTCGCAGCGCCCCTAGAGTTTTGTGGTTGCTGTGAGTCTGAGGACCATCCTATTGATACCTACTGTTGTCCACAATAAATTATTTAAACCGCAATCATACCTATTTCCTTTGGCAAACGTTGTAAACTTTTCACTTCGCATTTGGATTATGTATTACCGAAAGCACCACAGTGGTATTGGTTAAAAAATATGGGATATAAATATTTATATGGCACCTGTACCGGAAATGGTTCAATTACAAAAAATTTCGCCTCGAACCAATTGGTTCAATAAAACTAACCTCACTTTTCTGAAAACTCACTAAGATGTTAGTTTTGAACATTTTGAACATTTTAGGTTAGCAGGAAGGTCGTTTTTCGCCGAGCAATTTCTGCCAACTAGGGGGTGATTGCAAATTGCAATATTTGTAAAACACATCTTCATTTCCTACAATAATGAATTCCCTTGAAAGACAAACTTTTCTGCGCATGGATAATCGGTTGTAAAAATTATAACCGATTGACATGTATGAGGATCCCCTCCATTAGAACGATATTTGGAACGATTTTGAATAACATCATAAAAAAAATTCTACTATAATTAAAAAAATAATAATAACAACGCTGCTATATCTTAAAGCTGGTAATTATGGCGTCGTGAAAGCATGTTTACTTCATTTCTCGTCAAAAAGTGCAATAAAAAAATTGAAATATTTAGTGTTATTTTGATAGGTAACCCATCCCTAATAAAAAGTCATTAAAAATTCCTGAAAACTGTAATTTTCATTATAATCGTGGGCTTTAGAAGCTTTAAAATGATTCCATTCACTTTCTTGGATAAAAGTGAGCATAAAATTACTACTCACTTAACAAATTAAAAAATCTGATGTGGGCAACACATGACTTTCCTTATGTAATGCGATGAATTTACTACTTTTACAGCTAAAAAAACTTATTCTTATAGTAGATACTTATATTCTTTCCATGATATTGAATTCTCTTCAATTAGTCGTCATTTTCATTGATTTAGCGTCATTTTTATCAATTTCGCGAGATTTTTGTTAATTTGGCAACAATTGAAAATGTCGCCAAGTTGGCGACATTCCGCCAAATTCGTCGCCAAAATCTCGCCTAGCGTTATGGACGGAGAAATAAGTTATTCTTAGAGCAGATAAATGACTATTGGCGTTCAAATGCAAAAGTATTACTCAAAGTATCTTTTTTCATGAATGGAACGAGCTAGATCCACGATAATGATATCACAAAATTTATCGCATGGTATTACATATGAAAAGTGAACATGTTTCTCAATAGGAAATATTTTTATTTTTTATAACGTTTTGATAATTTTTTTGAAAAATGTGCAATATCTCGAGAACGGTTCAGGTTAGCGGTCTAAAATTTATGCCAATCGTTTTTTAATGAAAAATTACATAAAAAATGTCTATTTGCGTAACTTTATTAGCGGTTTTGATTTTTTGACGATTTTTTCAAAATTTCATTCGAACATTTAGGGGAGTTCTGAACATTCGATTGCGTATTAAAACAATAAGCTTCCAGTGTTTACGGATTGTGATTTTTGTACCGAATTTTGTTCAAATCGGTCCATTCGTTCGTCAGTTATCGTCTCCACAGGCTCAGTGACGCACACACACACACACACACACATCACTTCAAAAATGTTTGATTCGTGATCAAGGATGCTTGAAACGTGCTCTCCCGTCGAAAATTCGAATTCGAATTTTCGACCCCCGTCACAATACTTTCCTTATACATTATTTATATAAGGAAAGTAATAATTCTTATATTTTTAAATTTAAAAAATTAAAAATCGTTACCATTTCCGTAACACAGCCACTTTTATATCCATTGAAATCATCCTTCAATATTTTAGTACAATCATATTTTACTTTCAAATAATTAATTTGGAGGGGTGTTCATGAATTCTCGCGGACGATTATGACACACCGACCGACAGCTCAGTCATTTCAAAGAAAGTATTTTTAATATTCTGTTAACGTACTTCACTATAAATAGAGAAATGTCATCTAAGGAAAGGATTGAAAGCAAGTGTTTCATTGCATGCAGAGTGTGTTGATTTTAGCATTTAGGGGTAGCAGTTTGAAAGGCATGTTCAGCCAGTTTACTCTTTGGAGGAATGCTTGTTTGTGTTAGATGCTTTGGTTATTTCATTGTAAACGCCCCGAAATGTAATTTAGAGATAGAGCTTAGTATGACATCAGAAAGAAAGTTCAATTAGTATGTAAATGCTGGTGAATTTAAAGTGAAGGGTTTCTCTGAGTAAGTTTACATAAATCGCAGACCCATTTTGTTTAATGTACTTTTAGTCAGTATCAGAAATATCTTTAAATATCTGAAGTTTGAAACAAATACAGAAATTAGTATTACCGTTCAAAACTGTGTTGCTTTAAGTTTAAAGACTATTGCAGTTCCGATTAATCTCAGGCAAATTAATTTAGCATTATTTTAAATAAAAAAAATAGTTTTAAAAGAAGTTAAGCAACGGAAATATATGGCGTAAGAACGTAAAAATTCATATTTTTATATTTCTATGTATTCATATTCATATATCATTACTCACACAATCGCATAATAAAAATATACGCAATATACAAATTTTGTAACTGAATTTATATTAGTATTTATAATTAGAAGAAGCACACTCTGCATGTATTTCGTAACGATGAATGTGTTTAACATTTCACTCACTCATTTGTGCTCATTTGTAATTTCTGTATTAGGAATTTTTATTATAGTCAGTTAAATATGTTAAAATACGTTTTATGTCATATAACATTTAGATTATACCTTACTGATCCAGCGTAATGCAAAGAAGAACTTGGAATAAGATAAATTGAATTTGAGAGAAGTATTTGTATCTTTCTATCATATTACAATAGTAAATTACATACTTAAAAAGACAACCAAAAAACTGGCCATAATTAAAAGTAATTTATTAAAATAACCTTTAACGGCGTATTAAAATTACACAGCCGTAGCACTTCCGGGCATAACCATCCAGTCATCACTGGCAACACTGCGCTATGGCTTTGAAATTTTAGTACGTCGTTAAAGTACTTTTTAATAAAATACTTTTAATTATAGCCAATTTTTGGTTGTCTTTATTTTTAAAGTTTTGATTATGTTGACGTGCTTCCATAAAATTTTAGTGAATTATATATTTGAAAACCCTCCTTACGAAATAAAATTTTAAATCCTTTAAATTTAATAGATGTTTAAATATTATTTTTACACAAGAAACTAATGTTAAATTTTGCGTAGATGACTGGAAATTCCCTCTTCATCCCATACCATCATTTATCGCCTCTGCTTCGCCAGAGACGCTTGCATTTTGGCAGTAGCGCTTTCTTTACTTGTCAACATGATTAATGGGATTCTACCCATTAGTAATTCCTATAAATATTAAAGATCTATACCTTATTTTATGGATGGTCACTCTCTTACAATTGGAAGCAGTTGCAACTGAAGGGTGCATGAGATTAATCAACAGAGTCCCAAAATAAAATATCCCAGGAGAAAGAAAATAAACTTTGTAAAACTAAAACAGAACATTTTATATTTTTTTTCCAGTGAAAACATTTTTAAACTTTTGTTCAATGCTTGCTGTATTCCCGTGAAACTACAATAACATTAGGTTTTAATTTACTTGCTCAATTAATTAATTAAATATTCCCCTGTTTCAGTTGTATTCTGTTGTTTTCTCCTCTGTACTAGGTTTTTTAATATTAAAGGACTTCTCATTAGGTTGTTTCTACAGTATGGCACATTTAAAGTACCTGTGACAGCATTGGCATTTTACTCTCATTTTCACATTTTTTGAACGCTGTCGGTTGTACCTCCCTAGCACCTTTCTTGTAAATTAACCTTAGTTTTAAGCATTTTGCAAACTGAAATATTATTTTGCTAAAGCATTTTCTGCTATTTTAGCAAAAACACTTAAGTTCAAGAAACAAACATAAGTTCTAGAATTCTGAATAGCATGCACTTCGAGCAAAATGTATTTAAATTATGCATAAATATAAAAATGGTACAAGAAATTCGCCCATACTATACTATTTCCAGTTGTAAATTTTGTAATTGGTTAAAATTGATCACAATGGAAGAGAACGGAACTGGTGTTTTGATACATGTCCTTTAAGTTGAGAAGACGGTAAATCATCCTTCATTTTCAAGATAATATGAACTTTATACTTTATGAAGAAATATTGCTACTGTTTTCTATTGATTTTAACTTTATATTTTATTTAGCATCAAATTAGTCCATGATTTCCTTTATTACCTGACAACTAGCATCTGCTATATGTAGCGATACTTAGCATGAGGCAGAACTATATGTCGTAATTAGAAAAAAAAATTAAAATCGTATAGTTTACCTAAGTTACGCAGCGCCGTGAAAGAACACGAAACCCCCTCCAATTTCTTACAGTGAGAATACTTATTCAAAACTGAAAGGACAAAATTAATATTAGTCATTAAAAGCAAATTCGTGGTTTTTTAAATTTTAATCAGGTGTTTATTAAATTTAATGTTTAAATAGTATTTACAACATTATTTCCAAAATATGAGCTTTTCAAAATGTGAAACTCTTTCACTGTAAGGTATTACGATGTGAGGCTATCCTAATGCTTTAGAGTGATCTTTTTTAGGCCAAGCCGATCGACAAAGTATTATTACCAAATTTCAATTTATGATTTTAACTTCGACCAAATGGCTAAATATATTCAAGTGATACATAACCTTATTTCCCCAAGTTGACAGCATACTGCGTCGTCATAACATTTTCTGCCATAGGCGCACACACTACCTAGCTGCGTCTTTCAAAATAAGCTTTTATTTCTCGGTTGTTCTTCTCTGCACTAAATTTCGACTACTTTCGACTCGTAACTGAACACTGATGAAGACTCTGGTCAACTACCAACTACGAACAGCAGATTCATCTCTTATAAAACATCCAAGGACTGATATGTTTTAGTTGTGTAACATTTTCACGTATAGCTCCAGGGTATACCTTGCTTTTTTACTTCTGTGTGGCTTGATTGGGAGATAAAATCACCCCTACTTACTAACATGGATATTTAGGTTTGAGTCCGTAGCGTGATATGAGCGCCTCCGTGTCTTTCTGGCTCAGTTGCGTGCTGTTTTCATAGCAAATATGTGAATTTATTGGTCCTAAAACATAGTCTAAGTTTAATGTCAATGTTGTCGCCTCTGCGACTGGTCTATTACTGTGTTTAGCTCATACAATTCCGTTTCAGTTTCAATAAAAATGCCATATTTGGTCTCATACTATACATGGTTGAAATGATTTTACCACAGTAGTGCAATTTTACAGTTGAGATTTCAGTATGTATTGTATTTCAAAAATAACGTTATAATGAAAACATTAAATGTAAACATCTTCTTCTGATAAACATTTTATATTTATTTAGTATTAATATTAAAAAAAGTATTAAAGTCTGTCACTGTGCCCGAAGAAAATCCAAAATTTCTAAAATAAGTTCAGAGATCATGGCTAAAATGCTACACTTTTTATCTCCCAGCTTAAATCGTGATTGGGAATGAGAGTTATTTCTTCGTATTTGTACAGAAAAGTCCATTTAACGATTTACAAAAGAAATATAGCAACTGTAATGGAAAGAAGCCCATGTACGGTGCATTTCTCCTCGTCAACTGAAAGAAGATAAGTCAGCTGTACAGTGCCACATCGACGATATTCTAAAGCGAACTTTATCGTTTCGAAATGTCTTAGGGCTTCACTGTAGAGAGAATAATCCGAAAACAGGACGACGGGAGAATATAGGGACAGAAGTAAGCATTTCTTTAGACAGGACATGTTGATTTTAGAATTTAGGCGGTATCGATTTGAGTGGCGCGTACAGTGAATTTTCTCAGCAGTCATTTAAGTAGAACTGAAGGTGTGTTTGTGTTTGTACTTAGATTTATTCATTTTAATGATGCAGTAGTTAACTTTGGAGCAGAATTAAGTATGGAAGTAGAAAGTGTCAGTGACGTTTATTGTGGAGGATTAGACATTAAAATTTGCTGTGGAAAGGTAGATAAATTGCAGGCAAATTCTGCTTTCTTTTACTTTAGTTGGTATTACAGATGCGTTGGAGAGGCATACTAAATGCAATATTATAATAAAAAATAAATGTTTCAAGACCGTACAGGGATTTTTATTAAAGCATTTGCTTTATGAATTAAAATGTAAATAATTGCAATGCGCAACTTCGCATCCCAGCAATAAATGCATATATTACAACGTAAAATGAGAACAAATATTGACAAATTTACAAAAGGAATACAACATCTGCAATAGAAAAGAGGCCCTCCATAGCTTTGCCTACTGGACAATATTATTGGAGTGTAAAATCCCGATTTTCAGTGACGCTTCGCCGGTTTCTTTTTTTTTTGCTAAAGCGGACTTTTTCTATTTAATTGGTTTATATGTTTCAATGTGAAGACTGGGGAAAATGACGAAATTGTCGCTATCTAATATTTATAACGTTTTAACGCTTTTACAAATACCTTGATAAAATAAAATTTAGGGCCAAGAATATTTACTAATATCTGAACTAAGGTAATATATTCATAATTCAATTTGCCTGTCAACATGAAAATTCAGTACGCCGAAGAGTGTTTTTTTATGGCCGTAGAGTGTAGTAGTGCGGGTAAACAGAGGAAAAATTAAATACATTTTAATTCATATCGAATATGACGGTAATTGCAAAGTCAGTTAGCGGTAAAGTAAATGTTTATTAATCGCATGATCCTGTTAATGAGGCTTGACTGAATTTTGAACATCAGTTTCTCAGACGAATCTACCAATTGTCCTACCTCCTCTGGAAAGAAGCTTATCATCACATATTTAGCAAATATTTATCACCGCCACCCAATTCCCACGCCCAGTAACAGTACTGTAATCTCATGTTCTTTGCTTATAAACAATAAATATAAACTCTCAATTAATATTAAAGAGTCATACCTGTTTTCATAGGGATTAGTCGTTATTAATAGAGAAAAACAAAAAATGTTTCTATGCACTCATACTGTATAAGTCCATTAATAGATCAATAAAAGGAATACTGCATCTACAGTAGAAAACAGTCCCTGTACCGAGTTTCCTCCTTGATAAGATTAATGGAGTGTGGAAACCAGCTTTACAGTGACACAGCGCCGTATTTTCTAAAGTGAGCTTTTTCTTCTCAAATTGTCTGTCTGAGGGTTTGCCTAGATGTCAGCGAAATGTCGAAGACAGCGTAAAAGCAGGTTTGTATTGAAAGCAAGTTTTTTTTTTTTGGACGTGTATATTACAGGACGTGTTGATTTTAGCATAAGTGAACTGCGTTGGCGATGCTTGGCTCTCTTGGTGATTGGTTGTTATTGTTTCAGAGTGCTCCGCGGTTGATTTAGGGAATGTGTTTTTACTTTCCCTGCAATACATGGTAATGTATAGGGAAAGTATTGGAATCATGCCGAAAATCACAACTCGAGTTTTCGACGGATCTACACGTTTCGAGACCTCTAGAATACGAAAAAACCATTTTTAGCGTGACGTCTGTGTGTGTGTTTGTGTGTCGGTGTGTCTGTCTGTCTGTGCAGATTTTGTATCCACTCTAACTAAGAAACTAATGGACCGAATTTCACAAAATTTGGTAGGTAAGTTACTTGTGAGCGAGTCTGGTGCTGAATAGTTTTGGGTACGATTCGGAATAAAAGAATCCGCCTTTTTTTGCGAAATGGCCCGCAAAAGCTTGTATCCACTCTAACTGAAAAACTGATGGACCGAATTTCACAAAATTCGGTAGATGAGTCACTTGTGGGTTACCTTGGTGCTGATTAGATTTTGATACGATTCGAAAAAAAATGACCTGCCTTTTTTTGCAAAAGGGCCCGCAAAAATCGTCCAAATCTAAACTAAAGAACTGGGTATACTCAAATATATCCATTAAATGCTGATTTAATATGTAATTTTTAACGACGAAAAGAATAAGACCAACCCCATTACACTAGGACTAGCCGTTCTCGAGATATTTTAGTTTTTCGTACTTTCCCTGCGCCACCTTTGAAAATAAGCCCGGTTACCGAATGAGAACGAAAATTGAATTAAAAGTGAAATAAATTTAGTTAAAATAAAGAGAACGTTAATATAAGTCTGCAGGGAAAGTCATGTGCTGCCCACATCAGATTTTTAGTTTTAGAGTAGAAAGTGTTTGAATAGCTAATTTGAAAGGAAGTAAATTTACAGAAATAGTGCCTGAGAAGTGTTTTGTTATTTTATTTGGGTATTGAAATAAAATATTTATACATGTATACGGTAACAATTGCATAGTAAGTTTATATTTCTACAAAATAAATTCCCATTTTAATGTAAAGGGTGAGTCAGTCAAACGGGCGATTTTATAAACACAGTAAGGAAATAACTCGTCATTTTTATTTTAATTATTTCCTACCAAGCAAAATAACATATAAGAGCAAGTAGTTCTATTGAGGTTACAAGTCTTACTTTTTGAAAATAATAATTGTAAGTTCGCCTCTATTTTGATGAATGGAATTTTTCACTGTTCTTGCACTTCAACGTCTTACTTTTAATGTTGAGCTATTATTAGACCGCTCCGCTGTTGCATGGTTACTGAATTCTAGGGTGACGGATGTTTCCATATCTCCTCCGCACGTCACCAATGCTTTCATGCCGTTTACAAAATCGACCACTTCCACTGGTTCATCTTTTACAAAATTTCTGCATTCCAGTGTTGCAAAGTTTCGTGATTACGAATATTCTATGTAAAGTGAATGAAAGGCCAGTAATAATTATTTAAATATAAACTAAATATTTTCACTCAATAAATCAACACCGCTAACTCGAAAATTCAGAAGAACCGAAAACATGTTTGCGCTAAAAGTAGTTCCGGCAATCAGAGAAAAAGTAAAACACATGTGGAATTTGAAAGGGATTTCAAATTTAAATCGTAGTAAAAGTGATTCAAATTAACTGAGTGTTTCTTTCACGTTCACCGGGTTCGATTTTATATAGAATTTCTGTTTGGGGGAAGAAACATCCGCAAATCTCTTCACCAATGGAGAGAACTTCTTATAGAATGCTTTAAAACTAATTATTGCAGCCACCAAAGGCGCATACACAAAAAAAGTACAAAAAAAAATTGTTATAAACCATCATTTTGTTCATGAGTTCCCAATGGATATTAAAGTACTTTACCTACTTTCATGGAAGGTTGCGAGGTGTATATAACCTTTGGTTATAATTCCCTTCAGTTATATTATACTTTCCGTTTGATTTCCTATTAACAACTTCTTACTGGTTCGGTTATGTTGGCTAATCGACAAGACAAGTAACATTCTGTGTTCCTGCATAGTGAAGGGATAAGTTCGGATTGTGGGTGAGAGAGTTAGCCCTGGTAGAGTTTTTTAAATAATCCAGCTGAAGTTCTGTTTCAGTAGAATTCTGTTGAAAGGCAGATGGAAGTCAATTGAGAGTTCTGTTGGAAATTGGAAGTGTTTGGAGTTGAGTTAATGTGTGATACACAGAAGAAGGTGGAAATATATAGTACGTTGGTGGAACAGACACTGGTATTGATGTAACTATGATCGTGATGATCTAGTGTCACTAGTTGGCCAAGATAAGATTTAGATGCCCTGGGAAGAAATTGAGTAAGCATCGACGTATTATAGCTATTTCAATGGTTTCTTAAAGATAGTATATCACCAGGCCCGGTCAAAGTTCATTAATGACATATGTTCTTGAAATGACGAAAATGTGCAATACTGGCTGGTTTATTATCTGATTTATCTTATTTTTAGTACTGGCTGTTTTATTATCTGATTTATCTTATATTTAGTACTGGCTGTTTTAGTATCTATATTTATTTACGCAGCCAGCTGTTATATTATTCTTGAGTGCAGAATAAATGTGTTCAGTTAATTTCCTGCATCAGGGTGTTATTGACCCTGGCCGTAAGATTCTTTCGTATAAATCACTACCAAAGTATAGAGTTATTTCACTTTAACTCGACATAACTTAATTACACAACAAAGGTCTCTAACCTTTACAATGACACACAATTAGGGTAGTAGCGTGACAAACTCCATCTGAGTTAAAGGCACGTTCATTGCAAGGTCAATAGTGTAACGAAAATATACTTCTTTGCATTCATACCGTATAAGACTAATAATAGGTTTACAAAAATACAACATCGGTGATGGCAAAGAGGCCTTGCACGGTGTTTTCTGCCCAATGAGATTAATGTTATGTATGTAGAAACCAGCTTTACAATGACACAGTTTCGTAGTTTTCTAAAGCTGACTTTTTCTTTTTAAACAGCCTGCCGATTTCATTGAGAAAACTGGGAAAATTCCGAAGACATTTTAAAGGGAGGATCGGATTAAAAGCAAACTTCCTCTGTATGCAGTAAGTGTTGATTTTAGCATTAGGTGGTATCGGTTTGAAAAGCGAACTCCGTCAGCTTACTCACGGGATATAAATGTGGAGTGCGTTGACTGTATGTGTTTATGTTGGTTATTAAGTTTCTATTGTTTTAGATGGTTCTGGAATTGATTTTGGGTGTGGGTTTCGTATCAAGGCAGAACGTGTTATAAGTCGAGAATTCGAAGCAAAAGATTTGTATGGGAATTTAGAGGGATTACTCGTGAAAGGGCTTAGCTATTTGGGAAGTGGGGATGAAATAAATTCTCTGCACGTGTAAAATATTGTAATATTTTAGAAGTTAATAATTCTGTACCATCAATTGATGTTCCAAAACATAACTGAAATCTAATCTTTAAGGTTTTAACCTTATAACGATTAACCTAATGTTTTATATGCATTGAAATATCGCATTTGCAGTTTTTGTATTAAGTGGCACATTTATAGTTATTTAAATACTTGTGACAGTATTGTGTTAATTTTTATTCTGTAGATAAAAAGTAATTTTTCAGCATGCGTAGAAGTGACTTTGTTAAAATAATTTAAAACAACCAAGCGCTACTTTAAAAATTGTACATCTAAATTCTTGTTTTTAATGAAAAGTATGCAATTATCTCTTAATAAATACACTATTGTTATGTTTTATTTTGACTTTATTGTTGACTACATAGCAAGCATATATTTTATTTAAAACATAAATATATAAATAATTTATATTACACATTTACAGCATTAGATGAAACTTTCTGTTTTTATGAAACTTTCTGTGCTTCAAAACCATAAATTAGCTTAAACCTTCTTTACACCTGATTCCGATTACACAAAGTTTCATTTAATTTTAATATTGCAATTATATGTATATATTCTGTTACCGCTAAATTGCAGAAATCATGTATTCTACAGATTATCTAGGTAATGTGCAGATTAACTAGGGTGATCCGTTAAGGTGCCGAAAATTGTTTCATTTCTAAAATTACCTAGGCAATCTGCAAATTACCTAAATATTCTGTACATTACATACTAGGCACTCGTTAAAGTGAAAATAAGATCTTTGCTGGAACAACAGCAACGTTTCTAAAGAAGCTTTTCTTCATTTTACTCATCAATTCACTGCTTGCTTGCATACTGAGCTAAATCTATCTGCTTTAAAAAAATCACGACACAAATTCACGCGCTAACAGACAGAAAGGAATTTGAAATCAGAATTAGCTATGCTACGCACTGGCAGCCGATGCAAATTATGAGAAATAAAAAAACCGGCGACGACAAGACGCTGGCGAAACCAAACTAAAAGTGGAGGGAGAGGGGAAGGAGTAGGAAAAGGAAATGAGAGAAACAAACTTTTGAATTTTAACGATACGGAAGCCTTCAATGTGCACATTACTTAGGTAAAATTCGGAAAACTCTTGATTCCGCACGTTAACGGAGCAAATCAGTTAATCTGCAGATTAGCTAGGTAATGTGGAGATTAACGGCTTTCAAGCTTTGGCAGTAACATATATATTTGAATAATTGGTGTCTATTCAATGCTCTATCATATGCTGGTGTATAATTAATAATTGTTGACTTTATAAAAATTAAGCACATTCTTCTAACAAAATTCTTTTACTGGTAGCATTATTCAATCAAAATTATTTTGAGAACTGTTGAAAATAGTACGACTATTAGTATATTTTATATTAGTGTTATTATTTTTTTATTAGGATTGTTAATATTTGTTAATTTTCTACTTTTATTCAAATTTCTATTTCTTTTATATACTTAAAAGTCTGATTTTGAGGCCGTAAGTGTATCTCGGACTCCCAGTTATGCGAAAATGTTATTATAATATTTTAATTTTGGAGTTTGTTAAAATATGAGAGGAATGTTTTACACTATACTGCTTCAAGAGATTGTTATATACACTGAAATCTAAAAGCTATGCATGGAATATTAAAAATAAAACTTACGCATCATTCTTCACTTTTGGAGGACAATGAAATAATTATGTATAATATAATCATGACAAATACAATTTTTTAGAAAACAGCGGTTGGTTTAGAAAGTGTAATGTCGGGATTCGAACCCGCATTACGTTTGTGTAAACTCTATAAACTCATCTAATGTATTTCTGGTCATTTAATCTATTTAAAGCCATTTTACTTATTTAATTCTGTAGGAAACCCCCTCTAGTCATTCATTTATGGAATTTATATATTTTAGAACATTTCTACTCTTTAAACCATAATCAGTAATTAATTGGAATTCGATCTAAAAGTATTATTTCGAGCGAGCATTCGAAGGGCCATTTATTTCCGTTGGCGCGATGAAACAGGAAGATCAAGTTTAATATATGTTTCTGCTGGAAAGTAAATGTTGAAGGCGCATCTCTGCAGAAAATTCCCTTTTTTGTGTCGCGACTGAATGGCATCTGTGTGGATGTTGTGTTGATACCGTGGGAATAATTTTGGCGGTTTATATTTGATTTAGAAGCTTTTTTGAGGGTCCGAGTGCCTTGTGCATAAAAGCTGGCTGAGCCATTTTGTGGCGTGCACTTTCCATTTCACTGCTAAATGATCTACTTCTATCCGGGCCTTTGACCCGGTGATTTGTGCCGTCCATCTAGGATCCAGAGAAGCTTGTTTTAATCGGCCGGTTCTTTGGGGTTCGCGGATGGATATTTTCCCATCGATTACAATTTCTTTTTGGAAGTGTTGCTCTAATGTGACCGGGGTTGATCCGAGGTTATGCCAGATCAAAATTTGAAGATCTTAGTGATGCCTGAGCTGATGACCGAGAGGTGACCCAAGGCCATGCCTGGTAGGTTGCGGACGAAGCCAGGTTTGTGCTGGCTGTCTTGTCTGGGAGGAGGAAGCGATTTTCAGTTCGACCATGAGCGCCTGTCCTGGCTATGTGACCTGTGTGGCACCCCTGGTGTTGAAAACCTAGACCGTCCGACTCATCCGAAGACTTGAGAAGACTTGGCAAGAAGTCCTGACACCGCTACTTGGCACCGAAGATTTGGCATCGGTCGAAGATTTGGCAAACGGACCGGTTATCTATGGGGCGAATATTCGCTAGGATCCTCCGTGGTCTGTTTAGAGATCCATTTCATTTGCTACTTGGCATCCGAATTTTCATTTTCTAATTGACATCTGAAGACTTGGCACCGCTGGTGTGGAAAACCCAGGCCGTCCGGCTCATCCAAAGGACTTGAGCAACTATTTGGAGGACCGGTGCACCGCTGGTGTGTCGGACCGGTGCACCGCTGGTGTGTCGGACCGGTTATCTATGGGGCGAATATTCGCTAGGATCCTCCGTGGTCTGTTTAGAGATCCATTTCATTTGCTACTTGGCATCCGAATTTTCATTTTCTAATTGACATCTGAAGACTTGGCACCGCTGGTGTGGAAAACCCAGGCCGTCCGGCTCATCCAAAGGACTTGAGCAACTATTTGGAGGACCGGTGCACCGCTGGTGTGTCGGACCGGTGCACCGCTGGTGTGTCGGACCGGTGCACAGCTGGTGTATCGGACCGGTTATCTATGGGGCGAATATTCGCTAGGATTCTCCGTGGTCTGTTTAGAGATCCATTTCATTTGCTACTTGGCATCCGAATTTTCATTTTCTAATTGACATCTGAAGACTTGGCACCGCTGGTGTGGAAAACCCAGGCCGTCCGGCTCATCCAAAGGACTTGAGCAACTATTTGGACGACCAGTGCACCGCTGGTGTGTCGGACCGGTTATCTATGGGACGAATATTCGCTAGGATTCTCCGTGGTCTGTTTAGAGACCCATTTCCACTTCTCACCGGGAATTTTCTCAGTTACGAGATCGTCAACGTGGCTCGATGTAAGCCATTAACTTATATCTCGTTTTCGAACTCTGTGGTTCCCCGGCATACTCATACTGTATTACTAACACCCGATGAAGACCCAAAAGAACTGCGAGCCGAGCGTGATTTGCAGCCTTTGCTGGCTCGACTAAATAAACCTGCTCATCTATTTTCTTCTAAATAATATTTAATTTTATTCTATCAATTTTTAATTGAAATCAGTAAATTCAAATTGAATCCCTTTTGAGTGGTCACCTCTGTTTTCTTGACCATACCACTATTTATAAGATTTGTAATTATTGATGTTTTGCCACTACTGATTTAATATATTTGATTACTACTGTTTGAAGCTTTGTAAAGCTTGTGGCATTTTAGCTAAGGTCCAGTGGGTGTTGCTGATAAGAATTCAGCTGCTGTTTTAAATACTCCATGCATAACGATAATAAATAACGTTTGATTAACTTCACAATTATTTGTGTATTTATTTGTTTCATATTTATTATTTTTATGAAGATGACGATCCTTTTTTAAGGTATGGTTTGTTATTTAAGTGTTTTGGTTCTTATTTGTTTTCGGGCAGGTCGTCTTGGAGATCTACTTCTCCGGACAGGAGGGTGAATCCAAGTGGGTTATTTGCTCCCTATTCGATCACGGGTTTGTGGTGCTGGTGCTTGTGTGTATCTTCCAAATTTCAAATTTGAGACGTTCCGGATACCGCGAATATAACAGCAACCCTAGTTTATGATCATCATAATCACCATCATTACAAGCAATCATAATCGATTGCAAGTTTGTAAATAATCAAGTAAAAGACCGCATCTACAAAAAGTATGATTATTAATAATTTTTAAAATAGAGTAAGATTTTAATTATTTGAAACTACGTATATTTTAAATAATAAATAAACTATTAAATTAATTTACTGAAGTTTGTCTTAAGACATCTTAAGATTACAATTACGTGTAGGAACAGTTGTAATCGATCTAAAATATCCGAAAGTAACTATTTACATAGTTCTAATGTAAATCATATAGTTGATTGCAGTTAAGTGTTTAATAATATCCCCGTTAATCGAACTGCAATGTTGCTTAAATGCAAAACAACAAAGACTCCTCCTTTCACCCAGTTGATACTATTTATCACCTGGAAAGTCCTAGAAACCGGCTTATTGTCCAAAACTCCTCATATTCCCCGTTTCCATCATCCAACCACGATTAATAAGAAACTGTATAAAGAATGCTGAACAGTTCCAGCCATTCATGGACAGTCAGTTGCCCAGGAAACGAAGGAAAAATTTCTAATACGTAGTTTATATACTGATAAACTCTATTAAAGGCTCTGAGAAAAACTGAATCTGCTACAGTATATCGTTCTGAGGATTCCCCCGTCACAAGATGAATGAGGTGATCCGGACCCTTCCGGTATAGCAATGTTTTGTCATTGCCAAGGTTTGTGATAAAAGTCGTTGTTAAAAGCATAAAATGTTGGTGTTACTGAATGATAATGCTTCATTCTGGATTCTACTCATTGGAGTTATATTTGAGTGGAGATTTATACAATGAGCAAGTTACTTGACGAACATTATTTTGCAGTTATACGAAGCATTCAATATCCTATTTTTACTTTCCTTTTTTCCTTTTTATACTGTAAGGAAAGTATTGTGATGGTGTCGAAAATTCGAATTCGACTCTTTGACGGGAGAGCACGTTTCAAGCATCTCTGAACACGAATCAGACGTTTAAGTGATGTGTGTGTGTGTGTGTGTGTGTGTGTCAATGAGACTATGGAGACGATATCTCACGAACGAATCAAACGATACGAACAAAATTTGGTACAAAAATCACAATCAGTGAATGCTGGAAGTCTATTGTTTTTATACAGAATCAAATGTTCAGAACCCACCTAAATTTTGAAATGAAATTTTGAAAAAATCATCAAAAATTATAGCATTTCATAAAGTTACTTAAATAACCATTTGTTATGAAATTTTGCATTAGAAAACGATGAACATAAACTTTAGAACGCAACCATGAACCGTTCATGAGGTATTGCACATTTTCCAAGTAAATTTATCAAAAAATCACATAAAATTAAAAAGAAAGTATTAACTATTGTGAATTTTTTCACTTTTCGTATGTAATATTATGCAATAAATTTATTATCATCATTCTCGTAGATCTAGCTCGTTCAATTCACGAGAAAAGACGCTTTGGGTTATAACATTCTAATTTAGCCGACGTGGTTGTCGACTGGTCAAGGCAAGCGTTTCCGTAGCAACGCTTGGCCGCCACGTTGTGGGTTCGAGCCCCACGTAAGGCATGGATGTTTGTGTTGTGGGCGCAATGTGATTCGCCCCCCTCTGGTGCGCCTGGGGCAACGTCAATGGACGGCTAAATGGTTCACACTCTGGCTGCTGTAATAAAGGCGAATGACGAAGGTCAAAGTGCCTGGCCATTTGAAAAAAAAAAAAACATTCTAATTTGACGTCATTAGAACTTTCTCTACTATAAGAATAATATATTTCTGCATTCACAATGCTTGACGAAAATTTGGCGACACATTTGGTGGAATACCGCCAACTTGGCGAGGATTTTAAATGTTGCCAAATTGACGAAAATATCGTCAAATTGATAAAAATGACCCAAGAATCGATAAAAATGACGCTAAATCAATGAAATACTAATTGATGAAAACTCATTATCTTCGAAAGTATATAAGAATATAATTTAAGAGAAGATACTTCGGGTAATAATTTTGTATTTGGACTCCATTATTCGTTTATCTACTTAAGAATCACATATTTGTCCTACCAGAATGCTTGGCGAAATTTTGGCGACGATTTTGGTGGAATATTGCCAACTTGGTGAGTTTTTAAATGTTGCAAAATTGATAAAAATGTCGTCAAATTGATAAAAAAAATGTCACCAAATTGATAAGAATGACGCTAAATCAATTAAAATGACAACTAATTGATGAAAATTCAATATTTTGGAAACAACATAAGAATAACCTATTTCTCCGTCTGTAACCCTTTTTGGAATTCTGGCGACGGATTTTGGCGGCATATTGCCAACTTGGCGACTTTTTTAAAAAGCTGTTGCCAAATTGATAAACATGTTATCAAATTGTTAAAAATGTTCCCAAATTGGAGAAACTGTTGTCAAATTGTTAAAAATGTTTTCAAATTGATAAAAAATTCGCCTAATTGATAAAAATGTTTCCAAATGAGATGCAATGTTTTGCAAATTTTTAATTCCGTCATATGATGGGCATATCTTTTATTGTACAAGAAATGATCTTCTAAGTATAGCCTACTTGGCGATATTTAGCCTCACAATGACGAAAATATCGTGAAAATTGCATAAATGACGCCTAATTGATAAATTTATTATTAAAATATTTAAATATATGGACTCTATTGCTTTTAGATTATGATATTAATTTTGATAATTGTTAATTTAGAGTTGCGTAAAATATAAGTTAATTGGGTACGAAATAGTTTTTCATAGTGACATCCGGAAAAGAGTCAAATATACAATATAACGTTACAAACACTGTGCCGAGGATTTTTTAAGCACTTTCAAGAAGTAAATTCATTGCATTTTATAAGGAAAGTCATATACTGCCCACATCCGATTTTTATATTCTTATTTAAGTTTCTTTATCTGATCTAAGTTTTAATTCAACACATTAACGTCCGCATAAATGATTATTAAAATTGTATAAAGGTAATAATGTTCCAATATGAAATTTAAAAGTAATTATGTATTGTTTATGAGATATATAACTGCAGTAGTTTAATAATTTAAAGACTATGGAGCTTATAATGTAATTAATAAATATGAAGTCTTGTTTGAAAAAAAAAGTCATCTTTATATGCAACTTATTTTTTGTAGCAGATATTTTTGTATTTGTATTTTGAAAACAAATTTACATTGAAACATTTATTTCTCAGGATCTGTTATAAATGTAAATTATATAATGACTGATATGGATTCAGTATCAAATTCTGTAGTGAGTAGGGGGATTACTAAGGATTTCTGAACTTTCTGAACTGATATTTTTTTCCATTTTCAGTTCCAAAATTTTTTTTTGAAACTGCTATTTTTCGAGATCTGTTATTGAGAGAGTTTAGCAGATATGATTCCGCATAAAATTTTGGAGCAGATAGAGTGATTTCACAATAGAATTCACTTTCGGTTTCTTCTCTATTTCGAACTCAAAGAATTTCCTTGAAAGATATATTTTTGTGAATTAACTATAGATACAGCTTAGATAATGACTCATATGGAGTATTGAATTCCATAAGTATTGAGGGGGTTCACCAATGACTTCCATTTCTTTTTCTGGAGATAACACATCCGATTTTTCAGAAAGTTCTCCTGACTGTACAAAATAAGTATGCTAAAGAGAATAAAAATGCTTGATATTAGTATCAGAAATGAAATGTACACAGCATTTGACACCAAACGAAGGCTCCTTTATAAATTTATTGTCCTCCCATGTATCGTGGTACAGTTCTAATAAGATCATGTCCTTTGTTGCCGTTCAAGCATGATAAATAAACAGCTTAAGAAATGTTTTGTAGTTTCCAGATTCCATGGTCCACTAGTTTCCAAGGAAACAAGAGAAACAATTGTTCATATGTAGCATATATACTGTTAAACTCTATTAAATGTTCACAGAAAGGGAACTGAATCTGCTTCAGTAAACCATTCTGGATTGTCCCCACCTCAAGATAAATGATGTGTTCAGAACTCTTACAGTATAACAGAGCTGTATTCCGTGATAACTGTTCCGTGATCCACTGTTCCGTGATAAAAGAATCTGTTGAAAGGAATGTTTGTCTTACAGAGTAAGAATGGTTTGTTCACACTGCTATATGTGAATAGCATTTATTACACATTTTTACAATAAATAAGTTATTTTTTAAATTGTTTTGTGCATTTTGAAAAATATGAAGAACATCATTTGAGCAATGGATACGGAAAAAATTAGCTACGCACTAAAGCACAGATTGAAAAATAAATGCAACATACAGCTGTTTCGAGGGTATATTTTCTTGAAATTACACCTTTCGCTAGTGTTAAATAGACAAACAAATCCAATGAGGACGCAAAGAGTTATGTTACCACATATCCATGACACTCTCCAAATTGTTCTAATTCGAATACAGCTTTATATAAGAATGTTAATGTAACCATTTAAAGGGTTATAATGTGATTTATTTTCGAAGTCTTACCAGGAAATATTTTAAATTCTTATATTGACCTTGACCGCTAAATGTCGGTACCACTGTCATACCGACTGAGTTATCGGGACTGGATAGTTAATTTTAAACGCTGTCAAAATGTAAATACTTTCTATGAAATCTGTACCAGTCGCCCAAAAACCATTTGATTAATTTATTGATTTCTATTCAAAGACGCTAAAATTATGTAGATTCTTCAAAATTCACCCATTTTCGTTCCCATTACAATAATTCCATTATTATGTTATGTTGTGTGCTATCCCTCACAGCAAAGATCGTCACATGTGTGACCGTGACGTTGTTGTCACGTGACACCTGGGTCACAATATGACATCATATTTATGACTTCTATGCGACGTTATGTATTAGTAACTTTGCAACTTCATTGTGACTATATTCTGTGACGTTTCCACAATTTAATTAACACGTAACAATGTGACGTCACAAACAAGTTAATATACGACGTCACAAACGGCCATGAAAATGACCAAAATGACTTCGCTGTGACAATATGACATTGCCGAAACGTACTGCGACTTCCTGTGACGTCCGAAAGTCACAGTGCGACGTAAATCTTACGTCACTGTGAAAAAAGATGCTGTTAGGGATGCATTAGCAACAGTGATTTCAGGATATAAAATTAAGTTGGACATACCTTTCTTATATAATTCTTTATATCTAAAATATCAACAAATATGAACAGGAATTAAATGTTATTATAAATTTTCAACCTTCAGTGAACTTCAGTTAATTTGGAATCCTATGGTTCGGCACGCTGTATCCTCTGTTTAAACTCAAGAGATAAAGACATAGATGATATATAGCAATCAAACTGATATGTAAAGAAAATTAGCTAAAATATTTAATGGATTGCTAATGAAAAGTTATGAAACAATAGAAGTCAAGAAAATCGGGATTTAAAAATGTTGAAATATTGGAAACTTTCATTCTGGGATCTTCCTTTCGTTAACCTTTCTCCGTCTGGAATATTAATTGCATCTATATTTAATTTATCAATTATTTAATGCAAGAAATGAATTATCTCCTAACGTATCACGAGAATTTAATTCATGTTAAGTAGGAGATATATTTTCTATATTGCGTGTAAAATTAACGTCCAAATGAAAAATTCGGGGGTTAAATTAAAAAAAAAAAAACGAGCTTTCTTATCGATACATCTTAATGCGGTTGTAAAAAGATGATAAATATTGTGTTAATTTATTAAAAATATGGTTTGAAATTTTTTACTGCTTGATAAATTAATCCATAACAGTATTAAGAGTAAATCATTTATTAAATTAGCGTGAAAAAAGTCATACATCAAGGAAAAGTTAAGCATCATAAATTTTGCTTGTCTTTACTAGCTATTTCGAAATCAGTAATTCTTAAATGAAGATATTTTTTTTTAGTTACATTGAATGGTAAAATCGAATTTAATAAGGATTGCATAACTTTTACGATTTTACAATTTTTTTGTAACAGAAAAACAATTTATTTTATTAAATAAGTTTGTGCCTAATAAGGGAAAGTTATATAATGAAGTCAAAAAATTGACTGTTAAATTCTGATAAATTTATACATTTCGTTATCTATGAACTCAGATCGGCCGGGTTCCTATTAGAAAAAGTCGTCATTATGATATAGGGTGGAAAGAAAAATCATTTGGCAAGTCCTAGATATGATAATTCTGCCAGGTGAACTCTTAATGGTGGACTTTATATTCACCTGGATACGTATTAAAATAATTAAGCTATTTTAATGATTTTTAGAACATATTCCAAATTTCAAGCATCAGAAGGTTATTGGTTGTCAAGCAAAGGAAAAACCTGCAATGTAGAATAAGTTCATTCTTTTTATTTTAATGCATTGCATATGCATAGAAAATATACACGTTTTAAATTAACCACCCAGCTGTCCGATTGTATAAAATAAATCCAACTGTCCGTAAGAAGCAAGAACTTTACTTGCAAAGTAAGGACTTTAACAAGAAATATCTTTTAAACCGATTCTTTCAGATCTTAAATTGGACTGGATGACGCTTTCTGTTCTTGCACAAGAGATTAATTATTGACAGGTATCTACATTTTAATTTGGATTTTGCCCCACTGCTAGGATAATGTATACATTGCGGTCATCATTTATGTCCAGGGATTCCTAAGGATTGAAAAGTTAAAAAGTGAACAGTTTGACTACAAGAGGGCCCTGCAACTCGCATGTAATCCCCTATGGGTTGAATGACTGTATATATATATATATATATATATATATATATTTGAAATGTAATAATAAGAATTATGTAAAAATAAAAAAATACAATTCAAGCAATATTAACATCACCATAGAAGCAAATTCAAAGCCATAATGCCGATAAGAGAAAAGAACAGCACCATCCCAAATTCGATGATTAATTAGAATTAAATTCATCGTCAGGTCTGAGTATTTAATTCCAATTAACCCAAACAAATGCCTGTTTCAGATTAAGCAATAGTACATTACTATAAATACTTAAACTCAGACTACAGGCAACAAAAAATGAAAAAAGGATACAGCAAGAAAATTGTATTACCATGCGGCATGAACCATTCTTCCACCACGTGTATACACGATCAACCTCAACAGCTCAATCTGGAAGCACCGGAATGAACAAGTCGAAATTCTACCAGGGAGGCAGTACGAACGTTCACGGAGTTACTCCCAAACCCGTCCAGTGAATCTAAGCTGGAGACTGGACAAGCAATTCAGAACACAACCTCCCAAACATGCAAACATGAATATGAATATGAATCAAAGATGAAAATTCCTACTAAACAAGTAATTCATATGAAAAATGGATAATCGAGAATGCCACTATACACCATTATAAGGGCGCTCAAAACCTAGTTTCAATACTGACAAAAGTTACATTTTTTTGCGAAAATAAAATTCAAAACATTAATGTTAATGCATCTTATTTTCCTATTTTTTGATTTTTCTAATGTTTTTGACTTAGTTTATTATTTTTCATTTTTATTTATATAATTAATAATTATATATAATATATATATATATATATATATATATATTTTTTTTTCCCTACTGTATGTTAGTCACTATAATTGGGAATGTTTTCTAGGATGTTATCGAGTGAAATTTGATACACTGAGTTGATAATTTTAATAACAAACTTGGGGGGATATGCATTATTAGTCGCTGTACTCAATAATTCCATAAAGTGCGCTAATTTATAATCTTCATCACAAATTTTATTGATTCTAAGAGCCTGGTTTATTATAATATTTCTAAATACAGATATATGCAAACAAGAGTCAAAATGTTGAATTTTTGATGTATTAAATTTAAAATCCTGTCTTTTATCATACAAGTTTATAACCATATTACAATTTTGTAAATTTAAATTTAAATCTAAAAAGTTTGCAACATTTGTGTCATTATTACTTGCATTTAATTGTAAATTTTTTGGATAAAAGTTTAATACTATAGGGATATTATTATTTGGGGATACACATAAAATGTCATCTAAATATCTAAACATGTGCATATTATGCAAGCTAGGATTAATGTTTTTTTCATAGAAGAATAAATACAGATTAGCTAACAATGATGAGGCACACCCCCCTTGTGGGATACCAACCTGTTGTTTAAAAAAAGTACCACCATGTTGAATATAATTCTCATAAAGAGTGAAGTTAAGTAATTTTTTAAATAGAAAATTTGAATATTTTAGGTTGATATTATATTTTTCAAAAATTCCTAATATAACTTTATACAGATCATCTATATTAATATTATTAAACAAATCTTTGAAATCAAAGGTATAAATACTACGAATATTTGTAAGAGTTTTCAATTTCTTAACTAATTCAAAACTGTTTTTTACAATATGACAATTATTTGAGATTTCATCTGACAAGGATATTTCATGTAATATCTTTAATAATAATTTTCCAGCATTAGTAATGTAAGAATTATGCCCACTGGTAATGGTTCGAAAAGCAACCGGGGATTTATGAAACTTGGGTACTAAAACAATATATGGAATGTTATTACAACTATTTTTTAGATGGATTTGCTTATATTTGGCTGATATTCTATTGTATAAGATTTTAAGATTAGTTTTATGTAATTTATAGATTTGATTATTAAGTAAGTGTGACTGAAGGGTATTTTTATAATAATATTTACATATAATTGAGTAGTTTCCACATGCTTTATCGACATATGTAATGACAAAATCATTTTGTATTTCTTTAATATCATTTTTAATTGAATTAAGTTTATATGAATTATTAATTTTCTGATTATATATATAATGATTTAAGTATTGCTCTATTAAGACTCTCCAGGGTTTAAAGGCTTCTACAGGGATTTGATATTTATAACTGATTTTATAGATAAATTTATTTAAGTCAAGAAATAAACCTTTACAAATTAATTTATGTTTAAATTTAGTAGGTAGACGGTACTTAGTACCCAGTAACATCAGTGATCTTAGTGCATCATAATTAATAATATTTAGATTTCCCGTTATAACATGCCCATGGTGTTTATCTACGAAGTCTTTGTATTTTTCTAAATGACAGTGGCAATATGACTCTTTATCCAATTCATAGTTTTGATTAATATCTACTGATTTGGCAATTTGATTATAGTTGAAAATATAACGTCCTAGCGGTTTATCATATTTATAAGCAATTTTAGGATTTACATGTTTGACTGGAAAGTAATTGGAAACCGATTTTAGAAAATTATTTATCTTCAGATTATTTAAGACAGAATTAGTAAAATTTAAGGTACAATATTCGTTTATTTTAGTATTTTGTTTTGATTCGTCATTAAGGTTTACGTCTGTGACATATAAATAACCATTAAGATTTTTACTTCTGGTAATGAGCAAATCATAGAATAAATGTTTAAAATGAACGTTATCAAATGCAGTACTTAGAAAAAGGTTATATACCATATTTAATTGCTGTTTTTTAATTGCGAAAATCCAGTTTTTACATTGTTTCCAATCAAAAGTAATTTTAAAATTTGCATGTTGCTGAAGGATGGCATTTTTTAGTTCAGATAATGATGGCAATTTTTTATTATATTTACTTGCTCTTTTAGTTCTTTTTGATTTACTTTTATGATTGTTGAAAGAATTATAAATATTATGGTCTTCATTAGGAGAATTAAAGGACTTTTTAACTATATTATGATGATTAAATATTTGATTGAGTCCATATGGAAAAATAGTTTTATGTGCACAAATGAATTCATTTTCAAGAAACAATCTGTCATAGTAATTTTTTTGAATACACAGAATACTAATTTCAATGTTGTCGAACCCATGTTTAGAAAAATGTTCGTATTCAAATTTTGATTCATTAAAGGAAGTTGCATTATTTGAAAAAATTTTTATGTGATTCCTGTGTACGTTAATTCGGAGATGCAGAGGGTTGCTGGTTTGACCTATATATGACATATTACATTTTTTACATACAATTTGGTAGATACAATTATATGTTTTACAGAAGACAAGATTATTGTTACAATTGATCTGATTACTATTAGCAAACGGACAAGTTTTACATCTATTAGATTTACAAGATTTAAATTTAAGTGTGTTATTTAGTGATGCATGGCTGTACGATTGAAAGTTATATGAAGTAAACAAAAAATACTGGCTGGAAGTACCGAATGAAGATGGAATAGTCATAGAGGATAAAGGATATTGTTGGTAGCTGGATAACGATCTAGGAGAACCCCAACAAGTTCTCGAATACCGAGCTTGGATGTTAGAGAGCATCCAGTTGCCAGTCGCTAATTTTTTATAATAAGACATCATGTAATAGGGATAGATTGTAACCTTTATTTCCCCAAAATAAAGGCACTTGCATTAAAAAAAGTGACTCTTTATCCAAGAATGCACCTTAATTCAATTACAAAGGTGGAGACACAATTACAACATATGAAAGGTACCATTATTTTTCAAACTAATGGATCATCTAAAACACTTTGAAAAAATATAAACTAATGTGTAGACACATTAAAACCTGGATTAAATAAATGCTTAGGAATAAGCAAAACTAGGATAGATAGTGGAAAAATATACATATACACATTGACTATTCCAGAATAAATTTATTCAATTTAACATCCATCAATACAACATGAAACACAATTTTACTTCAGAACTAATATAATCTAAGAATAATAAAGGAATAATACAACCATTGCTGTAAATACAGGATTCAAATTCTTCCAATAAATATACATTTATTTAATGGTTCAACAAATCAGAGATTCAATGTATGAAAGGCTACGTACGATCACAAAAAACAATAAGATATTCAATATATGAAAAACTAAGATCGATCACAAAAACAATGGCTAAGAATAGAGTTATTACCTAGGAATACAATTACAAGACATTTTAAAGTGATAAGATTAGGGATAATGAGATAAAAATAAAGTTAAAATTTGACACCAATTCAGCGCGAATGCAGCTAACTTTAGTGTAATTCAGTTCTAACTAATTAAAAATGAATATTACCACAGAAACTCGTAAACAACTAGACAGAAAATAAGAAACCAATATACAATACGCGCATAATGCAGCAGACAAGTATATGGGTAAATATTTGAAATGTAATAATAAGAATTATGTAAAAATAAAAAAATACAATTCAAGCAATATTAACAATCACCATAGAAGCAAATTCAAAGCCATAATGCCGATTAGAGAAAAGAACAGCACCATCCCAAATTCGATGATTAATTAGAATTAAATTCATCGTCAGGTCTGAGTATTTAATTCCAATTAACCCAAACAAATGCCTGTTTCAGATTAAGCAATAGTACATTACTATAAATACTTAAACTCAGACTACAGGCAACAAAAAATGAAAAAAGGATACAGCAAGAAAATTGTATTACCATGCGGCATGAACCATTCTTCCACCACGTGTATACACGATCAACCTCAACAGCTCAATCTGGAAGCACCGGAATGAACAAGTCGAAATTCTACCAGGGAGGCAGTACGAACGTTCACGGAGTTACTCCCAAACCCGTCCAGTGAATCTAAGCTGGAGACTGGACAAGCAATTCAGAACACAACCTCCCAAACATGCAAACATGAATATGAATATGAATCAAAGATGAAAATTCCTACTAAACAAGTAATTCATATGAAAAATGGATAATCGAGAATGCCACTATACACCATTATAAGGGCGCTCAAAACCTAGTTTCAATACTGACAAAAGTTACATTTTTTTGCGAAAATAAAATTCAAAACATTAATGTTAATGCATCTTATTTTCCTATTTTTTGATTTTTCTAATGTTTTTGACTTAGTTTATTATTTTTCATTTTTATTTATATAATTAATAATTATATATAATATATATATATATATATATATATATATATTTTTTTTTTCCCTACTGTATGTTAGTCACTATAATTGGGAATGTTTTCTAGGATGTTATCGAGTGAAATTTGATACACTGAGTTGATAATTTTAATAACAAACTTGGGGGGATATGCATTATTAGTCGCTGTACTCAATAATTCCATAAAGTGCGCTAATTTATAATCTTTATCACAAATTTTATTGATTCTAAGAGCCTGGTTTATTATAATATTTCTAAATACAGATATATACAAACAAGAGTCAAAATGTTGAATTTTTGATGTATTAAATTTAAAATCCTGTCTTTTATCATACAAGTTTATAACCATATTACAATTTTGTAAATTTAAATTTAAATCTAAAAAGTTTGCAACATTTGTGTCATTATTACTTGCATTTAATTGTAAATTTTTTGGATAAAAGTTTAATACTATAGGGATATTATTATTTGGGGATACACATAAAATGTCATCTAAATATCTAAACATGTGCATATTATGCAAGCTAGGATTAATGTTTTTTTCATAGAAGAATAAATACAGATTAGCTAACAATGATGAGGCACACCCCCCTTGTGGGATACCAACCTGTTGTTTAAAAAAAGTACCACCATGTTGAATATAATTCTCATAAAGAGTGAAGTTAAGTAATTTTTTAAATAGAAAATTTGAATATTTTAGGTTGATATTATATTTTTCAAAAATTCCTAATATAACTTTATACAGATCATCTATATTAATATTATTAAACAAATCTTTGAAATCAAAGGTATAAATACTACGAATATTTGTAAGAGTTTTCAATTTCTTAACTAATTCAAAACTGTTTTTTACAATATGACAATTATTTGAGATTTCATCTGACAAGGATATTTCATGTAATATCTTTAATAATAATTTTCCAGCATTAGTAGTGTAAGAATTATGCCCACTGGTAATGGTTCGAAAAGCAACAGGGGATTTATGAAACTTGGGTACTAAAACAATATATGGAATGTTATTACAACTATTTTTTAGATGGATTTGCTTATATTTGGCTGATATTCTATTGTATAAGATTTTAAGATTAGTTTTA
>OX578137.1:107157773-107177773 GCA_951213105.1 Amaurobius ferox
GAAATGTAATAATAAGAATTATGTAAAAATAAAAAAATACAATTCAAGCAATATTAACAATCACCATAGAAGCAAA
The DNA here is from genome assembly GCA_951213105.1 of Amaurobius ferox. Taxonomy (NCBI): domain Eukaryota; kingdom Metazoa; phylum Arthropoda; class Arachnida; order Araneae; family Amaurobiidae; genus Amaurobius; species Amaurobius ferox. The sequence goes on from OX578137.1 coordinate 107,157,850, forward strand.
TTCAAAGCCATAATGCCGATTAGAGAAAAGAACAGCACCATCCCAAATTCGATGATTAATTAGAATTAAATTCATCGTCAGGTCTGAGTATTTAATTCCAATTAACCCAAACAAATGCCTGTTTCAGATTAAGCAATAGTACATTACTATAAATACTTAAACTCAGACTACAGGCAACAAAAAATGAAAAAAGGATACAGCAAGAAAATTGTATTACCATGCGGCATGAACCATTCTTCCACCACGTGTATACACGATCAACCTCAACAGCTCAATCTGGAAGCACCGGAATGAACAAGTCGAAATTCTACCAGGGAGGCAGTACGAACGTTCACGGAGTTACTCCCAAACCCGTCCAGTGAATCTAAGCTGGAGACTGGACAAGCAATTCAGAACACAACCTCCCAAACATGCAAACATGAATATGAATATGAATCAAAGATGAAAATTCCTACTAAACAAGTAATTCATATGAAAAATGGATAATCGAGAATGCCACTATACACCATTATAAGGGCGCTCAAAACCTAGTTTCAATACTGACAAAAGTTACATTTTTTTGCGAAAATAAAATTCAAAACATTAATGTTAATGCATCTTATTTTCCTATTTTTTGATTTTTCTAATGTTTTTGACTTAGTTTATTATTTTTCATTTTTATTTATATAATTAATAATTATATATAATATATATATATATATATATATATATATTTTTTTTTTTTCCCTACTGTATGTTAGTCACTATAATTGGGAATGTTTTCTAGGATGTTATCGAGTGAAATTTGATACACTGAGTTGATAATTTTAATAACAAACTTGGGGGGATATGCATTATTAGTCGCTGTACTCAATAATTCCATAAAGTGCGCTAATTTATAATCTTTATCACAAATTTTATTGATTCTAAGAGCCTGGTTTATTATAATATTTCTAAATACAGATATATACAAACAAGAGTCAAAATGTTGAATTTTTGATGTATTAAATTTAAAATCCTGTCTTTTATCATACAAGTTTATAACCATATTACAATTTTGTAAATTTAAATTTAAATCTAAAAAGTTTGCAACATTTGTGTCATTATTACTTGCATTTAATTGTAAATTTTTTGGATAAAAGTTTAATACTATAGGGATATTATTATTTGGGGATACACATAAAATGTCATCTAAATATCTAAACATGTGCATATTATGCAAGCTAGGATTAATGTTTTTTTCATAGAAGAATAAATACAGATTAGCTAACAATGATGAGGCACACCCCCCTTGTGGGATACCAACCTGTTGTTTAAAAAAAGTACCACCATGTTGAATATAATTCTCATAAAGAGTGAAGTTAAGTAATTTTTTAAATAGAAAATTTGAATATTTTAGGTTGATATTATATTTTTCAAAAATTCCTAATATAACTTTATACAGATCATCTATATTAATATTATTAAACAAATCTTTGAAATCAAAGGTATAAATACTACGAATATTTGTAAGAGTTTTCAATTTCTTAACTAATTCAAAACTGTTTTTTACAATATGACAATTATTTGAGATTTCATCTGACAAGGATATTTCATGTAATATCTTTAATAATAATTTTCCAGCATTAGTAGTGTAAGAATTATGCCCACTGGTAATGGTTCGAAAAGCAACAGGGGATTTATGAAACTTGGGTACTAAAACAATATATGGAATGTTATTACAACTATTTTTTAGATGGATTTGCTTATATTTGGCTGATATTCTATTGTATAAGATTTTAAGATTAGTTTTATGTAATTTATAGATTTGATTATTAAGTAAGTGTGACTGAAGGGTATTTTTATAATAATATTTACATATAATTGAGTAGTTTCCACATGCTTTATCGACATATGTAATGACAAAATCATTTTGTATTTCTTTAATATCATTTTTAATTGAATTAAGTTTATATGAATTATTAATTTTCTGATTATATATATAATGATTTAAGTATTGCTCTATTAAGACTCTCCAGGGTTTAAAGGCTTCTACAGGGATTTGATATTTATAACTGATTTTATAGATAAATTTATTTAAGTCAAGAAATAAACCTTTACAAATTAATTTATGTTTAAATTTAGTAGGTAGACGGTACTTAGTACCCAGTAACATCAGTGATCTTAGTGCATCATAATTAATAATATTTAGATTTCCCGTTATAACATGCCCATGGTGTTTATCTACGAAGTCTTTGTATTTTTCTAAATGACAGTGGCAATATGACTCTTTATCCAATTCATAGTTTTGATTAATATCTACTGATTTGGCAATTTGATTATAGTTGAAAATATAACGTCCTAGCGGTTTATCATATTTATAAGCAATTTTAGGATTTACATGTTTGACTGGAAAGTAATTGGAAACCGATTTTAGAAAATTATTTATCTTCAGATTATTTAAGACAGAATTAGTAAAATTTAAGGTACAATATTCGTTTATTTTAGTATTTTGTTTTGATTCGTCATTAAGGTTTACGTCTGTGACATATAAATAACCATTAAGATTTTTACTTCTGGTAATGAGCAAATCATAGAATAAATGTTTAAAATGAACGTTATCAAATGCATATATATATATATATATATATATATATATATATATATATATATATATATATATATATATATATATATATATATTTGCGTTTCTAAAACATAACTAACTAAAAGATTCATTTTTAAATAAGGACGTTTTAATTACTTGTTTTACAGTGTGTCAAGGTCTGACCGTCCCAATCTTAGATAGAATCGCAGAATTTTAAATCGGTTTGTTTGTGCTCTAACCATTGAGGTACTGGGATAAGATTTAAAGTTCTCCAAGTGTAATTGAACCCCATATAATCACCTCTTTCTGAAATCAGATTGGCATGAAACCGCCTATCTGAACAACCACCTTTGTGTTCTTTTATTTATCCGGGCCAGCATCCCGTGTGGTTGTGTTGTTAGAACTTGCGCCATAATTACCAAGATCCACAGAAAACTTTATTTTATGACCCCCATCATCATGTAATCTAACATACAGGTCTAACCCATTAAGGAGCATTGTAAAGATATCACTGAACTAGCCGGGAATTGAACTACGGATCTTTTAACCAGGCAGCCGAAGCTCTAACCATTCTACTGAAGCAATATTCCAAATTCTTCTCGTTGAAATATATTCTATAAATGTTATAAAATGGATATAATATTCAAAATTGAGTTTTTGACGGATTTGCATGTTGAAACACCACACCACAAATTACCTATTGCTAGCGTGACGCGCGTGTGTACGATTGTCTGCTCATCACTTGCAAAGCATGCAGCCACTCATTCCTGCTAACGATTTTTATTCTTAGACCACATCGCTCACCATCCATCAACGCAACAGTGTAATGCAAGATGTATCAAATCACGCAAATCCGCAAGACAAGGGAAATTAGTTCTCTTATTAGAAAATTAATGACCACAGACTGACGCAAGCCTTTATATTGAAATATTGCGTTTGACGTGGCCCAAAACATGTTAAATATTCGAGATACTTTCCAGTTAGTAATGACGGAATGAATTTATCATGATCCGTAAATGTGCAATTCCTTATTTTTGGGCCAGACACTAACGAGATCCTTTAATATGTAATAAGACAGCGATTAATAGGGAATATTAATAGACGACTCGAGATTGCCCCTGTCTAACCACGCATTCCTAATAAGAGCTAATGCAAAGTGGCGTTCAGATTGGTGTTAGGGTACAGCTTATGAAGGATTTGGTATAAAGTAATGGCAAAGGGGGAGGTCTAACCTGATATTAAGAAATTCGAAACATCCTTATAAGATAATCACATTATCCATCAAGATTTCGTTGGTATTGATTGAAGCTTGTTTAATAGAAATGCAAGCGAAGTGAATTTAAGACTCTGCGGATATTTATTTTTACTTTGTGCGTGTTCTGTACTGAATTATGCTATACCATTGAAATTATTGCTTTCTATACAGACCTGCATAGTGTATTGAACTGGTAAGCCCGCCATTGTGGCGGGATGCATTAAGTTAGCTATAAAATACCCTTCCAAAGACGGATTGTAGTCTTTGTGTTCTGAAAAGTTCCGGACACATTTAGGTAATGCACATCTCCCAATAAATAATATTAATTATTATACGAGCAAATACATTTACCCGGTAACATTTGATGGTTTTGATTGATGATTTTGATTTTCTGAGATATCGATAATTGAATTCTTTTATTTATTCCATTTTACCTGAACTGCAGGTGTGTATAGTCTGCTTTCTATGGAAGCAGAGACCAGGAGATGGGAATAAATAAATCTCTTTTGAATAGAAAAACCGCAATTAAAATTTGATGCTATAATGTTGAATAATTTAGTTGAGGCTGGTCCCTTTCAATCGAATGAAAAATTCCTAATAACAATAATTGAAATATCTTAGCGAATTTGTCGTCAAAATGTATCAGGCAAATTTCTTTCACCGAGTTCGGTGAAAATTTTGCCAATTGACACTTTTTTGATTGAGGGAAGTACAAATAATTAAATTTAGCCTTGTCATGGAAATATCAGTTTTGGGGGCGTAAAACAATAATAGATAAATTCTACTGTATTTACTGATATTTTTTATATTTCACTTAACATCCACGACCAACGTTGAATGTATAGTCCTTTCGGGCATTCGTAAAACACCAGGTATACGGATAGTGCAAGGAAAACTACACTGTTGTTCATGTTGTTGATTGAGATGCAGACCGTCCGACCTACCAGAAAGGTGTAAGGTAACTGTTTGGACGGCCGTGAAGAGCCACCCAATTTTGACTTGAACCCAGTGGGGAAGGCATCCATAGGGATAGTACCCTCCTTCCCCTACCACCAATCTTTCGGAAGGACATACAGACCCACATGTTTAACGTGATCGTACTCCGCGTGAACGCTGCTGCAGTTTCGGCAGCGGGGGGAATCGAACCCGGACCTACCGACTGCAATTCCTGAAAACTACACTGTAAAACATTATGCAAAATTTGTTCATTCTGTTCAGCTTTGTTGATAATTTCGGCAAACTGATAAGAAAACCTACATTTACAGGCTATATATATATATATATATATATATATACATATATTATCATAATAATCAGGAACCTTACTCCCCATTACGGACGGCTGATGCCTCTGAAACTTTCAGTAACATGCTTGCAAATGTGTTGCAGCGTATATATTACGAAACCGAATTCCAGGAACAAAATAGTGACTTGCTAAATTCGCACTAAACTAAAATTACGCAGTTTGTTTTCTATTAACCAGTGCACAAACACCCTAGTATAACAATCAACAACACACCATTCTCAACAAGTATGTGAAAACTAAGCACGCATTACAAATATAGGTAACAAAATGGCTGCAATATTTGAAATAGAGTTTTTGACGGATTCGCACGTTTACGCAAGCACCACAGATCAAATTATCCACTATCAGCGTGACACGCGTGCATACTGTGTGTTCACTTGCAAATCCTATATCCACTCATGCTTGCTAACGATTTTTATTCTTAGACCAAATCGCTCACCACCCATCAGCGCAACATAGTGATGCAAGATGTATCAAATCACGCAAATCCGTAAGACAAGGGCAATTAGTTCTCTTATTAGAAAATTAATGAGCACAGACTGACGCAAACCTTTATATTGAAATATTGCGTTTGACGTGGCCAGAAATATGTTAAATATTCGAGATCAACAACTTTCCAGTTAGTAATGACGGTATGAATTTATCATGATCCGTAAATGTGCAATTCCTTATTTCAGGACCAGACGATAACGAGATCCTTTAATATGTAATAAGACAGCGATTAATATGGAATATTAATAGACGACTAGAGATTGCGGCCGCCTAACCAGGCATTCCTAATAAGAGCTAATGCAAAATGGCGTTCAGTTAAGTATTAGGATACACGTTAGGATTTAAGTTAGGATACAAGGAAGAATTTGGTATAAAGTAATGGCAAAGGGGGAAGGGTCAACCTCATATTAAGAAATTCCAAACATCTTTATAGATAAGTACATTATCCATCAAGATTTCGTTGGCATTGATTGAAGATAGGTAAATAGATGTGCAACCGTTATTATAAGACATAAAGTCATTATAAGATATTGTTTATGTTTTATGTCTGCTCTATACTGAATTATGCTATACTTGTGAAACTATTGCTTTCTGTGCGTACATGAAAAATATGTTATACTGTTATTATATGTCGTCATAATGAAGAGCTTAAGTTATTTATAAAATACTCTTCCAAAGTCCGTTTGTAGTTTTTGTGCTCCGAGAAGCTCCGGACACATGCAGATACGTAAAGCATATACAATAATGTTAATTATTATTCGATCAAAGACATTTAGCTGGTACCTTTTGATGGAATATTCTCTGAGACTTCGATAATGAAAAAAAAAATGGTTGACTTATTTCATTTTACCTGAATTGCAAGTGTGAATAGTTTACTTACTATGAAAGTAAATTGGGGGATGGGAGTATGTATCAATAAATTTCTTTCGAACAGAAAAATCGCAATTGAAATTTAATACTATATAATTTTGAAAAATTTATATCTCGTTAGTTCCTTTCAATCAAATAAAAAATAATTAATAGCAATATTTGGAATATCTTAGCGAAATTTTCATTAAAATTTATCGGGTAAATTTCTTTTGCCAAGCTCTGTGAAAACTTCGCTAATTGACACTTTTTGATTGGGGGAGTTAAAAGAAATTAAATTTAGCCTTTCAATGAAACTATATGTTCTGGAGGTGTACAACAATCACAGATAAATTATCCTGTATTTGCTGACTAATTATATTTCTTATTTCACTTAACTTCTGCTACAAACGTTGATTTTATTGTATTTTCGGAAACTAGTACAACACCAGGTATGTGGATAGAGCAATGAAAAATTACAATGTAAAACATTCTACAAACTTTGCTCATATTTTCAGACACTTTGACACTAATTTCGGCAAACTGATAAGAAAAGCCTTAATTATAGGCGTTCATGAAAATTCTAGTTTCATTTCTGAAATATTCAACTAACTATCGTCTGCTGAAGCGTTATTTCTGTATGTATATATGTATATATATATATATATACAGGGTGTCCCCAAAATATTGAAACGTCCTTTAATTCCTTACCTGTTGAAGATAAGTGGGCAATGAAAATTGCAAAAATGTTGAAAATAAGGTAGAAAATAAGACTATGTTAATAAAATAGTCCTCCCATTAATTTTCAAAAAGTTACTTTTTTAAATTTTTATACGACCCCTTAGACAAATTTGGTCACTCAGAATTGTTTTTTATTTTTAAGGCAACAAAATCATTATAAAGAACCGCATATATGTATCTTTAAAATTGATAAAGTTATATTTAATTGAAAATCGAACATTGTGAATGGCAACCATACAGCAAATTTGAAATATAAATTTGTGACGTTTCACAGGAAAGGTAAAACTGGACGAAAATACATAGGATACCCATCAGCGTAGTGGATACCACTGCTTTATATGATCTCTATCTGTGTAAAGCATTATTTAGATGCATTTTTGATAAAAACATTTGACACATATTAACGTATTTTTGATCTAAACAATTTTCATCGTCAATTTGCTTATGATCCCTATTCTCACTGATGAAACACTCTTTGACATGGTACGGAAAAGGGGCATAAGTCAGATTTTTTCCTTTATCATAATTCAGTTGATTTTAAAAATACAGATATGCGTTTTTTTAATGATCTTGTTGCATTAAAAATAAAAATTGTCTGATTGACCAAATTTGTCTAAGGGGATCGTATAAAGATTTAAAAAGTGTAACCTTTTGGAAATTATTTGGAGGACTATTTCATTGAAGTAGTCTTATTTCCTACCTTACTTTCAACATTTTTGCAATTTATATTGCCCACTTATCTCCAGGTAAAGAATTAAAGCGTGTTTCACTCTTCTTGGGTCACCCTGTATATATATTACACCTTATTGAGGGTAGCTCATATGATTCCTCAGAAACTTTCAGAAACATACCTGCAAATGTTTTTCAATGTATATGTTACAACACCGAATTCTAAGAACAAAATAGTGACTTGTTAAACTCACTAAACTAAAATTACGCAATTTGTTCCTATTAACAACTCACAAATACCCAAGCATAACAAGCAACAACACACTGCCCTGAACAAGCATAAGAAAACTAAGCACAAATTACAAATACATCTTTCTGAGAATTTTATTCAATTTACTTTCACATTATGATTCCAATAAAATGCCCTTCGCCATTTTGTTTGGCTTCTTTTATTCCTCTTTTTTCCCGTCCCTCTAGAATCCCTTTTCATTAGGAAACTTCGCTTTCAGGGTGGGTGTGGGTTTGAATTTTTGAGATAAAGCTTTGATGTACAGAATTAAAAATAAGCCTTCTCCGTTTCTACTGGACAAGCATTGTGGAAAGTCAGCGAGCCGAATGGAGTTGGAACTTTACGTACCTAACTGATATAAAATAATAATAGGCTTACTCAGAGGCATTTATCTGCCATTGTGCCGAAGAAGTCCGTATTTTCTATATTTAAATGCAGATATCAGGATGGACATTGTTTCTGCCTTTCTGCAGTGGCATTATAAGTTAATGTGCACAATTGATAAAACTGTGTAGAAAAGGGAGCAAAAAGAGCATGATCTAAAATGTTCCTATCCATGTATTGTTTTCGGAGTATTCTTATTTTTGAATTTTATTTGTAATAAAAAATTCAGTAATAAACCTGGAAATTAAAATGTATTATTTAACATAATAAACGAAAAAAAATTATGGACAGATTTGAAGGAAAAATTAGAAAGCCATTATTTCGTTTTTATACGCATAAATATGAGATTTAAGCACAGATTAACATATGGCGTGAATATCCTAATATCATAGTATAACGGTTGTCAATTTATTTATTCAGTTAAAAAAATTACGCTTAAAACAATAATTTAATAAATATTGTTTTTAGCGTAATTTATTGTTTGTTTTTTTATTGTTTTTATTGTTACAAATTAGAAGTATACTTCAAATGTGTTTTACAAAGTTTGATCACTTGTGGGAAAATAGCTATATATTCCGCTTTAAATTTAAATAGCGTGAAAACTAATTTGAATTAAAAAAATGAATCTCATCAAAATGGATAGTTGCCTGAGCTCAGGTACTCCTGTACTGAATTCCATGGCTACACCCTTCTTGAATTTTTCGCTGCGTGTGATACAAACAGACATATGTTCCCTTATATTATTATAGATGTATCGCAATAAAAGAAAAAGTTTGATTTGAATTCAGAGATGCTTAAAACGTATAAATGCTTCAAACAATGCTAATTAAATTTTTGATCCCATTACAGTGACATTACGTTCCCTTTACAGATACTACGTGCGGCAAGGAAAGTAAATACCCGTCTTTACTGTGCATTAGTAAGAAGATTAAAATTGATTTTTCCCCAGTAATTTATAATAAATGACGCCAAAGGAAATGCATTACTTGAATTAAATTAATTTTCTGTTACTATTTGTCTAGAGCTAAACTGATTAACATATAAACTAATAGGATTTTCTTGTATTTCATTCTGGTGCAAGTATGTCAAAATATTTATTGGAATACATTTTTATTAAAACTGACTCTGTGGCAGAAACATTATTTAAACATTACTAACTCATTTAGATGGAAATTAAATACTCGTTCAAAGCTAACAAAATTACATATTATATATAGGCTCCAAAATATTGATGGATACATTTTTGGCTTATATGCAGTATTAAGAATATTAATATTATACTTGTTCAAAGCTAATAAAATTACAGATTATGTATAGACACCAAAATATTAATGGATATATTTTTGTCTAAGATGTAATGTTAAAAAAATTAATCTTACAGTTTTTCTCGACGTTTACAGTATTTTTATGTCTCTGCAGTGAGTCTGGGAGTGTTTTGAGTTTGAAAATTGTAATTTTTCTGCACGATTCACCGAATGCCCAATTAATCAATCAGTCGATTTACCGAGTTACGTACATCCAATCTGATCGCAATTCAAAAAAGAGTGGTAAATCGGTTTAAATTAACTGGAATATGACTGAAATCGATTTCTCGGACGATAATTTATTTTTAAGAAACTTGTGATTTTTTACCTTTTGCAAATTTTGTAAGAAAATATTAAAAAAAAATTGTATTGTTGGTCCAAATGATAAACAATATAGCTTATGATAAATGAATACAATATAATAGAATATGATAATGAATACAATGATGGATAAATGAAAACAAATATAGCATGTTACCTTTCATTGTAAAGGGCTTGAAAAAATAGTTCGACTGATACTAATTTTGATAATGTACTCCCTAAGTGGGGAGGGAATTCCCTCCCCGAGAGAGATTAATTATGTCACGAACACAAAAATTGTACCGCATTTATTTTTTACTACAATGACTGAAACTGTTAAGTTTCGTAATCATTGAGTCTCAAATAACTCATTTTATGCCAAATGCCAACTTCATTATGTCAAATTTTCTGCCATGTTAAGAAAATATAAAATTTTGAAGATTTTGCTCGAAATTCAAAATATTACACCTTGGTCTAGATTTTTCATTAATAAAGCAGGATACAAAATTTCATGAAAATCCATTAATATTTGTGGCAGCTATTATGCAAACAAGAAATCGATCATCACTCTAAAAATAGTCCTAAACTGTTCAAGAGCTCCAAGATCTCAAAAATTTTCGTGAAAACTATATCTTTCCTATACTATATATTCTAAAGCATGAGAAAGTACAAATTATCGGTTCATATAGTGAAATAACATAACTTCTTAAAATTACGATGAGAGATATTTTTCGTGCAGCAAACATAATCCCAGAACTGTTTTTATTTCCTCGTGTTTTTTTCTTCGGTCTTTTCAAATATCTCGCCCATATCTAGACCAAATGGATATGCGTTTGATTTTATTTAGTTTGACTTTTTAGTTTTCTCTCAAGACATGATCACTAAAATTAATTAACTGGGGTATAACTCGAATTTCCCATACCAGAATTAATCAACTTTATTTTTTCACATTTTGCTAAAAAAAATTTGAATAATTTGTGCTGTTGGTCCAAATGATAACAATTAGCATGTTATCTTTCATTTTAAATGACTTGGAAAGAAAATCTTTCGATTGATACCAAACTTCACTTAGTTATAAAATCAACGACACAATATCATAGATAAAAGGTCATTTAATAAAATCATCCTACAACACGTACATAGCTTTAAAAAATCCAGAGTGTTTTCTGGTATTACTATATTCTTCATCAGGACTATTCGAAGGAGTAAACGCGGAATGCTTATTGTAGACCAGATCCGTAGACAAATTTGCACAAATAAGCATAATGGTAGTACAAGCAGGCTATTAAAATTAATCAATTACAAATACAAATTTAAGTGTTGTACCCAAGAGATTTAATTTAAACAAGGGGTAAATATTTTGCAAAGAAAAGGCACAATTCAAAAAAGCAGCCAAGCACAATTACAATAAAATGATGTCACAGATAATTGTGAAGATGTTTGACAATCATAGAGTCGAGAACGAGTCGCCAGGAGTAATTTCCTTTTGTAATTTGAACAGGATCAAAATTGCAAATGGAATCACGGTAGATATAAATAAACAAGGATTCATAAAGCTCTGGATTTTTTAAAGCTATTTACGTCTTGTAGGATTATTTTATTAAATGACCTGGTATCTATGATATTGTGTCGTTGATTTTATAGCTGAATTTTGAATAGACATGATATCACCTTTATTATTCACATACTTAGTTAAAGAAATTAATATACGTATAGTATACAGCAAAAAAAGCAATATTTCAGTCAACGTAGACGTCAAAGTGCTAGGAAAATCCCGGAGAAATTTTACTTTTAACCATTTTTTCTTAAATTTGTCTTCTTGCAATAATTTAAATCAGCTCTCTAAAATAACTTGTTTTGATGACTACAAAATAATTTACCAACTTCATTATAATATAATAATTATTATCTAGAGGCAAAATTAGATTTAAATAATGATCTATTACTGACTTTTAAAGTAAGTATTTATATTTTGTTTGAATACTTACTTTAAACCAAACTGTAATTATTTTTTAGTCTAGTTAATAATCTTAATACTTTTTGTATCATTATATCATAATTAACTCTAATTACTTGTATCAGTTACCCTTAATATAATTGCACTAATAACCATCTGTCTCTTGTGCGATTTCCAATGAAACAATTATCGTTTATTCTTGTAAAAAAATGGAAAGCGCAACATAAGGGAAAACCAATAATGAGAATACTATAAGTAGCCTTGATTATACTTCCAGACGATAGAAAATAACGTCAAAAACAAAATAAGAACTTCGTGCTCTTTATCATTTATATCTTTAATAGGGAAAAATATCCCCAAGTTATGTTTATAAATATAAGCTGAAACATTTTTAACAGTTTATTATGACAAAATTGAAAACGTCTGGGGATATTTTTTAAGAGAATGATGTAAATAGAGAAAAATGCGGTTGCAACGTTCAGCTACAGACTGATATGTTAAAAAATGAGTATATTATATAAATAATTTATGTTTTTGTAATATTTAAGTTGTTTAGAACTATTCTGTTCTATTTTTTTAAATACAAACAAATGATATAAAATTTATTGTTATATACTGGTAATACACCAAAGACATCTTTAGACCAATTTTGTTCTCATTAGACTTAATCGATATGCAATAGCTACAAACTTGATCAGTATGCAATAGCTACAAAATTGAGCACTATGCAATAACAATAATCTTAATCACTATGCAATAGCTACAATAGCAGTGACAGCAATTAAACTTGCTTTTTTTGTTGTAATTTTTGAAGTCTAAAGTTAATTTTTAAAAACCATCTTAACAAGGAACTCTCTAGTTTTAAAGCAGACATTGTACAAATCATAACTTTTTCATGAGCGGCAACATACACCTATACATAAATAGTTTGCGTTGTGATTTTCCCATTCAAATTGCTATGTGCCGGATGCCGATGGGGAGTCCCGCGTGAGCATGCATTTCAGTGATACTGTTTTGGAATTCTGTTTAAACACCAGTTGTAAAGTATCTCTAGTGTTTATAAAATAACAGGAAAATGATAAAATATCCCAATTTAGTCTCCAATCTGAGGTCTGTAAGAAAAAACTTATTAAATTGTTTATTTAATAAAATATTTCATCATATACAAATTGGATAGTATATTTATGCTACAAGACAACTGAGTGTTTATGTTTTTACTGAAAAGGTGGCATTTGATGTGTATAACGGATGCCAGCTGACTCTGTAAAGACATGTCTTCCATAACTTCTCCAACAAGAAGCTTGTCAATTTAGCAGTCAAAAAGCAAGAATTATCTATTGAAAGAAATCTCCATTGTCGAAATGACCCGTGAGCCATCTGAAAAATAAAATCACAGTAATTCTAAATAATGTATTGATTACTACTTAATATACTCCCAAAATGATTTCACTTCGGTTGATGCTTATTCCGTCGGTACCAGAAATGAACTTTAGCGATTCTATGTAGAACATTTTAAGAATCAACTAGCTTATTTAAGATGAACTTATATGCTCTTCCTCTGAAGAAAAAACAGTTATGAAAATGATCGTAATTATAAAGTTAAACAAACTTAACAACAAGTCTGACTTGATCTATAACTAAACCAATCCAATCCTTACCTCGATGGACACCAGAAGACTTTACAGATGAACTATGACCATTCCATTATAAAAAGTCTGTATAATGTATTTTGGAGAAAGGTATATATGTAGTAATGGACGCAGTTATATACCATTTATTGGTAGAATAGACTTTCAGCTATCAATCCACAAAAAATACTTGTAACTGTAAGTTTAGAATTATGAAACTATCTTATAACTAAATTCATATAAAATATGATTTAATGAGTACTTAAGGAAAATTTTCAAAATGCCTTTTTATAGAACGTTTTCACTACGAGATATTGGTGCATTTTTTTCAGGTTGGGGATAAAGATATATATCTGTACTGTAATTATTTATGAAGTTATATATTTTCAGTGATGAAGTATTTCTAGAGCAGTCAGTCTATGAAAATTATCATGACATAACCATCTTCAGCATAAAAAAACGCTTCTATAAGACCAATTTTTTCACTTCGACTTTCACTTTACCTCCATTAAGAACACAAATAGTTTCAAGATGCCCTATTCTGGAATTCTTGTAACACAGGTCCGTACCATTTCCTATGATGAAAATATATATGTTTCTGTCTTTGAATCCATATATCCCTTCTTGGCAAAATTGCTGTTGCACAATCAGTCTATGGAAATTACTGTAATTACCAATATAACGAGCTTTAGAATGAAGTTCGAGGCTTTGCTTGAGACCTATAACATGATTTAATTCACTATGGAGTTGCTCCCTACACCGGCGCCAGAAAAGGGCTTTAAAGATGTCTCCTTCGAGAACCCTTCTGCTGCAAGAAGTGTTGACAGCTTTTAAGACGGGCGGTTTTCGAAATATGCTAATTTCGACTGCCCCCCCCCCCCTCGACAGAAATCTCACGTGCAAGCGTGCTCACGCTAGCGATTACGTGACTTGGTTAGACTCGCACAGTGCTTGAGACGTAGTCGTGACCACCGTCGAGTGCACAGAGAACGCCACTGTGGCCAGACCTGAGCTCTTCCCCACCTGAATAGAGATGTCAGGTAAGATGATGTAGCGATTGTTATTGCACGCGGTGAAGTTTTAAGGCTGTTGCGTAAAGTTTGAGAAGTAGTTCGAGACCCCTGTCTCTCTCTCTCCCCCCCCCTTCATACACCTTTCCCATTCTTTTTGTGCTGGTGTAAATGGCAGGGACGATCGTTATGGGAGAAGCGAGAAAGAAATTAGATTGTCAGCAGTTCTTTAAAAATAGGTGTGGTTCAGATGCAAGTCTCACACGTGAAATGTCATTTCATTTCTGATGTCATTTTTAAGTCGTAGTTTATTTACCGAGAGTATTTTTGGAACAAATGGCGAACTGGAATAAAGACTGTTCTTTTCTTCTGCGGCCGATAAAATCTGCATAATTATGTCAAGCACAATTAGTTTTTCGTGCACTGCAGCGGACAATACCGGACATTTATGTAAGCGAATATTTAAAAAGAATATAAATTAATTATTTATTTCTTTTTTTTCAAAAATATTTCTCTTCATACCCGCTTTGTAATTTTTTGAAGTATTCCACAAGATTTTGACGATTTTAACGGTATTAGATTTTGAAGAATTTCAAATATTGTAACATGTAAAAGTCGCTTCGTTCTATAAATACATAATTCATTCTCTGTATAAATGGGTTAAAACTAATAAATATATTCCGAATACAAATTCGATACTAAACTAAATATAAAGCAACATATAAACACGTATTCAACACAAATCTACACAATATTGCTCAGAAATTATATATTGGAATCCAAATTGTTCTCATATTATTGCTTAAATTTTAAAACTAACTGGCAATTTTATTTCCTTTATGTTGACTGGCATTAGAAAAAATTTATTTGATACTATTGTCATCTTTCAATAATCATGTTGATTTCGTGCCATGCTATAGAAGTTTTACAATTTAAAATTTACACAAACTACAATGAATTTAAAGCATATAATGAATTATATTTTAAGGATAAACAAAATGTGTCACATTGTTAATCAAAATATTATTAAACTAAGCATTTGACAACCTTGAAAAAGAATGGAATTCTGAATATCGATTTATTTTCTATCCTATAAATTAATTTTTATTTTTATTATAAAAAAATGAAACTAAAATAAGCTGAAATAAATTTTAATAAATTAGACGTTCTTGCCCTCATGATTCTAACATTGAAAATTAAGTTCGTTCTAAAAAAATTCAGCGCCTATGGAAGAATAACAATCATATGAAAAAGTTGAAAGTACTTTTATAAAACCATTAAGGAAAATTAGCACATAAACTTTCTCGCTTACAAGCAAAATTAGAAAATTCTACTATGTATTACTGCTTACAACATAATTTAAGAGAAATATGTAAACAAACACATTTTACTTTGTTATTTCGCAACACAAAAACATAATACTATGTACTTTGATTCAAACTAATTAGACAATCCTCTATAACTTTACAATTGATTTATTTTTCTATCTGTATTATTCGTATTTACTTTATTATTCGTGATTACTTTATTATTCGTATTCCTAACTTCTTTAATTATCCACTAGGGGCACTGCAATTAATTTTAGTCGATCGAGCATGTACATTTTACTGTAGATAGACTTGATTCCTTACAAAGTTATACAATCATTGCCTTTTCCTTACAAAGTTATAATGTTACTTAAGGACATTTCTGGGAGCTCTGTCTAAAAGTTTCAAGCGAATGAGAACCAGTGTTAAAGTCTCTCCGTCTATACTCTACGAGCAGTTGATTGTAGCACTGTGAAAGCTACAACTGACTTTTCACTTAGGTTTCCGCACGACAATTTTTCGCCAAAACGAAACCAGCAAATTTTGATATCTAAGGGAATGAATAATATATGAATAAAGCCAATGACTGTAACTTTGTAAAGAATCAAATCTATCTACAGTAAAATGTCCATGCTTGATAAACTAAAACTAATTGCAGTGCCCCTAGTGAAGAAGTTAAAGAAGTTAGGAATACGAATAATAAAGTGAGATAGAAAAATAAATCAATTGTAAAGTTATAAAGGATTGTCTAATTAGTTTGATCAAAGTACATATTATTATGTTTGGCGAAAAATGCCACTTCACATTATATGTAAAAAATATTTAAATGTTACTTTAAATCTATTACTTTCCTTATATACATAATGTATAAGGAAAGTATTGTGACGGGGTCGAAAATTCGAATTCGAGTTTTCGAAGAGAGAGCACGTTTCAAGCATCCCTGATCACGAATCGAACACTTTTGATGTGATGTCTGTGTGTGTGTGTCAGTGAGCCTGTGGAGACGATATCTCACGAACGAATGGAGCGATTCGAAAGAAATTTGGTACAAAAATCACAATCCGTAAATACTGGAAACCTATTCTTTTAAAACATAATCGAATGTTCAGAACCCCCCCCCCCCTAAGTTTTCGAGTGAAATTTTGAAAAAAATCAAAACCTTTAAAAATTTCGCAAATAGACATTTCCTATGTAATTTTTCCTTAGAAAACGATTGACATAAACTTTAGAACGCTAGCATGAACCGTTCTCGAGATATTGCACATTTTTCAAATAAATTTATCAAAACAAAACCCATAAATTAAAAAAATATATTAACTGTTGAGAATCAAGTTCACTTTTCATATGTAATATCATGCGATAAATTTGGTGACATCATTCTCGTGGATCTAACTCGTTCCATTCACGAGAAAATATACTTTGAGTAATACTTTTGTATTTGAACGCCAATAGTCATTTATCCGCTGTAAGAATAACTTATTTCTTCGTCCATAACGCTTGGCAAGATTTTGGCGATAAATTAAAAAATGTCTCCAACTTGGCGACATCTTTAAATGTTGCCAAATTAATGAAAATCTCACCAAATATATAAAAATAACGCTAAATCAAAAAAAATGACGACTAATTGAAGATAATTCCATATCTTGGAAGGAATATGAATACCTACTATAAAAATAACATTTTTTTAGCTGTAAAAGTAGTAAATTCATTGCATTGTATAAGGAAAGTCATGTGCTGCCACATCAGATGTTTTTACTTAATTTTCATATTCGTTTTGCAGTTGAAATATAAAGCACATCTAGTTTACAAACGATTTTTCATTAACTTTTATGGCCCATTACTACTTTTGACCAGAATAAATCTCGTACATTCTACTTCACTACAGGTTAGGTGTTCGTCAGGTATAACTAGCTCACATTATATAATTATTTATTATGCTTAAACCATGAATAACGTGACATATATTCGCTTTCGTGGTAAAATATTTCATCTGTTTAAAGAAATGTGCTTGTCATTCATTCATCACGAGTATGAATAAAATTTTGATTCCTAGAATACGAATGATTACTTATGTTCATAATTATTCGTATAGAGCATAACATTCTTGACTTAGAGATATAACTCAGATCTTTACTTGGAAATGATTACTTCCGGTCTACTAATTGACCAATCATTGAAAATTCTGGACAAACAGTTTGAAATTATGCAGTGAAGTGAATTGAAATGGGCAGCGGAGTGAATTTGTAATGACGTCATTAGAATGCCATTTCCTGAAGTCTATACAAGCATTTTAAAGTGTTCAGCTATGCTAAAAGGTGAGAATTTAGCTAGCTGGAGATTCAGTAGTGTTGTGAGCGAGTGGTTAAAAGGGCGAATAGTTGTCGATTTAGTAACTTTAAATGAGTTAATTCCTTCTCATTTGTTCCAATGTTATTAATAATATTGTTTTTTGTAACATGCGTTGGGGGAGAAATTTTTAATTCTAAAGTGAAGATTTAGAATATGTAGCTATGTTTTACCTTTGTGGGCGATATGGTCAAAATGGCGATTGTTAAGCGCATGACTATCATTGTAATCTAATTTAATTCAATGTAGTATCAATTCAACGTTCAATTCAATGTGTTCAATTCAATGTAATGTATGTTCCAATGTTATTAATAATGATGTTTTTTGTAACATGCGTTGTGGGAGAATTTTTTAATTCTGAAGTGAGGATTTAGAATATGTATCTATGTTTTACCTTTGTGGGCGATATGGTCAAAATGGCGATTGTTAAACGTATGACTATCATTGTAATCTCATTTAATTCAATGAGATTGAACGAGATTAGTGTAATAGTAATCTAGTTCAATCTCATTTAATTCAATGTCATTGAAATCAATATCTATATGGACTACACTGATTGACTGACTGAGAGGGTGATTAAGGTTATGTATCAAAATTATCTAGCCGTAATTGGGGTTTTGGTCTCAATCTTTGGGATCAATCGTTTTGTTCCATTTTAATCCGTCTCAGTTTCTATGTCAATAAAAAAAACTAACATTTCGAAAAATTCGAATTAGGGGCGACGATGCAATAGATTAATAAAAAAAATCTCAAAACTACTCATAATTATGGAACACTCTCACTTTAGCTGGGATATGTTTGCTTGTTCTCATTCGAACCGTATCAGTTCTCAGATTAAAGGAAAAATCTAATATTTCGAAAATTTGAAAGCGAGATACAAAGGGATATTAAAATACATTGAAATGATTCAGTATTTCCATACTAGCTGGAATCTTGGTTTTGATTTCGTTAGATCCGTTTCAGTTTCCAGATCAAGAAAAAAAAAATTGAATTCAGTAATAAAAATACAGTTTGATATCATTTTGCAGCCAATCGAAAAAATTAGCCAATTAAATCATCTTGTCACTCACAGCATTAAAATTCAATATATTTCTCCGTTTAACATGTCAACAGAATTATAAAATGTGCATTATTTTTATTCTTATATCTGAATGAGTTATTTATATTCAGAAGAGTTATAAACAAATTTTATTAAATGCTGGGGGTCATATTGAATGACCACTAGAAATTTTGAATGCACGAAATGCAGGTAGACATATTGCATTGCAGTAAAAGATCAATACTCATACTAATAAATGAGAATTTAGTAGAATGTACAAACGCAGTATCTTTAATGTGGTCAAAATGGCGAATGATGCATTCATAAATTTTAATTCGTCTATTTTCATTTACGTCCATAGTAATGATATCTATATTGGTTACAATTTAAGCTGCGACAAGACATTTAGAGGTAAAATATATTTATATTAGCAGAATATAATTTAATTTTAACAATATCGTTAATGAGAAGTTGAATAAAAATAT
>OX578137.1:107181068-107536068 GCA_951213105.1 Amaurobius ferox
TATCTTGGGAATAATATAAGAATAACCTATTTTTTTACTGTAAAAGTAGTAAATTCATTGAACTATATAAGGAAAGTCATGTGCTGCCCACATCAGATTTTTTTTTACTTTCTCATAGTATGCAGTATAGTTTAAAGTATTGACTTTATGAAAATTTTCGAACTCGAGGTTTTGATGCCAAAATGTTTTAGGACCTCCTGAGCACATTTTGACTATTTTTGGAGAGATGCCCGTATGTCTGTACGTCTGTGGTCAATTTCCTTCGCACACGATAGCTGCTACAAATATTATTGGATTTTTAGGAAACAGAATTATTTTAAATTATTACGATAGAATTTTTTTAACTTCGAGCGAAAAACTTCGAAATTTATTCGAAATTTTATATTTCTTTTAACATGGCAGCATAGGACAACATTTGATATAATCATTTTTGTGTTCATAATGTCATTGCCCCCGGGGGGTAGATTGTCAGGTATAGTATCAATCAAAAGATTTTGCAAAGCTCTATAAAGTGAAGGGTAATTCGCTATAATTATAATCATTTGGACCAACGAAACCGGTTTTTCAAAATTTGACTTGCGATATTTGAAAAAAAAATTCCACGACCTACTTAAAAATGGATTATGGTATGAGAAAATCGAGTTGAGACACACTTCAGTTAATTTACAGCAAAAAATTCACTTTTAAAATCTGATTAAATATAAAAATTTACCTTTCTAATATTTTATCCAAATGTTCATCCCCAGCTGATATATTACAGCCGGAAGCATAGAGTCGCAAACCGTCATTAATCTGCAAATGCAATCGTAGGGATTTTCCATTCCAATGAACACGGAGACGTATTAAATATTAACCAGCAGGAGTGAACTTTCCTGTTGACTTAACATAGGTCCACCGTCCTTTCTAATGGTAATCCGGCTGCTGTCCGGGGGGAATATGTAGTCCAGTCCCATATATTTTTCTGTTCGAATTCCAGAGTTGGAATTGGAACTTGGAATTGGGTACACCTTTGGAAGGGTCTATCATCGACATCAAGATAAGTAGCGGAATTGAACAAACAGTAGAAATGTAATGTCCAAGTGTATTTTCAAGGAAATTATCTCGTCGAGGCAATGTTGACTTGGTGAAACATTATATTAATGCTTACTATCAGATACATCGTGACTTTTACAATTAGTTCATTGTAAACTTGCGAATGTCAAATATATCAACTGGAAAAAATTGGAGCAGAAAAATGTTCATATAACTCAGGCACATGTTTTTTAATTATTTAAATGTTAATCATTTTTATTTTTCTCGAATTAAATGGGATATATATGATATCTAACTTATATATCACGATTAATAACAAAAATGTGTAGTATCAATGTAATTGATATTATAACGCCTATATGCGAGATGAAACAATTTTTCAATTTTGTGTATATCCTAAAATATTCATAAAACAGAATCATAATATATATTTACACATTTACTTATCAGATGTGCAAATCCCATACACTTAGATGTACTATCAGATGCAGAAATTCCATATATTCAAATCATATATAACTATCCATCACATATACATATTCTATGCAATTACCTATCAGGTATATACATTCTATACAATTACCTATCCAAACTGTACACAATTACCTGTCACATATTTCTTACAATTGCCTATCAGGTATGTACATTCAATACATGTACCTATCAGTTATATACATTCAGTACAATTACCATCAGATATGCGATTCTTTTTTTACAATTGCACATCTGATATACAGGTTTAATACAATCAATTTTAAACGTGTGTATATCTAGCAAAAGTGTTGTGAGGTCTAAATAACCTTTCGATTATTATTTCTCTCAGTTTTCATTATAATTTAAAATGATTTAAACTAACAATCCTAACTGGTTCGGTTATTAGACGAATCACTGGTCTAATCAGCATTTTCTGCGATCCCGCAGTAGAAGTAGGATAAGTCTCGGAACGGAAGAGTTCAATTAGGCTTTTTAATTGAGAGTGAGTTTTTGGCTTGAGATTCTTGCCTTGAAGTGAGTGCTTATCGTGGGTTGCTGTATGTGGTTTGAGTGAGTGCTGAAAAGACAACCTAGTGAATACAACGATGACTGGGGAAGGTCTAGTATTTGGGGTTTTGGTTGCATTTCGGGGCGAGATAAAATACGGCCAATGGTAAGCATAAAAGTATCCTTTTAAGAGTGCTCACCAGACTAGTAATTGTAGCATCTTGTATATAGTGTAAATTATTCTGGGCATGTACAATAATAATCATTGTCCATGTCAGAAGTTGCTTTAAACAGCCAGCTAGAGTTGATTCTGTGAAGTACGCAATAAATATTAGTGTTTAATTTCATTCCTAGCAATCTTGTGTTATTGCCCTTGGAGCAAAAGATCAAAAGTTTGAGAGTTAAATCATTATTGACATATCCAACTTAAAAGTACTTTGCATATATAGTAGATTAGGGTAGTACGAATATTATGTTCACGTCGTACTTTACAGTGTGTAACAT
Source organism: Amaurobius ferox (assembly GCA_951213105.1). Taxonomy (NCBI): domain Eukaryota; kingdom Metazoa; phylum Arthropoda; class Arachnida; order Araneae; family Amaurobiidae; genus Amaurobius; species Amaurobius ferox. Next base: position 107,183,586 of record OX578137.1, read on the forward strand.
AATGTATATGTAACATTGGTAATAAAATGCAATATAGGTCCAAGTTTCATGTGCTCTTGTTCATTTGAAGAAAATTAAAGTTTTATTGATCCGATATGGCAATAATGACAAATGGTGGTCGCCTTTTATGAAAATCGCCAACTATAGTAACTTCTATTGAATGTAAGAGCTTTTAAATAAAGATATTTTTTATGTATAAATAATTATAGTTCTTAAAATTAGCCAAGCAATAAAAATATAATTTTAAGTGACAGTACATATTTATGTTATGTACATATTTATAAATATGTACACATTCATAATATGGACACATAATTGAATTATTTACAAGATTTTACATAGGTATATAAAGCAAAAAATCTGATGTGGGCAACACATGACTTTCCTTATATAATGAAATGAATTTATTACTTTTACAGAAAAATAAATAGGTTTTTCTTCTAGTAGATACTAATATCCTTTCCAAGATATTGACTTTTCGACAATTAGTCGTCATTTTCATTTATTATCGTCATTTTTATCCATTTGGCGAGATTTTCGTTAATTTGGCAACATTTCAAAAAGTCGCCAAGTTGGCGACATTCCGCCAATTTTGTCGCCAAAATCTCGCCAAGCGTTATGGACAAAGAAATAAGTTATATATATATATATATATATATATATATATATATATATATATATAACTTATTAGATATTGAATTTTCGACATATATTATATAACTATTATTATATATTTATATATTATATAACTTATTAGATATTGAATTTTCCACAATTAGTCGTCATTTTCATTGATTTAGCGTCATTTTTATCCATTTGGCGAGATTTTCGTTAATTTGGCAACATTTCAAAAAGTCGCCAAGTTGGCGACATTCCGCCAATTTCGTCGCCAAAATCTCGCCAAGCGTTATGAACGAAGAAATAAGTTATTCTTACAGCAGATAAATTGGCGTTCAAATGCAAAAGTATTACTCAAAGTATATTTTTTCATGAATGGAACGAGCTAGATCCACGAGAATGATGTCACCCAATTTATCGCATGATATTATATATGGAATCTCAATAGGAACTCAATTGGAAATATTTTTTTTCTATTTTATTTGACTTTTTGATAATTTTTTTGAAAAATGTGCAATATCTCGAGAACGGTTCATGTTAGCGTTCTAAAATTTATGTCAATCGTTTTCTAATGAAAAATTACATAAGGAATGTCTATTTACGTAACTTTATTATTGGTTTTGATTTTTTGACGATTTTTTGAAAATTTCATTCGAAAATTTAGGGGGGTTCTGAACATTCGATTGCGTATAAAAACAATAGGCTTCCAGTGTTTACAGATTGTGATTTTTGTACCAAATTTGGTTCGAATCGGTCCATTCGTTCGTCAGTTATCGTCTCCACAGACCCACTGACACACACACACACACACACATACACACACACATACTTTCACACACACACACACACACACAGACATCACTTCAAAAATGTTTGATTCGTGATCAGGGATGCTTGAAACGTGCTCTCCCGTCGAAAACTCGAATTCGAATTTTTGACCCCGTCACAATACTTTCCTTATACATTATGTATATAAGGAAAGTAATACGAAATTCGAACAAACAAAAAACGATAAAAACTAATAACTAGTAAATTGACTTCAATTGATTTCATCTATAAATGAAATTGACCATTATATTTGGATCGAAAAAATATACATTACCGTCGCTTCAATCTTCTGACTTCATCAAATGATCTTCTCCATTCGTTAACAAAGAGTTGCAAACAGTCATTAATTGACAAGTTTGCTCAGGGAGATTTTATGTTTCAGTGACCCTCCCGACGAATTAAATATTAACTAGCAGCAAGTGGACTTCCCTTTTAACTTACCATATATCCAACAGCTCTATCTCAAAGTAATCCGGCTGCAGTCCTGGGGGAAACCTTGTCCGCAGTCATATATTTTTGTGTTCACTTTCAGGGTTGGAATAGGAACTTGGAGAGGGATATTTCTTTGGAAGAGAGACTTGAGAAGGAATTGAACAAACAACTGAAACGCTGTTAATGTACGCGTTGCTATTTCTCTGAGGAATCGCAGTCGTCGTCGTAATGATGCCTACAGGTTCTCTGTATGTTTGTATTTCGTTTTCTGTTATTCTCCAAAATAGCTAGTAATATGCAGATCTGGAATGTGGAATTGAAAGGATATTGATATGTTAAAATGTGAGTGTCTCGTGTAAATTTATTCCATGAGCACACTGTTTTATTTGTAGTTCATTTAATATATTGAATTCATACCAAGTTTTATAAGAATATATCACCTATTTTGTCAAAATATCCTATTGTGTGAACATATAACTGGATATATAGATACGAGTATTTCCTTGTTAACGATTATGCTTCCATGGGGAGGAAATTATTTCATGCTAGACTTAAGTGAAACTGAGCTGTATTAAGATAACTAGAAAGAAATTATTAAAAGCGTTGCAATAGCAACTTGTCAATACGCTAATAATATATTACCATTTATTCCTTAAGGCTTGAATATGAAAATGTGAATTACAAGTGTCTTAACTGCTTTTCCTTAGTGCGTAGATTCATTATAAAATGTACTTATTGGAAATATTGCAAAAACTTGAGATTAAGCTTCAACGGTAGCAACCAACTAGTTTCAAGTTTTTAGCGTTCGTCAGCACCGAATATCTATAAGATTGGGAAATGATTCCATGTTATGGGGAACATTTTCCATTTGTGTTTTCTGTGACTTTGAACTTACGCCTTTTACTTTGAAGTTTTCTGAGTTACTGTCGATTTTATGAAAGAAAAGCTTTTGTAAGTTTCCGTATGGTTTTATAAATTGTAACCCGTGAGAACCTCGGTCTTCTAATAACAACTATTTACTGCTAATAAACGTTAAAAAATGAGGGATAGGTCTATGGATGAACTCCTGAGAGTGTACGATAATGTCTTATTTATCTAGCTTACTTTTCCTTAAAAATATCATAATTTTAAGTAATATTAAAATTTAAATTATTTCGGTTGACATGTTATTCGCTTTAATCGCTCCATTTCATCAGAAGATAGATGCAACAAGCAACAGAACCATGAACCGCTTTTTATTCACTTTCCCTCAAGAGCATTTTATATTCAGATGGATATGAAAACAATTAAAAAAAATAAGCAGATGTAAATAGATTATAATATGGGCATTTTTATTGAGTTACGAGTTGAGTTGAGTTGAGTTACTAGGTGTCTGATTAAACGTTTCAATAGTAATATTGAAGTCCGTGGGGATGTCTAACAACATCTTATGTGCTCGAATTCTCAGGATTCGCTATAGAACTTGGATGGACTATATATGGACTAGTGATGGTAAGTAGTAAAATCGAACAAATTGTAATGCTGCCTTGTTGTGGTTTTCATTTTTGAAGAATATCTTCTGTCAGGAAAGTGATGCTTCATAGGTAGTTAATTTTTCGACTTATTTCTGTAACCTTGACAATTCAATCTTGAGAATGTCAAATCCAACTATTAATCGATACGTTAAAATATGCAAGAAAAATGTGCATAAGTATACTGAGTAATTCCATCTAGAAATATCTATTAGAAAAACAGCAGGCATAGACGCGGTTCAATTACTTTATATTTTAGTGAATTTGTACACTCTTTCATTTTATCGAACAGTAGGCAAAGACTCGTCCGATTATTTAATATTGTAGTGAATTTGTACGCTATTTCATTCTATCTAACAGCAAGCATTAACTCGGTAAATTATTTTATATTCTAGTGAATGTGTACACTATTTCATTCAATCGAACAGTAGGCATAGACTCGATTCAACTATTTTATATTGTAGTGAATTTGTACACTATTCCACTCTATCGAACAGCAGACATAGACGCGGCCCAATTAGTTTATGTTGTAGTAAATTTATACACGTTTTCATTCTATCGAACAGCAGGCATAGACTTGGTTCAATTATTTTGTATTGTAGTGAATTTGTACACTATTTCATTCTATTGAACAACAGGCATAGACTCGTTCTAATTATTTTATATTGTAGTGAATTTGTACACTCTTTCATTGTATCGAACAGGCATAGACTCGGTTCAATTATTTTATGCTGTAGTGAATTTGTACAATCTTTCATTCTATTGAACAGCGGGCATAGATTCGCAATAATTATTTTATATTGTAGCGAATTTGTACACTCTTTCATTCTATCAAACGACAGGCATAGACTCGGTCCAATTATTTTATATTGTAGTGAATTTGTACACTATTTCATTCTATTGAACAACAGGCATAGACTCGTTCCAATTATTTTATACTGTAGCAAATTTGTACACTCTTTCATTGTATCGAACAGGCATAGACTCGGTTCAATTATTTTATACTGTAGTGAATTTGTACAATCTTTCATTCTATTGAACAGCGGGCATAGATTCGCACCAATTATTTTATATTGTAGCGAATTTGTACACTCTTTCATTCTATCAAACGACAGGCATAGACTCGGTCCAATTATTTTATATTGTAGTGAATTTGTACACTATTTCATTCTACCTAACAGCTAATATTGATTCAGTAAATTATTTTATACTGTAGTGAATTTTACACTATTCCACTCTAACGAACAGCAGACATAGACGCGGCCCAATTATTTTATATTGTACTAAATTTATACACATTTTCATTCTATCGAACAGTAGGCATAGACTTGTTTCAATTATTTTGTATTGTTGTGAATTTGTACACTATTTCATTCTATTGAACAACAGTTATATACTCGTTGCAATTACTTTATACTGTAGCAAATTTGTACACTCTTTCATTCTATCTAACAACAGGCATAGACTCGGTTCGATTATTTTATACTGTAGTGAATTTGTACACTATTTCATTCTACTGAACAACAGGCATAGACTCGTTCCAATTATTTTATACTGTAGCAAATTTGCACACTTTTTCATTCTATCTAACAACAGGCATAAACTCGGTCCAATTATTTTATATTGTAGTGAATTTGTACGCTATTTCGTTCTAACTAACAGCAGGCATAGACTCGATTCAATTACGCTTGTATTTTAAAAGTAAAAATTGAACCTATCACAAATATCTGAAATATATAAATACAATTTTATACAGAAACGCAAAACTATTTTAAAATCAATATAACACCTAGTATTTTAAATTATGTTTTTCATTTTTTACAAAACCTCTTAAAGTACATTAAAAATAAAAAAAATCTTGGGCTAAACACTGTTAAATCCAATGCTCTGATTTGTGTTGAAACATTTCAGCTGTCAACAAAGCAATGCCAACCATCATTAATATCTCATTCCAATTAAGAGGATTTCGCATTACAATAAATCAAGACGAATTTAATATTAACCAACAACGATTTCACTTTCCCTTTGACTTACCATGAGATCGCCACCTTTTCTAATTGCAATGTGGTTGCATTCCATGGGGATAATTTGTCCGGAGCTCAATATTTTTGTGTTAAGAGCTTCAGGACTGTAATGGGAACTTGCCGATCAAAATACCTTTGGGAGCGGGACTTCAGGATAAGTGGTGAAATTGAACAAACATTCGAAACGTTAAAGTCGAAGTTGTTATTTCTTTGAAGAAACGGATTCGTCGAGGCAATGGTGCCTCAGAGACCCTTTATATTTCTGTTTTCTTTCCAATTTCGTTTTCTGTAACAGCTAGTATAATATACATTGCAACGTGGAAATTATCTATTAGAATAAATGAGCATACAATTGCGCATAGTTATTCTCGTGTTTATTCTGTACTAGCCGCCTTTGGCGACCAGCCTGTTCGCAACCCTTGAAAATGCTGATCGTGGCAAATTCCAACCGTGGCAAACTCGTTGGCGCGACCTACCAGAAAGGTGTAAGGTAACGGGTTGGACGGCCAGGATGTGCCACCCAATTTAGACCGGAACCCAGTGGGGGAGGCATCCACAGGGAACGTACCCTCCTTCCCCTACCACCAACCTCTCGGAAAAACATACGGACCCATATGTTTAACGTGATCGTACTCCGTGTCAGTGGCGGAAATCGAACCCGGGCCTACCGCGTGCAATTCCCGCGCGCTAACCACTGGGCTACTTCGCCCTCCGCGTCAATCTCCATAACTTTCTTTTTATTCACCCAATTTAGACCGTACCCTCCTTCCCCTACCACCAACCTCTCGGAAGGACTCACGAACCCACATGTTTAACGTGATCGTACTCTGCGTGAACGTGGCGTAAGTTTTGGCAGTGGCGGGAATCGAACCCGGGCCTACTGAGTGCAATTCACGCGCGCTAACCACTGGGCTGCCGCGCCCTCCGCGACAATCTCCATAACTTTCTATATATTCACCCAATTTAGACGGGAACCCAGTGGGGGAGGCATCCACAGGGGCCGTATCCTCCTTCTCCTACCACCAACCTCTCGGAAGGACTTACGGACCCACATATTTAACGTGATCGTATTCCACGTAAACACGGCGGCTGTTTTGGCAGTGGCGGGAATCGAACCCGGGCCTACCGCTAACTTCCCGCGCGCTAATTTGCAATTTAAAATGATCATATGCTTAATTCCATCATCCTCATTCCATTGTTTCATTGTTCCATCATTTAAAATATCCATAAAATTAAAATATCCAAAAGTTAAAATATACATTTAAAAAATCCATATCGTTCCATCATTTAAAATATAAATATAATAATTTATATGGAGTAAAGGAGCTCTATTCAGAACCGTGACGTCACCTCCACCTTGACGTCCCCACCCACCACCTTCCCTCCTTCTGCGGGGGAGAAACGCCGGTTAAGAAGCGGAACGCCGAGCGGAACGCCGAGAAATTGAAATTCGGAAACTTTTAAAATCGCGATCCTGTAGGCAATACGGAATATTTCCTGACCAGATTGGACTTGTAAGAATGCCAGATGTTTGACCTTTCTAGAAATGTAAATTATTAGTCGAAATTATGAGTACTTTTTACTATGCGAGAATTTAAAAACCAAAAATACTTTTCTTGAGCAAAAAGTGACTTTTGTTTTAAAATCTTTAAAAAATATTAGAATTCGAAATTCAGATTTGAAATTGATATATTTTTACTCGCAATTGTCAGCTCTTTCCGATGGTGTGATTTGTTTTTTCCTACGATGTCCGGATCGTGGGAAAAAAAGGGCAAAAAACGGTCGAAATCGCATAAAACATTAAATAACAAAAAAAATAATTAAAATTTTAAAAATCGGTTTTCACGTGTCCCCTTCCCTCCCCCCCGGGTCTCTGATTGCCAAATTTCGTAGCTCTCCGACGCGCGGTCGCGAAACGTATAGTGTATAAGACACACAGACACACAGACACACAGACATTGCCTTTTATTATTTAAGAAGAAATATCCATTTCCAAATTTTATTTGAAATATAACTAAAATCGGTATTTTAAACATTATACGAATAAATTAAATGCCAATCCTAATATCATTTTCAGTGTTTGGTATAAAGAAGATATATATCACGACAGTTATGGCCATGGTAATAATAGAAGGATTTATTTGTGGTAAGAAAACCGCATTTATATTAGATGACAGAAAACAATGAAAACGTCCCATGGCATTTTGGGTATGTGGTTAAAATTTAGATTATGATTATAGTCATAAGCATTCCACAATAAAAAAGAACACAAAATTGTGGTAACTGGTGGAAACTTAAAACTAAGAATATGCTAAATAACTCTGCATAGAAGTATAAATAAAATCACCTACAAAAACACCATCTTAGTATCATTATAATGACTGAATAACACATAGCCCAAATTACCTAATTCTGTTAACATAATTCTGTTAAATACTCAAAAGATCTTTTTCTTTCTGCATTTAAGTTGAACCAATGTTCTGATTAAATAACTAACCGATATTTTCAAGCTGATAGTAAAGAATCAGGAAATATCATTAATATCAAATTCTAATAAGGAGTATTTTACACTCCAATGAACATGCAAACGTATAAAATAGTATTAACTAGCCAACTTAGGTGCTTAACACACAGATAAGGCTTTTTGTAATAATACCAAGTTTGCAATCCGAAAAAAACATCTAGTCTAAAAAGAAATGCACTTATATTAAGTTTCAGATTTAGAATGGGAACATATTTTTGAGCATATAGACTTCAGGATAAATGGCAGAACTGAACAAATAGCTAAAATGCTGTTAAGGTCCAAGATGCCATTTCTTTGAAGAAGTTCTAGTCTATGGCACTTGTACCTCTGAGGCAGTATGCAATTATATTTCGTTCTATGCCTCTCTTTCCCTAACAGGTTGTGCATTGTAAAGTGGAGAATGTCAAACTGGGATGAAATATATTTTATTCACATAGATATAAAATGGAATGGAATGGAATATAATCATCAAAGTTTGGCTCTCTTGAGTAAAAATATTTTCAGTTTCTGGTTCTGTTTGGATTCTATTTGGCACTTTATTAAGTTTTAAATTGGTAACAAAATATGTATTATATATGACTATGCACATAGAAGAATCACATTTAATTTCTTGAAAGCTATATGCATATGTAGCAAATGTAGTCAAAAGTAGTTATTTTAGTTACAAAAATGTCGCCAAATTAAGGGCCACATTCGGAAACAGACCCAACTGAATTGTGTAGTAAAATAATGTTTAATATGTATATAGACTTTTATTTTATAGCCTTAATACAGGTCCAAGTCCGATTATAAGTAAAAGTAATTTTCATCGGATATTATATAATCCTCCAGGGGAGAGTTTCACCCCATCATTAATCTGCAAATCCAATCAGAAGGATTTTACATTCCAATGAACCTGAAGACAAATAAAATATTAATCAGCAGTGCGTGTGAGCATTGGCTATGTTCTTGACTTAATATAAGCCCAATAGTAATTTCTAATTCTAATCCGGAGTCAGAAGGGATACCCGGTCGTGATCCATATACATTTGTATTCGAAATTTCATATTTTTAGAGTGGGTGAAGGAATGTCTTCACAAGACGAAGTTTTGGACGAGTGGCGATATGAAAGGGAATTCAAACGTTGTCACGATCAGAGCGATTTAAAAATGCTTTTCTTTCATCTTAATGGAATCTTGGAATAAGGATATATTCTTATTTCCTTCCTCTTTTATTTCCATTACTTGTGCAATGATAACCCAGGAATGGTGTATTATTCGGATGAAACGAAATTGGCATATAATTGTATGGTAGACTCGCATGAAGTTATTACATATATATTATTTTCTATTTAAAATATATTAAGTGTTTAATTATATTTGCTATGATATCAAGTCAAAAAATCTGATGTGGGCAACACATGACTTTCTTTATATAATGCAATGAATTTACTACTTTTACAGTAAAAAAAATTGGTTTTTCTTATAGTAGATACTTATATTCTTTCCAAGATATTGAATTTTCGACAATTAGTCGTCATTTTCATTGATTTAGCGTCATTTTAATTCATTTGGCGAGATTTTCGTTAATTTGACAACATTTGAAAAAGTCGCCAAGTTGGCGACATTCTGCCAAATTCGTCGCCAAAATCTCGCCAAGCTTAACTGACGGAGAAATAAGTTATTCTTATAGCAGATAAATGACTATTGGCGTTCAAATACAAAAGTATTACTCGAAGTATCTTTTCTCATGAATGGAACGAGCTAGATCCACGAGAATGTCACCAAATTTATCGCATGGTATTACATATGAGAAGTGAACATGTTTCTCAATAGGAAATATATATTTGTTTTATTTTATGACTTTTTGATAATGTTTTTGAAAAATGTACAATATCTCGAGAACGGTTTATGTTAGCGTTCTAAAATTTATGTCAATCGTTTTCTATTGAAAAATTACATAAGAAATGTCTATTTGTGTAACTTTATTGGCGGTTTTGATTTTTTGACGATTTTCTCAAAATTTCACTAGAAAATGTAGGGGGGGTTCTGAACATTCGATTACGCTTAAAAATAATAGGCTTTCAGTGCTTACGGATTGTGATTTTTGTACCAAATTTTATTTGAATCGGTCCATTCGTTCATCAGTTATCGTCTCCAAAGACTCACTGACACACACACACACATACTTTCACACACACACACACACACACACTTTCACACACACACACACACACACACACACATACTTTCACACACACACACACACACACACACACAGTCATCACTTCATAAATGTTTGATTCGTGATCAGGGATGCTTGAAACGTGCTCTCCCGTCGAAACCTCGAATTCGAATTTTCGACCCCGTCACAATACTTTACTTATACATTATGTATATAAGGAAAGTAAAATCATTATAATATCACTATTATTAATTATAGAATGGAATTTTGAGCAATAACAAAAAATAATTTTCATTTGGATTTAATGAGCTTTTCACATTAATAAAATTCTGATGTGGGTGAACACACGATTTTCCCTGCAGCCTCATATTCACGTTCTCTATATTTCTTCAATAATTCATTATATTGAGTTTTATGGCACAAAATAACACCAATAATTATTTGAAATTGCTCGGAATCCGCACTTTTAATTCAATTTTCTTTCTCATTTGGTAGCTGGACATGTTTTCAAAAGTGGTGTAGCGAAAATACGTAAAAACTAAACCATCTCGAGAAATGGCTAGTACTCGTGTACTAGGGTTGGTCTTATTCATTTGGTAGTTAAAAATTACGAATAAAATAAGCATTTAATATATTTGAGCATATGTAGATTTTTATTTTAGATTTTGACGATTTTTGCGGGCCATTTTCCAAAAAAAAGGCAGGTTTTCTTTTTTCCGAATCGTTTCAAAAACTAATAAGCACCAGGATCACACACAAGTGACTTACCTACCAAATTTTATGAAATTTGGTCCATTAGTTTTTGAGTTAGAGTGAATGCATACATTGCACAGACAGACACACAGACTCACAAATACACACACAGACTTCACGCTAAAATAGTATTTTCGTATTCTAGATGTCTCAAAACGTTTAGATCCGTCAAAAACTCGAGTTGCGATTTTCGGCATGATCCCAATATTTTCCCTATGCATTACCATGTATTTCAGGGAAAGTAGAAAAATCCAAATATCTGTTTAATGATTTATCGATAGCGCCTTTATTTTCTTTGTTATTGCATGATTGTCCATGTTTAATGTATCCCATAGTTTTGTTTTGTTTACTGCATTTCATTATTGTATCTAATTTAATTTCTTTTTGTCATATTGAATGACGACTGCACTTATGTATATTAATATGTTCGTTGGTACGTAGTTCTCGTTTGGCATTAATAGTTTGACATATTTGTCTCCAAATGATCTTTCGTTTTTATTATTTTATTTGCACAGTAATTTACGAAGCGATATTTCAATTTACTGTTCTTATTAGTCATTTTGCTGTGCCCCGGTACAAAGGGGACCTTAAATATAAATATAGGGTTGAGTATCATTATTTTTACTGTCTAGATATTTTAGAAAATACCGTAGACTGCTACCACTTATGCTGCAAGAATCTCTGGTAGAAGTCATTTCCGGCCTCTTTGTGAAAATGGAATGCTTTGAAATCACAAGTCTACGTATGGTGTTTCATTTTCTAAAATAAACTGCTGGTTAATTTTTACGGTTGTTCTCTTAGAATACAGCAGAAATCAATATAAGTAGATATAAAATGCATTATATCTTCACATTTACTCATATCATCAACATTTTCTGTAAGTCATGCCAGGGTAGAGTAGATTTTAGGTTAGGCTTAGTTGAATTGTTTATAATACTGCACATTTGCCTAAATCGTATCACCGCCCAGTTGTCTAAATCATACTGGTACAATTATGGAAACCATCTCTAATTCGGAATCAATCTTATTAATCTTTAATGTTTAATCATAATGGAAGCTATTATGTTATAGGATGAGCAGTGAAAAATAATATGGCAAATGGACAGCAGAAGAAATGGCGATGACAATAGCTGCGTTCAGAATTGGAGATTTGGGGTTTAATTAATGCTGCCAAAGACATTTAAATTCATGTAATATCCTTCAAATGAAAATAAATAAAATCTTTTGGAAGGTTAAATATTCAATTACCCGATATTGAAGACTAACTTGTAAAGCATATTCTAAGCTTGGCGGAATGTATGTTTGGGATTAAAGTAAATGACGTTCGTAGACTTGTTTTCCAAATAGTTGAAAAACAATTTGCCACACAATTTTAATAAAAATCAAGAAATTACGGGAAAAAAGTGGTATTACACCTTTAAAGAAAAGACATCAATAGCTCAAACTTAGGTAATTAGTATCTATTTCTAAAGCTAGTACAAAATGAATGTACAAATGAACTAGTACAAATGAAAATGTTGCAGACAGTTTTGAAACTTTGTTTAAATTAATAGATGAAAATAAATATGGTGCAACAACAATATTTAATGTTAACGAATCATTCTTTAGCGCTGATTTGTCAACATTAAAACATTCAACAAAACAACTAGCTAAAAAGAGTGAAAAACAAGTTAGCACTGTTTCAAGTAGTGAGAGAGGCGTTAACACCACAATAGTATGGTGGGTAAGTACAGAAGGGGTGTGCTTTCCACCAATGACGAGAATCAAGAGATTGCGAATGACTCTTGGTATGAAAGTAATACATCTTTTGGTAGTAAGGTTTTAATTTCAGAATCGGAGTATATATATCAATAGCGAACATTATGTTGAAGACCAAGACCGTCCGACCTACCAGAAAGGTGCAAAGTAACTGAAGCGAACATTATGTGAAATGGTTGAAGCATTTAAATACTTCGGAAAATTCCTCAAAAGAGAAAAATATTTCATTGGTTCTACATGGACATGCCACTCATTCAAAAAGTATTGAAGCTCTCGACATTGTACGTCAAAATTATGTAAAACTTTTGCAACGTCCTATGTTCGCACTAAGCACACCTTCAGCCTTTAGACATGACTCTCTCTCTCTCTCTCTCTCTCTCTCTCTCTCTCTCTCTCTCTCTCTTAGCCCATTGAAAACTTTCTACACATAAGAAGTACAGAATTGGCTTCAATTAAACCATGGGTCAAGAAGAATTACTCGATTCCCAGTATCAAAGCTGTTATCCGAAGCATATTAAAAAAATCCACAATTTCTAACGCAATAAATGGTTTCAAAACATATGATATATGGCCACTCAACAACGATATTATATCCTGATTGAGCATTTTCTGCAGCAGAAAACATAGCAGCTACACCTACAGATTTTTTGACATTGAAATTATTTCTTCAGAGGTTGTCACTAGTAAAGTTTTAGTTACCATTTAAGAGATTTAATCAATTACAAAGGCTAAGAAACCACAAGACATATTAAAAGTTAAAGTAAAAAATGCAATGGATTTGTCAAGCAGTCCTCAAAAGCAAAAGCTAATTGCAGAGAAGGAGAAAAGATCTGATGTGGGAAGCACATGACTTTCCCTGCAGACTTATATCCACGTTCTCTTTATTTTAAATCAATTAAATTCGTTTTTAATTCAATTTTCGTTCTCATTTGGCAACTGGACGTATTTTCAAAGGTGACGTAGCGAAAATACGAAAAAACTAAAATATCTCGAGAACGGCTAGTTGTAGTGTAATGCGGTTGATCTTATTCTTTTTATCGTTAAAAATTACGTACGAAACAAGCATTTAATTGATATATTCGAGAATACGTAGTTTTTATTTCAGATTTTGACGAATTTTGTGGATCATTTCGCAAAAAAATGCAGGTTACCTTTTCCGAATAGTACCAAAATTTAATCAGCACCAGGGTAACCCACAAATGACTTATTTACCAAATTTTGCGAAATTTGATTTATTAGATTTTCAGCTAGAGTGGATAAAGGCAATTTTTGCAGGTCATTTCTCAAAAAAGGCGGGCTGTGTTTTCCCGAATAGTACCAAAACCCAATCAGAACCAGGGTCACATCCCAGTGACTTACCTACCAAACTTTATGAAATTCGGTCTATTAGCTTTTGAGTTAGAGTGGATACATACATTGCAGAGACAGGCAGATACACACGCACAGACGTCACGCTAAAATTAGTTTTTTCGTATTCTAGAGGTCCCAAAACGTGTAAATCCGTCGAAAACTCGTGTTGCGATTTTCGGCGGGATTCCAATGCTTTCCTTATACATTACCATGTATAGGGAAAGTAAAAAGGGCTAAAGAAATGAATAAAGCAAAGCTAAAATGTATAAAGCAAAGCTAAAATGAATAAAGCAAATAAATCATTAAATGTATGCAATGTTACTGCGCCCTTATACAGAAGCAATAAACATCACGGAGCTGGACAGCCCAGTGGTTAAACAAGGGACTCGCTTGCACTTGGAGGATCCGAGTTAAATTTTCGGTTTGACCCAAACTGTCCCATATTTTTGCAGAGTACTGACACGTTAAATCTGTGGATACTTTCCGAGAAGTTAGAGACAGAGGAAGTAGGGTTCGGTCTCTGTGAATATCTCCTACACTGTGTACCTGCATGAATTAGGTGGCACCGTTACGGTCGTTCAAACAAGTACCTTACACTTTTAGGTAGGACGGTTTGGGCCAAAAGGAAAAAGTATATAAAAAGGAACGGCAGAAAAAGTCTGGTTTTGTAAGATATGTGAAACTAGGCCTATTAAAGACACGATACAGTGATTGAACTAAAATTAATGGGTGCATGGCATGGGCGCTGCAGTTACACTAGTGAAAAATGTTTTTTCTTTGCTCCAAGTGCCGAATGTAAATGTAGTGTAAAGAAGTTAACAAACACTTTTTTTTACTTTCCCTGCAATACATGGTAATGTAAAGGGAAAGTATTGGAATCATGTCGAAAATCGCAACTCGAGTTTTCGACGGATCTACACGTTTCAAGACCTCTAGAATACGAAAAAAACATTTTTAGCGTGGCCTCTGTGTCTGTGTCTGTGTGTCTGTCTGTCTGTGTGTCTGTCTGTCTGTCTGCCTGTGCAGATTTTGTATCCACTATAACTAAAGGACAAATGGACCGAATTTCACAAAATTTGGTACGTAAGTCACTCGTGGGCGAGTCTGATGCTGATTAGTTTTGGGTACGATTCGCGATATAAGAACCTGCTTATTTTTGCGAAATGGCCCGCAAAAGCTTGTATCCACTCTAACTAAAAAACTAATGGACCGAATTTCACAAAATTCGGCAGATGAGTCATTTGTGGGTCACCCTGGAGCTGATTAGATTTTGGTATGATTCGAAAAAAAATTACCTGCATTTTTTTACAAAACGGCCCCCCAAAAATCGTCCAAATCTAAATTAAAGAACTACATATGCTCAAATATATCCATTAAATGATTGTTTAATACGTAATTTTTAGCGAAGAAAAGAATAAGACCAACCCCATTACACTAGGACTAGCCGTTCTAGAGATATTTTAGTTTTTCGTATTTTCTCTACGCCACCTTTGAAAATAAGTCCGGTTACCGAATGAGAACGAAAATTGAAATAAAAGTGAAATAAATTTAATTAAAATAAAGAGAACGTGGATATAAGTCTGCAGGGAAAGTCATGTGCTGCCCACATCAGATTTTTACTTTCCCTGCAATACATGGTAATATATAGGGAAAGTATTGGAATCATGTCGAAAATCGCAACTCGAGTTTTCGACGGAACTACACTTTTCGAGACTTTTAGAATACGAGAAAAATATTTTTAGCGTGACGTCTGTGTGTGTGTCTCTGTGTGTGGGTGCCTGTGTGTCTGTCTGTCTGTCTCTTTGTCTGTCTATGCAGATTTTGCATCCACTCTAATTCAAAAACTAATGGACCGAATTTCATAAATTTTGGTAGGTAAGTCACTGGTGGACGAATCTGGTGCTGATTAGTTTTGGGTACGATTCGGGATAAAAGAACTCGTCTTTATTTGCGAAATGACCCGCAAAAGGTTGTATCCACTCTAGCTAAAAAACTAATGGACCGAATTTCACAAAATTCGGTAGATGAGTAACTTGGGGGTACACCCTTGTACTGATTAGATTTTGGTACTATTCGAAAAAGTAACCTGCCTTTTTTTGCAAAATGGGCCGCAAAGCTCGCCACAATCTAAAATAAAAAACTACATATGCTTAAATATCTCCATTAAATGCTTGTTTAATACGTAATTTTTAACAAAGAAAAGAATAACACCAACCCCATTACACTAAGACTAGCCGTTCTCGAGATATTTTAGTTTTTCGTATTTTGTCTACGCCACCTTTAAAAATAAGTCCAGTTATCAATTGAGAACGAAAATTGAATTAAAAGTGAATTAAATTTAATTAAAATTAAAAGAACGTGAATATAAGTTTGCAGGGAAAGTCATGTGCTGCCCACATCAGATTTTTTAAATACAGACTATAGGCCAATCTCATTTACATAAAATTAAAAATATGTCTGTTAATGTGTTTTTGTGTGTGTGTATTTGTCTCATTATTACGGGAAATCGTCTGTACCGAATTTGATGAATTTTTCGGAGTGGACTCGGAATAGCTATACTTAAAATTCGAGTTTCTGTGAGCAAGGGTAATCGTTTTACTGTCCTATAATTTTATTGTAATGTAAGCAATCAATTCTGAGTTGTATTAATAACCAGATAATTAGTTAATTCGAGATTTAACTGATTATGAAGTTAATTCTAAGCATAATCTACGATTTAATTATATGTAACAGTTAAAACTATACGTTTTGACGCCTGTTTGTAATACAGTTACAAACAATCGCAAGGCTTTCTTTTAATACATAGATATTTGAATTAATTTCTTTATTTAGGGGAAACAACCTATATAAATTAAATATCATAATGATGCGAACAATCCTAAAATCTCCATAAGGGCCGATATGTGAGCGCAACTTTTTATACTAAAAGGAAAGACAGATTTAGGTTTAAATTAAAGCCCAAGACATGTTTTTACCTATAAATTTCTTTAATGTTCTGATTTTATCAAGATCTGATCCTTTGCAGTTATCGTCAAACATCCGCGACCAATCATTTTTCAACAATTGTAATCCGAGATATTCTGCATTCTCATAATATTAGAGACACATAAACTATTAACCAGAATCGAGTGGACTTTTCCTATTGACTTAACATAAGCCCGGCCACATTGTCTAATAGTAATCCGACTACAAGCCCGGAGGGATATCTAGTCTGCAGCCATTTATTTTTGTGTTCGCAGTCTCAAGATTCGATTTGGGACTTCGACGGGAATATATCTTTAGAAGAGGGACTTACGGGAAAGTGGTGGAATTGAGAAAATAACCGGAACATTGTAAATGTCCAAGGGGTATTTCTTTTACGAAACCTTCTCATCATGGCAATGACGCCTTGGAGGCACTCTGGTACGTTTCTGTTGCTTCTTCTGTAGCAGTTGCTGCTGTGCAAATTGAAAATGTTGGATCTCTTGCATGAAAGAACAGTCACAAAATTTTGAGTTGGTTGGTCTTAGGGGTAAATTTAATTTTAAAATACCTGATTTTTAGTTGAATTGCTTATAATATTGATTTTGAGTTTGCTTTTAATATATTACATTTTAAAAGAATATTGCATATCGAATGTAGTTACGTTGACCATATTGAATATGAATTGAGCGATATCAATTGGCGTCTTATGGATATTATAGTTACCTGCATGTGATAATACACGGTGGTCATTACTTAATTATAATTGTTAAGATCGTTTTTCAGCGATACCTAGTGGCTAAAATTACAAAAAAAAAAAAAAGTTTATGGCAAGAATACTGTTGCGAATATATTAAAAGTGTCATTGTGCTTTGCTTCTATACAAATAATGCGTAGCAGACCTTTGCTTATATTCAAAGTTTTTACGTTTGCAGGCAAATATTCCTATTACTTGAATGTAAGGTTGTCATATACTGAATTTCAGTGCGGCGTTGCCAAATTTGAAGATTTAAGGCCAACTTAACGACATTTGGCAACTTTTCGAATCCACTGAAATCTTCTAGAAAAACAAATATTCTGGGAGATACGAGTCTCTACTGGAAGTTTCACGTAGAGTATATAAAAGAAGTCATTGCTTAATTGGAGAGCAGTTAACGTAATACGAGCTATATTGAGTTGTGAGTTACATCTATATTTTGATAATAGTGCCAGCAATTTTTGTGAATTAGCTGAGCATTTAATTGCCATTTGATTGTATTTGACAGGTGTTCAGTGATCATGTAAGATAGATATTGGCTGTATATTGTACATGTTTACTCTCACCAGTGCACCTGAAAGAACGCGTTAGTTATCCAGATATTTGGACGCGATCTTGTATGCTGACAGTACACTCACCACCAGTACGCCTTAACAATACTCCTTAGTATACGAATTTGCGGTTTCTGAGAAAAAAAAATTATGTTGCTAAAATTATAAAGCTTACTAAATAAATTAGCTTTACGATTTCTATAAAAATAAATTGACTGAATTTCCTACCAGGCGGCAAATTCCAGTTGAGTTGAGTAAAATAGATGCATTCACTCTTTTTAATGGAGCAATAGATGAAATATGTAAACATGTTACGTTTCGTGTTTTTCTACTTCCAGAAGGAACATGGTCACACTTACATTGCTAAAACAGTTCGTGGGAAGCTGTTCTATGAGGACAATGATAAAGTTTTCTCTGTACTTCACATATTATTATATATATATATATATATATATATATATATATATATATATATATATATATATATATATATATATATAACAAATCGTATCGTATATACACATTCATGTCCAGAAGTTAAGCAGAGTTACTGGTGGACGCAGTAGCTCATTGGTCAGCGCACTCGCTAGACCCGGGTTCGATTCCCTCCGCTGGAAAAAGAAAAAACTGCCGCCGTGTTCACTCAGAGTACGATCACGCTAAACATGTGGGTCCGTAAGTCCTCAGGGGTGCGGAACTAATCCTGTAAAACCGAGAGGTAAGCCAGGTCCGCACTGCTGTCTCCAAGTAGAGTTGCTGATTATGTGAAAATTTCAGGAAATCTACATCGAAATGGAAGAAAATGCGGAACGCGGGTGTAATAGGGTTACAGAAGAAGAAAACAATACAAAACAAGAATAATAATGACATTTATTATCCAGAGAAAAGGGCTGAAAGAAAAAGGGCCAGAATACGAGTGTCAACTTCATTGAAACAGAATGATTAAAACAATGCGACGCTGCAGTAAGAAGATCAGTGGTTCGAGTCCCGAGGGGGCAGAAATGCACTTTATAATGGCGCACGAGCAAGGTAACGATGTAGGTTAGTGCAAGGATATCAGGGGTCTGAAAGTGGCCCTAGAACGAAGAGTACGGATTCAGCGGACTCTGGGATATTGAGCCACAATTTCAAAATCAGAAGGCCAACGACCACGCAGGATACTTACTTGGGTAAAAAAGTAGTATCAAGACGCTAACCTGAAGAACACATAGCAGGAGGTGGTCAGTCAGATTGTCAAGTTGGATGATAATCTGACATTAGAGTGAGAAGAATACCCTGTCGGTTAGTGAAGATATGGAGGTCTGAAAATGATCCTAGTACGACTAATTTGGATTCAGTTTAGTCTGATATATTGAGAGTGAATTTCAAAATGGAAAGCCGACGACCACGCAGGAAGCCATCTTGGAGGGTAAAAGTAGCAGGAGACTAACCTGATGTAAAAATTACAGAAGGCCAACCTGATGTCAAAATAGCAGGAGGCTAACCTGATGTCAAAATAGCAGGAGGCTAACCTGATGCAAAATAGCAAGATGCTAACCTGAGGTAAAAATAGCAGGAGGCTAACCTGAGGTAAAAATAGCAGGAGGCTTACCTGAGGTAAAAATAGCAGGAGGCTAACCTGATGCAAAATAGCAGGATGCTAACCTGAGGTAAAAATAGCAGGAGGCTAACCTGAGGTAAAAATAGCAGGAGGCTAACCTGAGGGGAAAATAGCAGGAGGCTTACCTGAGGTAAAAATAGCAGGAGGCTAACCTGAGGTAAAAATAGCAGGAGGCTAACCTGAGGTAAAAATAGCAGGAGGCTAACCTGAGGAAAAAATAACAGGAGGCTAACCTGAGGTAAAAATAGCAGGAGGCTAACCTGAGGTAAAAATAGCAGAAGGCTAACCTGAGGTAAAAATAGCAGGAGGCTAACCTGAGGTAAAACAGGCAGGAGGTGATCAGTTGCACGGCAATCTGGCATTAAAGGGTGGATAATGCAGAATCCACTTGACGGTAAGACCTTGCAACTCCATCTCAGTAGCTGAATTTTTAGAGCTTCGGCTTGTTTGTATGTAGATCTGTGGTTCGAGTCCCGGCTGGAGTAGAAAGCTACTTTACAGGCTTTGAATAAGGATACTTTAATTAGGATCAACCTTTATATTAAATTTATAAAATTAATTTACAAGTTCAATGGCATTGCATGCATATTAGGGGACGGGAAATTAAATAAAATCGAAAGTTAATAAATTAGTCAAGATCTAGTTTAGTTTAAATTCTATCAAGAAAGCTAAGTTTGATTCACACATGTTATGAAAACCAGAAAACTCTAAAGCACACGGCCTGTTAACACCGTCCATGTGGAGTGTCCTTCTCAGGCTTAGGCTCTGCATAATTACGAACGCTGGAATTATAAATAGAGCCCTGTTCTTTAAAAAAAAAGAACTTGAATAAAAATATAATGCCCACTGTCTGCTAATATCCCCACTTAAAACACACTGTCTGTTAATACCGTCCATGTTCATTCACAAGAAATTTATGAACAGGCTTTCAGTGGTGGTAAATGGTGTGTGCACTGCCTTTTTGACGCACTTATTAAGATACATTATTCTCTTTTGAATACTTATTTCGTGCAGTCATACGAATTTTCGGTAAAACCGGAAGTGTCATCTCGAAAACCGGAAATAGAAATATTTAGCGAACACCGTAATCCCTTCGGAATTCGCTGCTGAATCCATATCAGAAATCGTCTAAGCTAGTGCTTTTCAAAGTGTTTTCCGCGGAACTTTGGGAGTACTGCGGCAGTATTCCAAGGGGTTTAGCAAGTGATAATTTCGTGTAAATTTTCTTAAAATTAAAAGGTACATCTCAAATTTTGAATACATAATTTGGAACACAGTAGACTGTTTCTCATTTTGGAGTTCTGCATTCAAATTGTAATGCAAAAGGGTTCCGCGACCAAAATGTTTGACAAACATTAGTCTAAGGCTTAGATCAATGTTTTTCAAAAATTTTGGTTTAAGTCTTTAAGCTATACATACTCAATCCTGTTCAAATATATATTTTTACAAAAATTTTAAAATCGGAAGTAAAAGATCTCCGAAATGGAAATTTTTATGAATCTCCATCCATCTCCAGATTTTAATGCTGAATTCATGTCAGTTATCATTCAAGTTCTGCTTATAGCCCATCTTGGTAAATGTACATTTTCTTGGGAAATATACATTCATCAAGAACACTTATTTTAACCGAAAATGTATGTACCTTTTTAAATTCGCATTCTCGTTCGGAATATGATGCTGAATCCGTATCAGTCACCCTGTGAGCGATATATATACTATCTTGTAAATTCTGAAAAATATATATTTCGAAGAAAATTCAAATATTTGAATCGGAAGTGACATCCCGGAACCGGAAATGCTTAGTGACTTCCTTTATTCCCCTCCCAAAATTTGATTCTGAAGAGCCCTAAGTTGAAATTCCGAGTAAGCCCCCTATATTCTCCTTCAAAATATGCTAAGGAATCAGAATCAGTTATCATCTATTAGCAGATCCTGAGAAATAAATGCCTTAATGAATTCCATTGTCCAAATCATTAGTAAAGCAACATATTTGATACCAACAACATATCTTTCACTAATAAAAATAAAATATTAAACTATAGAATAAATAAAATCCTTAACGCGATTCTCCCTATCACGTCTCATTTCGACTTAATGTTCAACGAGTCCATCACGGGTTAATGCTTCCCCGGATGTCAGTAAAGAGTTAGACCTCATCATTACTCTCTTGGTCCAATCAGAAAAATTTCACACTCGAGTGGTTACTAAGATCGTATTAAAAATTAACCAGCAGCAAGTGAGTTTCCCTGTTGACTAAACACGATGCAGGACGTTCTTTCTCATGAAAGAGCTACTCTAGGGATGCGTTACGTGGAGAATTTAGTCCGGCCGATATACTGCCACGTTTCGTGTTCCCCAGTTTGGGTTGAATCTTGGGGATAGATATATTTTTCCGAGAAACGTCGGATTAAGTGGAAGAATTAGATAAATCGCTGAAATGTCTGTTAACGCTGGAAATGGTATTTTGGTTTTAAGAGTGTCATGGTACGACGTAACAGTACCTTTGATTGAGATGGATATATTTTTCCAACCTCTTTGTCATCAGTTAACTGTTTTTATATTAGAGTAAAAAAAAGAGGATTAGAAAGATGTCGCAAAAACCAGAATGCTAAGAAGTTTCAATATGCATTAAAATTATTGTTGTGTACGGAAAACTTATATATTAAACGTGAACAGCCAAAATATGCTTAGGGATCGCCACTTAAATACTGGAACAAAGTTTGCCATTTGTGAGATTTATCAACTACAATAACTTACACGCCTCGTAAAGATGGATATTGCACCTAAAAAGAATTTATATATATATATAGATATATATACTACCTGACACAGAAAATGCAACACAATGAAAGGACGAAGAATGTGATGATAAAGGATACACAGACAAAGATTGCATATATAAATAAGTGTTGTTAATACCAGAAGGATAATGAATTACAGTAATGGCATAGACAAGGTGATCAGTAGGCAGTAGGATCACCCTCTGCGGCGATACCAGCAGCAACCATTAGAGGAACAAATGCAATGAGCGTGCGGATATTTTCCCGAGGGATGGATGACCATATGCATCAACCCATATGCTTGTTTGAGGTGGGTGCTGGGTAGCTAAAAGATGATCAATCATGTCCCATACATGCTCGGTAAGGGAGATATCTGGAGATATAGGAGGCTAAGGAAGCACCTGGTTACCTCGCAAGGCTTGTTTGCTGATGGTTGCCGTGTGCAATCGCGCGTTATTTTGCTGGAAAACAACATTTTGCAAACACAGAAGGTAGAGAAGTGTAACCGGCCGTAGCACCTCATCCACATATTGTTGTGCCGTCATTGTGCCTCTGATACGAACCAGAGGTGTCCGGCTATCAAAGCCAATGGCACCTCAAACCATGATGCCGCGTTGCTGAGCAGTATGGCGTTCAACAGTCGTATCAGGATAGTATATGTTTCCACGTCACCTCCAAACTCTCACACGGCGACTGCCATTCGACAAATAGAACTGAGACTCGTCGCTGAACACTACCCTATACCATTCAATCGTTCATGAGACTCGTGTCTGACACCATTGTAATCTCTCACATCAGTGTCTTGTCGTCAATGGCAGTCTTCGTAAAGGACGGCTTGAGTGCAAGTCGCTTCAGGCCAATCGTCGAAATCTGTTCTCTCTGATATTGGAATATCCAATGTAAACTGTAAATTCTACAGAATGTCGACACACACACACACACACACACACAGCCATCGTTTGTGTGCCCGCCATCTCTTGCCTTCAAATGCGTCGATCAACGTGTGTTGACGTACGTCTGGTTGGACCTGTACCACTCCGATACACATTCATTTCTTCAATACATCTTCTCCTAATCCTTTGCACAGTAGACATATCTACGCGTGTTTCAGTTGAGATACGCCGATACGACCACCCAGTCGTACGTAGGCCTAAAATGAATCTCCTCGCAAGATCGTCCAAATGCTAAAGTTGACTTCGGCGTCGACGGACAGACATCTTTTCAACAACAAGGATCTTCCGAAACGAAAAACAGCTCGGAAAACGGGTTAACGTAGGCGACTGATAGTAACAACTGTTGACTCCTCTGCCGTTTCCATACCTTTTATCCCGTGCTCTAATCACGTGACCTAATTGCATTTCAGGTCATTTGCATACATCCGCCAGCTGCATTTGTTTCGTAATTTGAATCCTTATACGGCCAAAGTTTCATTGAGTTGAATACATACAAAATTAAATTTTTATACGACCCCCGTACAAAAACATTTCCAATGATTAAAATGTGCTCCATACACTAATAAGGTGACGCACAAAAAATTTCAGCATTTTATCATAAAAAAGACCCAGAGATATGAAAAGACAAATATGCTGACATAAAAACACTTTTCGTTGCATCGACATGAGTTCTCAGACGGGAAAAATCATGTCGGCAGATCGCGTTTCACGGGTCATACACACATTACGAAAGAAAACAATGATTACATAAATAAATAACAATTTAGCTATTTATTGGTACAAAAGTATCTACACTGTGTAGGAATAATAACTTTGGTGAGAGATTTATTACAAATTTAAATGTAAATGTTTACAGCAAGCGTGCAAATAATAAGTTAGCTATTTATTAGTACAAAAGTATCTACACTGTGTAGAAATAATAGCTTTGGTGAGGGATTTATTACAAATTTAAATGTTTACAGCAAGAGTGCAAATGACGCAACCCAGAAATGCTTCATTATATATATATATATATATATATATATATATATATATATATATATATATATATATATTATACATATATATATATATATTATATATATTTCTTTCTCACTTATCTATGGTAAATGTTCTGCGAGTATATCTGAAGTTAATGCTTCCTTCGATGTCAGCAAAGAGTTAGCCATCATTACTCACATAATCTAATCAGAGAAATTTCATGTGTGACTGGTTACTGAGACCGTATTAAAAATTAACCAGCAGCAAGTGGGTTTTACTGTTGGCTGAACACAAGATCGGCCATTCTTTCTAATGATAGCATCACTCTAGTACCCGGTTCCCTGGGGAATATAGTTTGGTCCATATATTGCCGCGCTCTGTGTTCCTGGGTTCAAATAGGAACTTAGGGATCCGTATATTTTTCTTCGAGACATTGGGGTTAAGTGGTAGAATTGGAGAAATTGTTGAAATGTTTGTCAACACATTGAATGTTTTTTTTTTTTTAAGAGTGTCTTGAGGTACTTGTTTTTGTCTTTCAGTAGAATGGATACAATGTTTCATACTTCTTTCTCGTCAAGTGTTAAGCCTTTTTATTTCAAAGATTGGAATAGAAGCGTTTGGAAAACAGTAAAGTCGTCGAGCCATGATATCAAAATTTTAAAATATATGTTCAGATAGGGCTTGTAGAATATGTGAATATATGACGAAAATATTAAGCACAAAACGTCAAAACTATGTTTAAATCATCAATATAAATATTGAAGAGTTTGTAACTTTACAAAATTGAGTTGTTAGGTATATCGAAATTTACTTGGAAGGCGGTAAGATTTTTATGATTTCTCTTTGGCAACAATTAAACTATTTTTGCTTTAAAGTCAGTAAAAGAGGCTGTGATGCGGAATAAATCATTATAATTATGATGTACTAAGTTATGCAATATCTTTTTAAACTATTTATTCTTAATATAAATACTGCAATTGTCGTAAATATTTATCTATACTATTAAAAGTAAGTCGCGTATGTATGTATGCATGTAGCTTCTATTCCAGTGACCTTACTTTGCGCAGACGCTCACGCTTAGTTTTTAAACGTAGCTATCGGGCCGGAAACGGTCCCGAAATATCCAAAATTTCGAAAAATTTGATAAATTTTCTTATATTTGTAAAAATTTTATTTTTTGAGGGTATAGAGGGTTCAGACAGAAAACCTACCTCATTCTACAAAATAGTTAGAATATCGTTTTTTAACAGGATACAGACAAATTTGGAAGACGGACTAGAAGCTAGACTTCTGATATAATTTTTAATACTGATTTTAAAAATCGTAATGAATACTATCAAATGAATTGAGAACAAAACAAGAAGATCAAATCGGTAACCCTCATCCAAGGAACTACTAATCCAAACATCTCTCTCTTCCTAAATAGGTGCAGCGTTTTGTAGTGAAATTTATAATCCACAAATCTAAATTTGCGAATTTAAGAGATAGATATTTGTTTTTTAAATTGAAGGCTGTAACATTATTATAAGCATTCCCTGAAAAAAATCAGGGTTTCGATAAAAATTCGAGATTTACAACTATTCTCGGTATTATACAAAAAGAACTTTCCGACTTACGGTCTTCAAAATTTATCATCGTATTATTTTGAGTCTTAACTCTAGAAAACCTCCAATTCATTTTGTCGTAATTTTATTTGTTATTTTTTACAATTAAATTAAGGATTCAGTATCTTATATCCGTAAAGTATCTCTTTCTCTTTCGACTTGAGATTGGATTTTTCTGATTTCCCAGACAGAGTGATGGTGCAAACATGATCTTTGAATGCATCATATTTACTCTGTAATGGACCCACTTGAGCTCCTCACGCTAAACTTCGAACGATAGCTTTGAACCCGAACAAAAAGGGGATGTGAAAGGAGGGGACGGAAGTTCCTTTGCAAAACATAGAAATCGCTCTTTACGTAATACCTCTATTCAGAGACCACCTCGCTGAAAGACCAATTTTTAGAGACGTGTTGGGTAAAAAATAAGGTTCACGATAATAGATTATTATAGCACTGCTTCATTTGCCTGCACTTCTTATATAGAATATACTGCTTCCTACAAAACGGATAATTCTAAATTAATTAAAATTAGCTTATTACACGGATTATTAGTTTTACATGCATATTTCTCGCCATTTTCTGCAGAAGTACTTCAGTAATAAACGAGACATTTACATAATTACCGCTTTATCGACTGTGTTACATTTATATGCAAAATGCACATATTCCCATATTAAATCGAGAACTCACAAACTTTTTAATTGAAATATCAATCTCGTTTCGTTTTTAAGGTAAGAATTCTTACTTTTTCAATTCGCCGTTAGAGGCGCTGCAAACTTTTTCATTGAATAGCGTATAATTGCTTTCCCATTTGTATACCCTGCTTATGTAGCTTTGGAACACTTCAATCAAAAATGAAAAATATTCACAACGACTCAAAAATCGTAAAATATATTATTGTTTCGAATGTGTATCATTCCATCACCGGAGTCTATTCTTTTAAGAACCACACAGAGAAAACACCCTCACAGGCCTTCCCATAACGTGAACATAGGGTTACTAAAATTCAAAAATTCGAAAAAGGGTTACCAGATTTGGCGATTTGTCGCCAATTTGGTGACCGAATTTTCAAGATGCACTTCGACATAACGACTATTCTACGTAATATGAGAGATTTCTAGAAGTTTCTATGGCGAATCTATGAAAGAAATCATCACTCAGTCCGAGAGTAGTTGACGAGTTACGTTAAACTGTAACTTTGGTCAATGGTTTGAGAATAGTATCGATTGCTTTATGAAATGAGTTTGTCAACGTTTTGAGAGTTATATCAGTCATTTTGTAAAATTAGTGGAGCATTAAAGTGCTGCTTAACTGTATACTGTTCGTGTTTACGTTCCGCTTCTGAATATATGTGTTAATTATCCAGAAATTTGGACTCATTTTGTATGCTGAGTGCACAACCCCGATTTCAAAGGATACGCCGTAACATTATGTATTGCAAATTATTTACCTGACAATGCTCAACATACCACTTTCAGAAGGTTTATAATTCTAAATATAAACGAATTGATTCAGTATGAATGTTCCATAAATCTGGCCAATTTGATTCATGGGATTGATTCAATTACTAAAAATTGAGCCTCCTGTTCGATGAATGGTTTGCAGTAGTTCAAAATGCAGTTTTAAATGTAGATTCCGAAAAATTGAACGAGTTTTTGAATAGATTTACGTGTTATTTTTGGGAGATAATAAATCTGTAATAAATAATCTGTAATAAATCTGTAACAATTTAAGAATTTTGAAAGAAATTTGTTACGATAACTAAAATCAGTAAATATTTAAACCCTACTGATAGAGATCGAAACTTTAAGTATAGGATACCTCACCCCTATATTTTTCAAGTGTTTTATTTTGAAAATTCATAACAATCAATTATGTTCAATAAACTATCGTTTTACATGTCATCTTTTATTAGATCATGAATGGCAATTTACAAGCACACCAAATTATATTTAATGCACAGAAAAGTAAAATTTGTCATGTACTATATTTGTGGGTACATTTATTACAACAAGCAACACCACAACACCTATATTATAGCCTTATGTAGCCTGAGTTCCATCTTTAAGAAATTGCAGTCGGCTGCGTAACAGCACTAAATTTGTCGATCTCCATAGTGGTTTGCAGAAATGTTTGCACATTTCAATTTATATCTTCCCATTACAAATATCGGCAATTACATAATGATAAGTGTTATAATAAGCTCGAAACCAGCCCTTGAATTCTGTTATGGGAGCGCTATAAATATTAAAATGGTATTTCTAAATATATCAAAGACTTAAGTCATACCGAGTTGTAGGGAAAATCATATACTGTCTCACAGCACATTTTTTTTTTTAAATTTTTCCGCATTATTGAGTAGCAATATTTTAAAATTTAGTTAGATCATTTTATAGTCTAATTCTTGTTAAAAAAAATGCTTAAACTTTGTCACAGTACTTTTCCATTTATTTTGTACTCAGAAGCACTTTATGCCAGTAAACGCGTGATCTAATTCGAAATGTTCCAAAAAATAACTAGAGATCATAATGTTAATCGAAGATGTCTCATCGTGTAAATTGTGTTTACTGCCTCGGGAGATTCTGCATTGCTCTTCACACCCATTCACTGATAGGAGAAAGCAATTGGCACTGTTTTCTCTGGACAGTAGGAAGTTTAGCTTGCTCTTTCTGATTACTTTAGCACTTGGATTAAAGTAGAAGAGGAAGTGCCAAATCTTAGGGAAGATAGCTCTAATTCTAACATTGTCATCAGTGTGAATTAAGGTGGAGTTTCTGTGAAATAGCAGTAAAATGAAAGTCAAATGTTATTTCGTAATTTTATTATGCAATGCTGTTCTAATTTGTTGTGGGGTAATCTATGTTTAATTGTTATAAATTTATATACGGTACTCTTTATTTCTGAAAAATATTCATGAAGACTCATTGCTAACATACATTGTAAAATTATAATAATATTCCAACTTTCTTTTCAGATAAGAATCGTAACACTAAACGTACCAACACTCACAATATACTGGTTAAATGAGCGGTTTTCAGAAAACTTTATTTTTTCTGTTTGAATGCAGGTAATATTGATTTTAGTAAGGAAATATTAAAGAAAATAACTTTAATAGACTCCATTCGGTTTCTAAAACACGATTTGTGTGCATGTTCTTATATGTTTCATAATATGGCGGTCAATTATCAACGAAAATGCAGTCTTCACTTTATCCTTTATAATAATACATTTTGCATATCCCGTCGCACCCGATTCTTTCCTGAAAATATTATGAAGTGCTGCTCTCCCAGATGTGGTTGTTTCTAATCCCCGTGGTGAAGGAAAGCCTTACACCACGTCCACAGACCCCTGGTCCCATGGCGAAGTGTAATATGCAGCTTCACTTTAATGAGGCTCCCCAAGGGCAGAAGACTGACTAAACATCGACATCACAACATCCATGCTCGCTGGCGGAATTCGAACCCACAACCCGGCAATAGAGCGATCAGACGGAAACTCATTATCCTGACCGCTCGACCACCACAGCGACTCTCCCAGATGTAGCACCTATTTGTATTTCTTCCCAAACAGTGCCATCAATCGAAATATACTGCTCATTTTTTCATTCTCATCTTCAGAACTTGAGAACAATATCATTCTTTTTCGTCCTCTACTTATTATATTCATAATATTCTCCTCTTCATCGTCGATATCTGTAGGCTCACACTCAGTGTTTAATAGATCATTATTATCATTTTCAAATAATATATCTTCACTTTCAGAAAGTTCACCTTCATCAATTTCCGTTAACTATTTGCCTATGTTATTTTTTTTTCTTCTAAGAACTTGGTGTATCTTGAATATTTCGACATGGAGTAACGCTGAAGATGAAGATTAGGAATGGAGTAACGCTGTAAAAACAAAATATAAACTAAATAATACTCTTTTATTTTTTGTCACCTTTTTATGCAACTTGGAATTTTACGCACTTTATTGAAATTTTAATACATAATTATTTATAACTAGCCGCCTTCGGCGACCAGCCTGTTCGCTATCCTTGAAAATTCTGACCGTGGCAAACTCGCTGGCGCGACCTACCAGAAAGGTGTAAGGTAACTATTTGGACGGCAAGGAAGTGCCACCCAATTTAGACCGGAACCCAGTGAGGGAGGCATCCACAGGAACCGTACCCCCCTTCCCCTACCAGCAAGCTCTCGCAAGGACTTATGGACCCACTTGTTTAACTTGATCGTACTCCGCGTGAACACGGCGGCAGTTTTGACAGTGACGGGAATCGAACCTTGGCCTACCGAGTGCAATTCCCGCGAGCTAACTACTGGGCTACCGCGCCCTCAACCCCGTGGAGTTGACGAAGTTTGGTTTAGTTTAAATATAATGTTTACAAATTAAATAAAAAGAGAAGTTTATGTTCTTAAAAGAACAATAAATTCTTATGAAAATTTAAATACAATTTTATATAAAGAGAATTAATTTTTATCTTGAAGCTGATTCTATCCAGAAGAAGCTCCTGGAATGAATGTTTGGGTTGAGTATTAAGAAAAAATGGCGTTTTTAAAAAAATTAATATATGCATTTTAAATAAAAAGTAATTTATTTCGAAAATAACAATTTATTCCAATAAAATGGATGGTTTGTTTTAGTTTAATGAAGTACATTCATTGAGGTACATTCAAATATTGAATGTTCCATTTCGATCGAATGTTCGATTTCGCTATTTGTTCCATTCGATTTCGCTATTGCGTATTCAGAACCGTGATGTCCACCCAACTTTCCCTCCTCCATAGAAAGACAGTGCGTCTGACCGCGTAATAAAATTCCTGCGAGTAAAAAAAGTGGGTGAAAAACTGCTTTAGCCGATGCCGAGAAACTGAAATTCGTAAAATACGGATTCTGCAGCTACTTTTTATTATTTCTTGATCAGATTGGGCTTGTAAGAAAGCTTGATGTTTGAGCTTTCTAAAACTGTAAAGTATTAGTCGAAAATCTCGGAACTTCTTCCGATGCGAGGATTTAAAAGCAAAAGTTCGTTTTCTTGAGCCGAAAGTGACTTTTGTTTTAAAATCTTTAAAAAATGTTAGAATTTATCCCTGAGATTTAAAATTGATATATTTTTACTCGCAATTGACTGCTCTTTCCGGTCGTGTGATTTGTTTTTTTCTACGACGTCTGGATGGTGGAGAAAAAAGGGGGAAAAAAGGAAAACACGGTCGAAATCGCATAAAACATTAAATAACAACAACAAAAAAAAATTCAAATTTTAAAAATCGGTTTTCACGTGTCCCTTTCCAACCTCATGAGTCTCCGATTGCCAAATTTCGTAGCTCTGGGACCCGCGGTCTCTTAGCTTATAATGTATAAGACAGACACACAGACATTGCCACTGTTACCTTACACCTTCCTGGTAGGTCGGACGGTCTGGGTCTCAACAACAACAACACAGGCATTGCCTTTTATTATATCGATTGAACTTACTACGTAACAGTACTTGTAAAAATATGCAGGAAATTGATGAAAATAAGTGGAATGTGCATGTACATCACATTTTCTGACCCGATAACTTTATAAGGCAACAATTTTTTCTCCTGGTCAAATGACTAATCGTGGTAGATAACTGTAGACTATGTATCATTATATAAACACAAGAAGAATAAAATTTAATACTGAAAAATTGATTGCATACCTTTAATAGAAAAGTCATGAAGTCAAGTGAGAAAGAGCGATATCATTATATGCGAATGTTCTAATGGAAAGTTTAGAATTGGTCATTTGACCGATCATGGTACGTTTAGTGTCAAAGTATTTTGAAGCATTTTTCAGCGTATTTATATAAATATCATATATGATCTACAAAAATGCATTTGATATAAAACATTGAGAATCTTGGAACAATAAGTTTCTGCACTTATAAGATGAATAACAAATAGGTCACAGGTCAGTAGGGTCACGCTGTTAATATAATAGAAGTTAATATAATAGTAAGTTACGCTGTTAATATAATAGTAAGATCTTACAAAATATAGTTACACACAAACAAAAAAGTACTGTTGCGACATATTACCTATTTCCAAAACGAGACAACTTTTAAGACAACCACTGATATTATTTAAATTTAAGAGTTCCTTGACCTGGCTGCCAAATTTGGCTAAATACCGCGGCCATGGTGACTTTTGGCTATTTTTATAAATTTCACGAATTTTTTTCATTATTTCACTTTCGAAGAAACTCCCACTTTCTAGAGGCTTCTATAAAAGTACTATAAAAGGGTGTCATCGTGGAAAATACGAGTCAAAGGAAATTGCAAAACCCGTCAGTGTTTCGACAACGTCATTTGCTGATTTGTGAATCAGTTGAGTATTTAACTGTTGTTTTAATGTAATTTGTTCCTGTTTACCGTATTGGTACTTTTGAATAAAAGCACTAGTTTTCCCGAATTAAAAGAGATAGTGACTTTAATAAAAGCCACGAAAGACGGACAAGTAAGTATGAAAGTCTGACAAGTAAGCATGAAAGTCGGACACGAAGAAATGTAAGCAAAACAAAAAAGTATGAGGGAAAAAATGAGGACTGGACAATAAGAAATATGAGTCTGAAATAATGGATGGATATATGAAAGAGATGAAAACTGGATAAGAAGCGATGGCAGAAGTGATGAAAGCGGGACATGGAAAGATGGAAGCCAGTCAAGAAAAGATGAAACAAGAAATAAAAACCATGAAAGTCGGATCAAAAGAAATCGAAGTGGATATGAAAGCCAGACACGAAGCAGTAACAGAAGAGATAAAAACTGCTAAAAAAGAATGAAAGCGAGACAAGACAAAATGAAAACAAAAATAAATTCAATTGAAACAAACCAAAATGAAAGAAAGAATCAAAGAAAAACAAGCCGAAATGAAGGAAGAAATCAAAACTATACAAGTATAAATGAAAAACGGACAAAAAGAGATGAAAGAAAAGATGAAACGAGAAAATAAATCCATCTAAAAGATGAACAAAACATCAAATACGTCTAAGAGCTAAAACAAGACTTTAACTCCATCTAGGAGATGAAACAAGATTTAAAATTCGTCCAAGAGACAAAACAAGACATTAAATCCATCTAGAAGATGAACCAAGACATGAATTTCCGTCTAAGAGATGAAATAAGACATTAAATTTGTCTAAAGTCGGGAACAAGACATTAAAATCCGCACAAGATATTAATAACTAAGAAAAATAATGAAAAAGCTTGGAGACTTATGGAAAAGAGACTTATGGGACTTATGAAAAAGCTTGGAGATTATTGGCTGTTGAGTGAGAACACCAGTCGCGTTTGGATGAATTCTTGGACCGAGTTCGATGTTATTGTAGAAGCGAACGATTGAGACAAAAAAACAAAACCTGTTATTTCGCTGCTTCAATTGAATGTTCTGCAGCTGATGATCACGCTACCGACAAAAAACAATTCTGCACTTAGTAGGCTTGGCAAATGCTCTAGAACTCTGTAATGGAGTGCATAATTTGAAAGAGACAAGCGAAGTTCAACTGAACTCTCACCACAAAAATTCTAGAGAAAGTATACAGGAGCTGGTGTCCGATATTAAAAGACTTTCGCAATATTCTACTTTGCAGACTGCCCACCCGATGTCCAAAAAAGTTTTGTAGTCTAAATTTTCTAGAAGCTATTAGTTACCCAGAAATTCAAAATGTTGTTCTGTGACCGAATGTAAAGATCTCATTGCTGCATTTGCCCTATCCTCGCCACAGGCATCTCACGAGTTTCATCTATCCATCGTAAGTGGCGAGTTTCATCTATACATCGTAAGTGGCTAGTTTGTGTCTGATATCACATCGGAAACTAAGATAATTTGCATTATGAAAGAAATAAAAGACATGTTAGAAAATAACGACAAATTCAAGCGGTCTTCTGACTCGTTTGCAAAGAGATTAATATGCGGGACCTGCGGAGAAAGAGGGCATATAAGGAGAAAA
This sequence comes from Amaurobius ferox, assembly GCA_951213105.1. NCBI lineage: Eukaryota > Metazoa > Arthropoda > Arachnida > Araneae > Amaurobiidae > Amaurobius > Amaurobius ferox. The sequence goes on from OX578137.1 coordinate 107,217,702, forward strand.
TGCCCATTATTTGAGCAAGAGGCTATCTTTAGAAATGTCATAGGAATATTAATCAGTAGCGCCATTTTGGGGACGGAGGTTGTCTCATGAAGAAAATTTCCCATTAAATACATTTAGATATACCATCGTTGCACGTAACAGATTATGGGATTTATTTCATGTGTCGTATAAGCAACATCAATGCCAAATGATTCTAGACACGGGTGTGAATATGATCATTATTAAAAGTAACGTGGCTCATCAAATTCTTTATACAGCATCCTTTACCCCTTTGCTCACAGTTGCTGGTGAAATGAAAACTATTATTTATGTTGGTGCGAACCTCTATCATCATGTTGCTTTTGTAGCGCACATTTATGACTCATGAAATCTCGGACTCGACTTTTTAAAAAAAACAAGGATTGATTTGATTATAAAAACAACGAATTACAGACTAGCCACCGAATATATTCCTTTATATAGAACGGAAATCGTATACAACAACATCGATGGTAATAATGTTACACCTCCTAGAGTGTAACATTGTCACCATAGAAAAAATAAATTATCTGCATCTAACGAGTGTTTATGAAAGGAATCCGGGAAGACCCAAAAACATTTGGAGCGGATGTAACATAATTTCAATCTCCTGAGTATGAATAAAAAGGGATTAGTGTGGCTGCAACTCCCATTCGGGAATATTCGCAACAAACTCAGAGGTTTATTCTCAATACTGATGCTAGTAAAGAAGGAATAGGAGTATTTCTATACGGGAAAATAGGAGGACAGGAACGTATGAACATCTGGGCTTGTCGAAGTCCGAAGGAAATACATTATTGTTTAACAAGAAAAAACGGTTGGGAATTGTTAAATCTGTAGATATCTTGCTTGGAGTCAATAAGGGGGTATCGTGCATGATTATTTTCACGTACCCCCAGAAAAAGATATCCATACATGACAAATCTGAAGATTGTAGTGGTCAAAGAACATTCCATCCCGACCAATCAAGTGGTTTCCATATATAGCTATCAGGTAATTTCTTACACCAGTACTTAAGTGTGCTGGCGCCACATCATGTTAGAACCAAATTCTTCTTCGAACAGACGGCGGACCAATGGTGAGAAGTTTCGGCAAGGTCTCTTGCAGAAAGGCGTAGTAAGTACAGTCGGTCAAGCGACTTTGTAGGATGTACGGTCCAATAAAAAAATGCTGCATCATACCTGCTCAAACATTGATTAGAAATATTTTCTGGTAGGTATGTGGTGTTATTGCATGTGGATTTTCATGTATCCAAGCGATAGCATTGTGTCTGTTAAACATTCCCGTTCGCGTAAGCGTAGCTTCATCCGTGAATAACAAGTGGGCAGTCAGGCTGTACTGCAACTTTCTACAGGTACTATAAAGCACAGTCTTCATGGAGGGAATAATCCTCTGGATTCAATATTTGCACTCTCTGTAGATGTAATGAATGAATTTCTTCGTCATGTAAAATCCGCGACGTCCTACATCTCTCGTGCATGTGATACCTGTGGGATTTAATTGAGCTGCACGCAAGACAGCTTCTTCTAATCCGGAGTTCTAGAACTTCTTATCCGATCCATATAATATCTGCTAGCACTGAAGGATAAACTGTGGCAAAGCTCCAGTGCTCACGCTCGAACATTTGCGGATTCGGCAGTGGTCTGGGTGGGAATCATTCACTCTGCAACCTTTGGACAGTCCGTCCGTTTTCTTTCGCAGTTCTATATATCAGATGCATCTGGGAGCTCTGAATTCGTGTAGCGAAGTATGCCGTTGAAAATCCGAGTGAGAAATGGCGTCTTATGTCACAAAAACGATGTTATTGACTAACCTTAACAGCACCCTTTACCGCCTAAACCTCGGCAATTCCTGACACACATTCTTTAATAAAAATGTTTACTTTAGGCCCATCCACCACCCTTTTAAACTTAGTTAAATATTTTTGATTAAAACAAACTATAGATGAAAATACATCATAAATAATTATCTATCCCAAAGTAGAAAGAACGGAGTGATCATGCCGAGAAGAGAGGTATAGCGCTGGACTTACGTGGGATGTCGCTTCATAATAGATTCTCTATTAAGATTGAGAATATATCCTAAATTAAACAAATGCTTATTTCTGACTATGGTGAAAATTAGTTACTATTAACACAGTATGCTCAATTGACAAGCATTACTAGAAAAATAGGAATGACAATCACATAAAGATGTCATGTAATCACCAACCACAAATCATATGAAAGCTTCTAGACAAACTGAACGAGTCGAGACCTGTCCGAAATAAATTTATATATATATATATATATATATATATATAATTTTTAATTATATATACATATATATATATATATATATATATATATATATGTATGGCACTTTTAATTTCAAGTTATTCGAAAGTGATTTTAACACAATTAAACATTAATTTGAGATAAAATTAGTTATACATTTAACTTTACTTAAATAATTACACAAGATGTTTTATTTAATTATAAGTTTGATATTAAAATTAATCGTTAACTAATAAAACTAATTTAGTTATTAAAAGCATCCCATTTCATTATTTCATCTAATTTTCACTTTGTTAATAAGCTTAAATAATGAAAATAATAAAAATGTTTCTAATGGTAAATTAATACTTAGCTGTCAATAATCTTTAATATATAAAGTGCTTTTTACTAAAAATTAAGACAAATTAGTGATGCTCCTATTAGTTTTTAATTATATTAGAAGTTGAATTTTGTCAAAATGTTCCTAATGGATCTTTGAAAAGAAACTTTTTTTATGAGTGGAATCTCTAAAATTGTAGAAATTATTTGGAGCATGAATATCCACTCGACTTTCTTATACATTTATATTCCATGTTTTTACTACCATTTGCATAGCAATGAGTATTACAGTGAAACGATAAATTTAACTTTTGTAGATCTACTTTCAATGTTGTTTTCTCAATCAATTTCTTCATTATTTCATAGTTACATATTAGTTTAAACAATTCCACGCATTTGTGTTAACACGTGATATTTCAGGTTTTCTACGAATCCTTAAAAGTCCCACTTTTGCCTCTTACTCAACATTTATCGCTATTCACATATGTCTATAAAAAGCAGAACTCTGGAGTTTCAGTCAGTGTATGACATCAGATACTAAAAGTGAGACCCATGATGTGGGCAGCCAGTTCTCTACATAATGCAATGACTATACTTCTTTCACAGCGAAATTATGATGTAACCATGGAGCTTTAGATAGCGTATGACACCAGATGCTGAAAGTGAGACCATGATGTTATTTTATTCCTTATCTCATTTTATAAATTTTCGTCTGCGATATACGCAACTCTGTGTGTCACATTCATCTCGTTAACATGTTGAACATTCAAAGTATATCCCGATCCTATTGTAACGATCATATGGAACACACACGCACACATATATACACATGTATATTGATATATATATATATATATATATATATATATATATATATATTGATATATATATATATATATATATATATATATATATATACTGATGTATATGTATATATATATATATACAGATATATATGTATATATATATATATACAGATATATATGTATATATATATATACTGATATATATATATATATATATATATATATATGTGAAATTTGTCATTTATTAATTTATGCATGTCCATGAAATGTTTACCCACTTCTAGAAGGAGGAGAAGCTTTCAATTTGGTACACGGATATTTAGAGTAATGAAACTGCCAAGAAAATTCCAAAAACTGGAAATTTATCCATGAGGGGGGGTGGGGTGGACGAGGCGATATGGCATTCCCCATATCTGGTTCATATTTGAGTAAGTCTCCCTGTTGAATAGGAGGACATTTTACAACAATGAATAAACATTGTTGTAAAGAAAAAGTTTAAAAATTGAGTTTGATATTAGGCCTCACTATGCTACTATTTTTTCCTCATATTTGGCTTGCGTTTTAAATCTTTCAATTCATCATGCTGTGATAAGGTTTTCACACCCCTGTGCGTTAACTGTGTTTAAATTGAAGTATTGTTTTATTTCTGTTTGAGAGAGAGAGTATTAATTGTATCATGTAAATGCCCTTTAGATTGATTTCCACTCTATTGACGTATGACGGAAGCGAGTTTCATATTGCGAATTTATTTATGTTCCAGAATAATAATAATAAAATAATTTGTATTCGCTTTTTCTGTCACTGGGTTTTTACCTTGTCAGGTTGTGCGCACGCGCGGTTTTTGAATGTGTGGCGGTAGAGAGGATATAGCTGGGAACTAGAAGTTAGCGTGAACTTAGATTCGCGGTCGGATTGCTGCTTTTGGAATGAAATGGATTGGTATCGAAAATATATAGATTGTAATTCTAAGATTATAATGTATTGAGAATAAGTTGTTTTGGGCCGGTATGGCTCAAGCGAAGATACGATCTTCCTTCTTGTAGAAATGCACATCCCTACTTGTGAAGAAATGGAATTTTGTACTGGAGTAATAAAGAGTTTTTCAAATGGGTCGGCCTCGAAATGCTCTTAAAAGCGAAGTGAAGCTTATGTACAGCGATTGCCTGACCCTGTTTTGTGACCTTGAATTTCCTGACGGATTATCGTTGAGTTGTGGAATAACTGTAATGAAGTTTGGATTCCGTACTGTCGCAAACGCAGTTGGGTGTTCTAGAGAAGTGACGAAGTTCCTGTTATTATCCGAGTACCTGTTTTCCTAAAAACTCTGCTCCTCCGTTCTAGTATGTGAAAAATTAGAGATGCCAAATTCTATCAAATTAGTGTCGCGTATCCAGGTTTCTGGATTGTTCTCGATTTCGCTACTCGAGAACTGTGCTATTTGAAGTTCCAACAGTCCATACGGATTTACTTTTACATAATCCAGGATTTTTCAAATTAATATATGTGTAAAGAGAAGAAGGTAAATTGTTTTATATTCATTTTCTTTTCTGAAGTCGTGGAGTGTTTATAAATACCAAACAGATCTGGGGATTTGAGTAATTACTAACTGTCTATAAGAATGAAATTATTGTTCTTAAATATCATATGTGATTCAAGTGTATTATGAAGGTTACTTGTAGTTATCATGTATCAGAATGTGTATGTGTACTCTCCCTGTTTTCCTTCCTCCAGGGGTTATTCTCAATTGTCACACCCTACCGAGAGGGCCAACGGCCGTACCTTGCTGAAAACACCGGTTCTCGTTAGATCACCGAAGTCAGGCAGCATCGGGCGCGTTTAGTACTTAGGTGGGTGACCACCTGGGAACACCGCGTGCTGTTGGCACATTTCGGGCGCGGTAGCCCGGTGTTCTGCGCGCTGGATTTGCACGCTGCCACAACTGCCGCCGTGTTCATGCGGGGTACGATCACGTTAAACATGTGGGTCCGTAAGTCCTTCCGAGAGGAAGGTGGTAGGGGAAGGAGGGTACGATCCCTGTGGATGTCTCCCCCACTGGGTTAAGGTCTAAATCGGGTGGCACTTCCCAGCCGTCCAAACAGTTACCTTACACCTTTCTGGTAGGTCGGACGGTCTGGGTCTCAACAACAACAACTCCCTATCGAGAGCGATTCTGACTTAGTTGCTAATTCACTTAAAAATGTACTACATCACTATAAATGTTATTAATATTGATTTGATCACTGGTCTGTTGTTTTCTGATATAATAAATATTGTTTAAAGTTCAAATTTGCTTCTTGTCTGTGATTTAACCCAAACCCACACCATAATGCAGACAAATCATCTACGTGGATCACTTTTCAGCATTTCACTAATTTGTTCATATTTCAGCTTCGAACTATACTCGAATTTAGTTTAAAAGACCAAACTTCTTAGTTAGAATTAGTGAAGACTGCGTATTCAAATCACATGCTCCCTGAGCGCTTTTTTAAGACGTATTACACCTATGTATAGGTCGCATAGCGGCCAATGCGCCCTACTCGGATGAAGACATTTATTCAAAAACACGTGAACCCACCCAATGGAGTAATGGCGTAATACGCCCTAACAAAGGACGTCGTGCGGTCACATAACGGGCGAAAGCGTGTTTAGACATTTATTTCGGGCATTTTACGCCCATGCCTAATTTATCTAAACTGGTGTGTCGTTAACGAGCTGTTTAGTTTTCGGGAATTCGCTGTATGTTTCCGTGTACTTTTACTCGGAGGTTTGCATCCTAAAACCAGAGCAATGTCTAGTATTTGGTGCTAGTTAACACTTGGCAACTAACTAGAAGCAAGTTTCAGATGATACAGAATGTATTTATATTATATGTTTTATTAATTATATGTTTTATTTTTTTCTGTGCATCTATATACTGCGCCAACGCAATTGCAATATTTTGGTGTTTAAATGATCATCGAACTTTGATCATTTCTACAATGAAGCCTAACTTTCACGTATGGGGAATATAAACACATCAAGCTGTAAGATGAGTTGTATAAGAATTGTTGAATTTTTTTCACGCAAAATTATTTAGCTCTGGAGTCTGAAATATAGCTGATATGAATTAAACATTCATTGATTTTAGATACAGAAGCAGACGATTCCATATTATTGCTTTTTTGATGAAGTTTGAAGCATGGAGTTAGAAAGTAATTTTACCTCCATGGTTTTACATTTTCAAGCAAAATAAATTATTACAGTATTGTGATAATTATAAAAATATCGCCGTTGAACGAAAAAAAGGGAGAAAAGTTTATGAATGAAACATTCACTGCTTTTATATAGAGAGCCAGGCGATTTATATTTCGATGACGTTATTTGAATACAGTTGATTTGTTTTCGCTAAAGTTTTCAAATATAATAGACTATTATAGTATTGAGATAATTTTTAAAATGTCACATCTGAATACATCGTATTTTAGAGATGTTTAAATAAAATTGCATTTCAGTTGGAAAGTGTTTCATAATCAGTGCTTTATGTATGATTGATCTTTCTTGTTTTTAATTTATATTTAGTGCTGTATCCGTCCTAAAACCGCTTAATTTTTGCTCAATTTCTGTGCATTTATATTCTGAAACAACGCAATTAGAATATATTTGAGTTTAAATGATCATCAAACTTTGACTATTTCTACAACGAATCTTAATTTTCACTTATTAGGAATGTAAACACACCAAGCTGTAAGATGAGTTGTATAAGAATTGCTGAATTACTTTAATACAAAATTATTTAGCTCTGGAGTCTGCAATATAGCTGATATGAATGAAACTTTAATTGATTTTACATAGAGACGCAGACGATTTTATAGCAGGTTTTTTTCGATGTAGTTTTAAGCATATATTTAATTTACTTTTACCCTATGGTAAAAGTAAGTTTTTAAGTAAAATAAATTATTGTAGTATTGATATTTATGAAAAGAATGGAAACAAGTGTATGAATAAAATATTTACTCCCTTTTCGTAGAGAGCCAAGCGATTTATATTTCAATGGCGTCATTGGAATACAGTTCATTTTTTTCGAAGATGTTTTAAGTTTTCAAATATAATAAATTATTTTAGTATTGCGATCATTTTTAAAATATTACCGCTGAATGTATCGCATAATAGATATGTTTAAATAAAATTGCATTGCAGTTGGAAAGTGTTTCATAATCAATGCTTTATGCATGATTGATCTTTCTTGCTTTATTAATTATAGGTGAGAAAGCCTACGGGTTTCATCAGTTTCTATAAAGCCATACTTTTCAAATAATCCACGCGTTAATAGAAAATTAACTAATGAATGATGGTCATTTCCGTGTCATATCGTATCAAATACACTGTCCCCTCCTCCCCGCAAAATTAAGCACGGAACATTAAATCAGGCAAAATGCATAATGTTCGATTGGCTCCAAATAATGTTCTTATGAGTTACTTGATTATACAAACTTAAATGAGACAAAGCATGTACATGTACAGATTTTATTCACTCCTAAATTGCTACAATATAACGATGCATAGATAGAATAAGCAAACTGAATGATGCACAGACTAGCCATTTAATGTTTATTATGGAATACGGCTTACTCAGACCCTGAGACAGACCTGACATTAACAATTCATCCCTTCAATCAAGTTACCATGGACGACAGAAAGCAATTATTGCCAATTCTGTATAACGGCAATTTGCAGTTAATGAAGGGTGTTGAGAGGGAATAAGGTGGAAGAGACAGCTCTCCCGGAGGTATCCCAATTGTGAGAGGATTAAGATCGGTGGAACTTGCTGGCCACTCCATACGTTTATACATTTCTCTCTGGCGGCAATTCTCTATTAGGTTATTTCTATGTCCACAAACGTGTTGTCCAGTAAACAACAATCCAGGCGACTGTACATGGTCTGACGCAGAGAGAAAGGGCTTCGTCGCGATATTTTTGACCTGGCGCAATGTCGCCTGGAAAAACATGAAGCTCTGTGCGGCTTCCTAATTAAAAGACAACATATAATACAATATCAGTTCGATCAAAAGCTTGGTTCTCATATATGTTACTTGATAAGTTGTGTGTACTTGGTTTTCTCCACACTAGCATACGTCTTCTGTCCAATTGCAGTGCAAATTACCATATGTCGGTAAAGAGGACATTAGTCCATTGGGTTTGGATTCAAATTACATGTTTATGACATCGTTATAAACTTGCAGTTATGGCTCAAAGGAGTACATACTTTTGTTATCAGTGCGTAGAGACATCTTGTATGCATCCATATCTTCGCAATGAAAGGTGATATAGGATTTCATATGCCTGCAGTAACAACCGCTTGTAGAGAATTTGTCCTGTCGCTCGGCGATTATGTTTCGACAGTAAAGCTAGGTTACGGTCATTGGAAGTAGTTGTAACCCTATAGTGTCCCGAAACATGCCTTCTGGTGGCTGTTTCCTTCGTTTGGAATAGTGTTCACAAACGAGGAATGATGTAATTGGGCACCACAAGAATGTTCACCGCCACTGCGATGAATCGCCCAGCCTACAGTTCTAAACAGTACACCACCGTTGTGAATCATCCACATGTATTCACTGAGCTATGTTAAAGTTGATGGCTATTTCAACTTTCAGCCAAAAATATTATCATTGCAATGGAGGCCTTAAACGCAAACAATTCGTTTTCACAGAACATATACAATTTGCATATTTGGAACGGAGCCAATCTCTTTTCGGCGCATGTTTCAATATTTGCCTACTTTATGCGAAGACAATAATAAGTTTCGCGTAATAATATTTACACTTGAGTTCGTTATCTGAGAATTTGCATTTAGGACTTAACTTTTTGAGGGTGGTATATTTAGCCATTTCATTAACTTCCAAGCTAATGCTCTCATATCATAAATCGAATCATAACGATAGTGTTTCAAGTTTGGACCCAAATTGAGTGAATTATAGCCTCGCGATGATCAAATCGTGTGATTTTATCATTGTCAAGACATAGAACATTCTAGAATGTTTTAAAATAACCCATTTTCCACCATTCGAAAACATTCTTACACAGTCGTCCAGACCCATATCTCTGAAGATCTTGCCTATGCAAGAAGAACTGATGAGCGTTCAGTAAAAATATATAAATGCAAAGAAAAAAAATCTGATGTGGGCAGCACATGACTTTCTTTATATAATGCAATGAATTTACTACCTTTACAGTTAAAAAATGTTATTCTTATAGTAGATACTCATATTCTTTTCACGATATTGAATTTTCTTCAAATAGTCGTCATTTTCATTGATTTAGCGTCATTATTATCCATTTGGCGAGATTTTCGTTAATGTGGCAACATTTAAAATGGCGCCAAGTTGGCGACATTCCGCCAAATTCGTTGCCAAAACCTCGCCAAGCGTTATGGAAGGAGAAATAAGTTGTCCTTACAGCAGATAAATGACTATTGGCGTTCAAATACAAAAGTATTACTTAAAGTAGCTTTTCTCGTGAATAGAACGAATTAGATCCACCAGAATGATGTCACTAAATTTATCTCATGATATTACATATGAAAAGTGAACATGTTTCTTAACAGTTAATATTTTTTTTTAATTTATGGGATTTTTTGATAAATTTATTTGAAAAATGTGCAATATCTCAAGAACAGTTCATGCTAGCGTTTTAAAGTTTATGTCAATCGTTTTCTAAGGAAAAATTACATAAGAAATGTCTATTTGTGTAACTTTATTAAATGTTTTTATTTTTTGATGGTTTTTCAAAATTTTACGCGAAAATTTAGAGGGGTTCTGTACATTCGATTATGCTTTAAAACAATAGGCTTCCAGTGTATTCACGAATTGTGATTTTTGTACCAAATGTAATTCGAATCACTTCATTCGTTCGTGAGGTATCGTCTCCACAGACTCAATAATACGCACACACACACACAGACACCACTTCAAAAATGTTCGATTTGTGATCAGGGATGCTTGAAACATGCTCTCCCATTCGAAAACTAGAATTTGAATTTTCGACCCCGTCTCAATACTTTCCTTATACATTATGTATATAAGGAAAGTAATAAGCTAATTTGATACAGAAATTCATCTATCATAACTCCATCAACTAATTTGTCCATGTCGTAGCAAATAAGTTGCTTTATATTTTTAAAATGCATAAATAACTTCAGCCTTTCATTTATTTTACATTGTATGTGCAAATATCGTTATTTCACAGTCATTGTATATAGAAAATAATGCTTCGAAAACTTAAATTATGAATTATTCGCAATCAAATTCAGCTAATTAGAAAACAAAATAATTCAGTTCAAGTTCTTTACGCAATGTATCTACACATAAAATTTCATATCGATACATGTATCTTTCTCTGAGTTATCGTTCCTGTCCATACATCACACATAAATATTTTAAACAGTACGAACTGTATCCAGGACTTATAACTTGCTTTTCCACCAAAACGTGTATTCAATCGCGATCTAAGTATTAATCCCATATTTGGAATTGTACAAGCTATTTTTGGATGATTTTTTAAATAAACCAACCAAACCTCTGTTTTATACCAACTTTAATCGTATATCGGTGTTACCCCCCCCCCCCCCCATATTGGATATAATTATCATCATAACAGAAAACTGGGATTTTCTAGATAATACTCGCAATCTTTATACAGTTCTAGAGTGTCTTTATTTGTGATTATTTTTACACAAGAAAAACAGCAACCTACATTTAAAGGTATTTTCTGAAATTCTTACCAATACCTAAAAATAAAGTAACAATCATAAGCCTCGATCGTTAGATAGCATTAGCTACCCCTGGAGAAAATACATTGTATCTGATGTTTATTGTGCAAGATCGTAAAGTAATTGACGTCGTTTTTTCAGAGAGAAAAGGAAAAATACGGTGCTGTAAATTGTCTTGAGCATTCTGATTAAAACGAAATAAATAAATCGTCATCTTGAAAATGTATTTCATAAAAATACTTCTTAATACTGAAAGCATTAGTTTATAACGTTTCATTATGTTTTGTAAATACTTCAATTTGATTTGAAAGCTAGAAAAAAAAAAAAAATCTAGTCAAATGTTATTGCTGCAAGATTGTCCTGCGTACGCATCTATAAACAACTGGTATTTATCAGTCAGTATTCAGCAGCAAAAGTATACTATGAGTTTGCTCAAAATATATAGTTTTTTATTTTTATTAGCGCATTATGTCATACAGAATTGAATTAACTTGAAACGTCATCTTAAGACCACCAATTAAAACCTGCAACACGTAGCACGTCGTCCAAAGCAAACCAAAGTCATTACGTTGTAAAATGTGCTGTAAATTGTCTTGAGCATTCTGATTAAAACGAAATAAATAAATCGTCATCTTGAAAATGTATTTCAGAAATATACTTCATAATACTGAAAGAATTAGTTTATAACGTTTCATTATGTTTTGTAAATACTTCAATTTGATTTGAAAGCTAGAAAACAAAAAAAAATCTAGTCAAATGTTATTGCTGCAAGATTGTCCTGCGTACGCATCTATAAACAACTGGTATTTATCAGTCAGTATTCAGCAGCAAAAGTATACTATGAGTTTGCCCAAAATATATAGTTTTTTTTATTTTTATTAGCGCATTATGTCATACAGAATTGAATTAACTTAAAACATCATCTTAAGATCACCAATTAAAACCTGCAACACGTAGCACGTCATCCAAAGCAAACCAAAGTCATTACGAATCCTCATTGACTATGGTTCTAATGATGCAAACTTATATATACAGGGTGTCCCAAAATACTGATCTGGGCTTTTATTCCATAAATATTTATCTTAGACATATATAATAAGTTACAAAGTTACGTAAAAAAGGTATATAATTTTATGAAATCAATAAAAAATTCCATGCGATTAAATTTGAAGAAATACGAAATTTAAATTTTTATACGACCCCCGTACAAAAACGTTTTCAATAAGTAAAATGTGCCCCATACATTAATAAGGTAATGTACAAAATTTCAGCTTTTTATCATAAAAATTCCCAGAGATATGTTTAAACAAAGTTGGTGAGGGATTAATCACGAATTGAAATTGAAATGTTTACAGCAAGAGTGCAAATGACGCAACGCAGAAATGCATCATAGGCAAATAATATCTGCCTCTTATCTTTAATTGATCTTCTGTATGGATGGAAAACATTTTGAACAAGCTTTGTAATCTTTGTGTAAAGTTATTATTTCTACACAGTGTAGATACTTTTGTGCCAATAAATAGCAAAATTATTATTTATTTATGTAATCATTGTTTTCTTTCGTAAGTTGTGTACCCCTGAAACGCGATCTGCTGACATGATTTTTCCCTCTGAAAATCCATGTCGATGCATCGAAAAGTGGGTTAAGTCGGCATTTTTGTCTTCTCATATCTCTGGAACTTTTATGATAAAATGCTGAAATTGTGTACATCACTTTATTAGTGTATGGGGCACATTTTAGCCATTAGAAATATTTTTGTACAGGGGCCGTATAAAAATTTAAATTTTGTATTTTTTTTAAATTTAATTTCCTTGAAATTCCATTATTTTTCTGATATAAGTGGAACATTTAAGTGCTGTTTGACTGTACATCGTTCCTGTTTACGCTGTGCTTGTGAGTAAACGTGTTAGTTTTCCAGAAATTTGGACGCATCCTCATATAGTGACACACGTCCACGATTCCAGAAGATAGATACATCTTATCAGTGTGAAACTTGTACAACATTGCTGTTATTTTGCTTATGGATGGTGGAAAGAATGATTAAACTGTGACAGAATAATAAATTGCAATGTTTCATTAACCAACAGTTGTTTAGTTAAGAGCTGGGATTAAGAAGTAAAAAAAATCTATTATAAAATATTTAAACTCTAAACTGTAAACATTTGAAACTTGTAGAGTAAACATTTAATTTCTAAAATAAATTTTAAACTCAACGTATGGAATGTAATAATGTGTCAAAGAAGGTCATCTTATGATATAGAATAAAGTATAACAGACTTTTTTTTTTCTTTTACCAATATGATACACTTGTTCCAGTGGCTTGAGAAATAACACATGATTCGAAAATGCAAAGAATGATCATACAAAAATGAGGAATACTTCTTGATGGCTTATGTCTTGTAAAGTAATCGCTTTATATGTCAAAATACTGTAAAATGGTATTTTCACTCAAGGTGTTTTACATTCAATTATGTGAACTCGTAGACGCAATTTCATGAACTGCTTTCAATCCTTTGTGACCCTACCGCCACAAATATTTTTTTGAATTCCAACAAAATAATGCTAAGCAATTTATTACTCATATTTAATTTTTAACACTTTACAACATGGTTGAAAGTGTTTATGACTTTGTTCATTCTGTCTGTCTGTCTGTCCGTTAGCACGATAACTGCCGTAAAAATGGCTTTATCAAAATGAAATTTTAGTATGTTTTTCAGACGGTCTCTGGGACCTATGGAATATAAATGAATAATATCACCCCATTAGTTTTTTATTGAACCCGGATTGAAAAAAATGAAATACATTGAATCCTATGGGACCTCATGTTTCAAACATTTTTTAAGCGAATTTAAAATTCACAAATTGCTTCGAAAATTTTAGAAAATATTCAAATTATCCCATAAAATATATAAAAAAAAGTTTAGTAAAATAAGTTGGGTAGTTTTTTAAATAAAAATTATTCAATATAGGGAGAAAAACAAAGTCAATTAAATTCTGACTCTCGTTATATAGTCCAGAAAGAAAAGAGAGATATATATTTTATAATAAATATCTTTCCAAGAGTTATTATTTTGTATATGAGAATTATTTTGTATATGAGAAGGGTTTCACATTTTAAAATACATATGGTAGTTAACAATTTTTCAAATTTTTAAATAAAGTAAATTATTATAGTATTGTAATGAATTAAACGATTGGAAAAATGATTATAAATGAAATGCTGCTTTTATATAGAGGCGATTTATATTTCGATGACGTCATTTAAATAAAGTTCATTTGTTTTCCATGAAGTTTTCAAATATAATAAATTATTGTAGTGTTATGACAATTTTTAAAATATTACAGAGGAATGTATCGCATTTTAGAGATGTTTAAAACATGCAATTTATATTTCAATGCTGCCATTTGAATGAAGTTCATTTTCTTTGATGAAGTTCTCAAATATAATAAATTAATGTAGTATTGTGATAATTTTAAAAATATTACCGAGGAATGTATCGCATTTGAGAGATGCTTGTATAAAATTGCATTGAAGTTGGAAAGTGTTTCATAATCAATGCTTTATGCATGATTGATCTTTCTTGTTCCCTTATCTAATTGTTAATCAAACAGAAAAACTTTACTTGCTTGATTTATACTACGATAACAGATGATAATAATTTTCTTTTCGAAAATGTTTGGAGCACTAAGAGTTTTATACCGCCTTTTACTCGCGATTGCTTTCAGACTAAACTAAAAAAAGAACAGTAAGGTCCTTTTAAAGAAATTCGATTCTGGCAGTTTTACCAATACCTAAAAATAAAGTAACAATCAGCAGCGTTGTTCGTTAGATAGTGCTAGCTATCCCTGGAGACATGCATTGAATTTGATGCTTATTGTCCAAGATCGTAAAGCAATTGGCAACTCTTTTTTTATGTCAGAAGATGGAAATAAACTTCAACAAATTACCTTAAGAAACAATAAGTAAATTACATTTTGTGCAAAGAATAAGGGAAACTTGAGTAACATATGAGCCCAAATAACACAGTAGCTGCTTCTTCCATTTGCGTCCATTTCGTATTTTTGACTTCACGTTTGTTGCTTCTCTTCCAATGACGAAGGGAGCATAGTATATCCTCGAAACAGCTACATGCTGAATTATTGTCTTATTTGTGTATATTGTCTTATATACGCTTCTCAGGTTTTTCTAACTTTAAGAGTGTTATATTAAAATACTATGAAGATGTTTATCTGTTTTGAAAATATATATTTTAATTACTTAATTGACACTTCAAAGGATTTTAATGAAATATTCCTGTTGAAATACTTGATAGAGTTATCAATAATAAATAGCATGTCAGATCTATTCACAGCCATCTGTTCGAGATTAACTCATACTAGGTATATGTATGATTCAAGATAAAGCAAGAGATAACACAATTTAACTAAGTACATTTTATGGAATTAAAAAAATAATTATGCAATTTAAATATCATATACAAATTATCCTGCAATTCGCAGATTTATTGTAGACATAGTGTAACATTTACTGGTTAAATTCCATTGGGCATAGTATGTAAAATTTATTAGTAGTGTTATCCGCACGTAATAAATCAAGAAATATCAATCATTCGCAAAGCATCGATTATGAAACACTTTCCAACTAAAATGCAATTTTACTTAAACATCTTTAAATTCGAAGCATTCTTCACTGATAATTTTTGAAATTATCACAAGTACTACAAATAATTTACTATACTTAGAAACTTAAAACTTCATCAGAAAAGATAATGGTTTAAATCGTCTGCTTCTCTACGTAAAATCGATGCATATTTCATCCATATCACTTATATTCCAGTCTCCAGAGCTTAATAATTTTGCGTGAAAAAAATTCAGCAATTCTTATATAGCTTATGTTACAATCGCTTGATTTATGTACATTCTGCATGCTATAGAAATTAAGCTTCGTTATAGAACTAATCAAAGTTTAATGATCATTTAAAATAAAAAATGTTGTAATTACGTTGGCACAAAATGTAGATACATAGATAATTTGCAAAAATAAAGCAATTTTATGACGGATGCAACACTAAATATAAATTTAAACAGCGCTGATATATTTTAAATTATCACGGAACTACAATAATATATTTTACTTGAAAACTTCAAACTTCATCTAGAAAAATGAAATGTATTCAAATGATTATCGAAATATAAATCGTCCGGCTCTCTATGTAAAAGCAATAAATATGTCATCATATCAGTTTTATTCCAGACTCCAAAGCTAAATAATTTTGCGTGCAAAAACTCAGTAATTCTTATAAAACTCATCTTACAATCACTTTTTTATATTCTGCATTCATCAAAATTAGGCTTCGTTGTAAAAATAGTCAAAGTTTGATGGTCATTTAAACTCAAAAATATTGTAATTGCGTTGGCGCAGTATATAGATGCACAAAAAAAATTGAAAAAAAAGGAGGGTTTTGGAATAGATGCAACACTAATTATAATTTTAAAAGAATCTTAAAAATCACGAATTTAACACTGGGAAAAATAAGGATTTCATTTCATTTTGAAGTGGGTCACGTGATCTCTCATTATAACATGGGTGTAACTATTATTTTATTTTTTATTTCAAAAACTTCCGAACATATTTTACTGAATTTCCTTTTTTATATATTTTATGGGATAATTTAAATATTTTCTAAAATTTTTGCAGTAATTTGGGAATTTTAACTTCGTTTAAAAACTGTTTGAAAAATTAGGTCCATAGGGTTCAATGTATTTCACTTCTTTAACCCGGGTTCAATCCAAAACTTATTGGGTGATATTTTAATAACCATATGTACCACAGACCGTCTCAACAACATACTAAAATTTCATTTTGATAAAATGAGGTTTACGGCAGTTATCGTGCGAACGGACAGACAGGCAAAATGTACAAAGTCAAACACATTACAACTATGTTGGAAAATATTAAAAATAAAAAAAAAATAACAGAGTCATAGCTTTAATATGTTGCATATATTTACGTAAAACTACGCTTGGGTAGTGAAGCAAATGAAGCATGGTTATGTATTCAGTCATCATTTATTTTGCAACAAATCACGGCGCGCTGTAGATTCGGTGGATTTATACACGGTATAAGCGTAGGGAGATGATATGTAAGTACGGCATATGCGGCGCATGCGTTCCAAGCAGTTCACATCTCTTTTAACTCGGTGCCTTTCCTCTATCTAGAGCTATATATATCATCTTTCTCTCCCCCTTTTCATTTTCGAGCAGTGACGATGAGAGTGGGTTGCACTTTTTCGTGAAATTTATTTTCCAAGTACCCCCCCCCCCCCCCCTTTATCTAGTGCGTAAAAGGATATACCTAAAACTGTTCATGTCTCTACTAACGCGGTCTTCCTTTCTGTATCTAACGATATATACCTCATATCTCTCTCTCCCTTTTCATGTATGAGCAGTAAAAGCGGAAGTAGATTGTACCTTTTTTATGACATTCAATTCTCAAGTTTGCTCCATTTAACTAGTGCGGAGAAAGATGCAATTCTACATATAAAAAATAGTCTGTTTTTAAGTTTATAAATTATGTTATCATCGGACTCATTAGACTGGTCAAAGTGAGTCAATTAAAATAAAAATATTGATCACTGTGCTCCTTTGTATAAAAATTGCTAAAGAATATTAAATTTTTGCGCATAACTTTTTTTGTCTCTCAACTTGTGCAGTTTTAATTTTACCACATCCACTAACATACATCATTTGTACACTAAACGACAATTTTTTGGCAAGGTTCAATAACGGACTTAGCATGCAAAAGGTTAATTTTCACCAGATATCCAGATTTTATAAATGCCTAAGTTTTAGAGGCGTTATCGTGAAGAAAAGCTTGCAAACAGACAGACAGACAGACAGACAACAGCAAATTGCCTTCAAATAAAAAATGGTCCCTTCGCTTCAGCTCCGATAATCCTATGTTTATTATCACTGACCACATGATTCTGAATGATTTTATTACAGTGAAGACATGCTTTACTTGTGGATTAAATCATGGAAATATTATATGCTATGAAATAACCAAAGATGGTCATACTGAAAAAAAATTACCACTTGAAGAATTTTGTACGGAAAACTATGTACTCATATCTATGGTAAAACACTCCTAGTATGTTTGTTCAATTTAGTCGCAATTTCTTTGCTTACCATGAACAAAGCATTGGAGATTTCAATAGTTACCATACGTGACACCAAAGCTGTAATCAGTTGGTAGCAAGTTTTGCCATCGACCCCAATTTAATTTCGAATATACATTTTAATGTTTTCCTTATAGATACAATATACAAGGTATTAGGGATAAAGGCTTACACATGTGTTGCTGTTAATACTCTTGGTCTAGAAAATGCTAGGTCAACTCCAAAAGATCACGCCGCTCATAAAGCAATGAGCCTTCCCTCTCCTGGTCCTCTTCTAGAAAACCTAAAGAGTCTCCCAAGCAGTCGAGAAGATGAGAGGGAGTAACCAAGGAAAAATATCAGGTACATGGAGGGAAAACTCTATCTCCTCGTTCAAACCTCATATCCTTAGTAAGGCCGTTCTTTGATCTGGACAATGCTGTCCAGATGGATATAGGGCCATCATATTGGAGCGATTATTCAGCAGAGTACCAGTAATGATATGGCCAAGTACTAGTGATGACATGGAGGAGTGTTATGACAATTTCTAGATCAGATTACACATGTGATCTATATAGGCCAACGGTGTAATGTCGATATTCAAATCGAATTACTTTTATGTAAAATATATAAATTTGTGTATTATATTTCTTTATATACAGCTCTGTTACAGATTTTAATTCTGCCTTGAAAACCCCCTTTTTGTCGTTTTTATGTGTTCTTTTGGAACATATATTATTCTTAAACCGAAATCAAAATAATTTCTAACATATTATTTAAAATGTGCGAGCGCTTTGAGAGTTATTTCTTCTGTTGAGTTCAAGGTCTTCTGGCAGTCGAAAATGGAAGTGCCAATGTAAATAATTTCATAGTTTCAATACATTTGCTGCAGACGATAATGAGGTTTTGCAACGGTTGTTTATAGCAGGTGGTTCTCCAGACATTCTGTCGAGACATGCTGGCGTTTGGCCGTGAGAACCTTTTCTCGGCGGGAAATATCATGATTATTTTCTATTGGTTGTGACGGACTGGAAGCTTTCGTCCAGGTCCGTGGCTGAAAAGGTATAAAAGCCGTGCGCACCTTTTCTCGCTCTCTTATGCTTATGCTCTAACGCTCTTACTTCAGTAGGCAGTTCACGATAGCAACGCTCACTCCGAATCTCGGGAGTCTGACCTCCAGGCAGATTCCTGGAGATTCGTGAGCTGAGGAATGCTGCCTTTCTAACGACCATTTTATGGTACGATCCCGAGGCTCATACCGGGAATGGAATAACGCCGAAACTCATTCCGGGATTAATACCTTAACTACGAGCTGGCTTGTGGAATGCTCCCGAGGCTCATACCGGGAAGGTAAATCGTATCGTCGCTACCCGAGTAGTTCTAGTGAATGATGCCATTCGTCCAGGCTGGGCCATTCTGGAGAATCCTTGATTGTGTGTGCCAGCCTTTCGTTGTGAAACACCGATTTATCGCCGTGTGGGCGATTGGCTGATGTTGGGAACTACGACCTTACTTACGACGACTTGATGACCGGGGTAAGCGACCTTTATATTTTGACCAAGATAGGCCAGATGTACCAAACAATTCGAGAGAGAGAGATTGGAATGGAGAGTGAAACCATCCATTGTATTCTGTAGCTTCAATTTAATGCATATTCTAATAATATAATTTCTGTTTTGATTAATTATCAAAAATGCTTTCTTTTAACTCTCAGAGTGCTCATCCCAGTAATTTGACCATAGCTATTTTTGATATCATTATGACATGTGGTTTGCCACTCTGTATTGCATTGTGTGGAATTTTGGAGGCTCTAAAGCCATTGGCGCTTTGATAAAATCTGCGCATGTGTCCAGTGGTGTGCTGAGAGATTCAGCTGTTGCATTTGAAATACATAGTGAATTTAACTTCTTGAATAAATGAAAATTCATTTTAACTTCTAAATTCTGTTTATTTATTTGTGTATTGTAATTCCTTTTGATATTTGTGAAGAAGACGTTCTTTAAAGGTAAGGTTTTGATTTTGAATGTTTTCAGGTTATTTCGGTTCTTCTGGGCTGTAGGTCATCGCGGAGATTTACTTCTCCCGACAGGAGTGTGTGGACCTGTGGGTTATTTTTGCGGCATTTATTTGATCATGGTTTTTGTAGTGGTGCTGGTGCTGGTGTGGCTAAATTTTAAATTAAGAGGTCACGTTTCATCTTATCCGGCGCCATTACAACGGTCCTACAGTGTTGAAAACACCGGTTCTCGTTAGATCACCGAAGGCAAGCAGCATCGGGCGCGGTTAGTACTTGGGTGGGTGACCACCTGGAAACACCGCGTGCTGTTGACACATTTCGGGCACGGTAGTCTGATGGTTTGCGCGCTGGATTTGCACGCAGCCACAACTGCCGCCGTGTTCATGCGGAGTACGATCACGTTAAACATGTTGGCCCGTAAGTCCTTCCGAGAGGTTGGTGGTAGGGAAAGGAGGGTACGGTCCCTGTGAATGCCTCCCCCACTGGGTTCCGATCTAAATTGGGTGGCACTTTCCGGCTGTCCAAACGGTTACCTTACACCTTTCTGGTAGGTCGGACGGTCTGGGTCTCAACAGTAACAACAACAACATGTGATCTATATACCAATCCTTATGCAAACGACATAGTGCATCTTTGCCGTCCTTGTTAAAGATCATAAGTACCAAAGGTGCAATTAAATAGCCAGAAAAATCAAACAAAACTTTTTACAAATTGCAATATCGCGTCTCTTATTGGTGATTTTTTTGAGAATTCATGCATTTTATAAAATCGACCACTACAGTGCATATTTTTATATATCAGTTTCATTTATTCCATTAAAAAATTCTATCAATGCAGAAATAGATCACAGAGAACAATATTTTTCGTGGTAGAAAAGTTAAAAATTTTGGCGCATTTCATCACTGGCTTTTATTGAAGATTAATTTCACTCAAAAACATCAGCAACGTCCATTTAAAGAAAAGAAATCTGTTCTGACGCTTTTATCAATACCTAAAGGTAAAGTATAATAATCTGGCGTTTTGCTTGTTAGATAATATTAACTGTCTCTTGAGAAAATACAATGTATCCGATGTTTATTATGTAAGTTCGTAAAGAAAATCGCACAAATTGTCTGACATAAAAGCGAAAACGTGGTTCTAAGTCATTTTAAGAGTTCTAATGAAAGGAAAATGAAAAGAAAAAAATATTTTATGGGTTGTAAATCTGAAACTGCATTTTTACTTTTTATTTGATATTTAATAGTATGAAAGGTAAAAATGATAACATGAATGGTGTAAACAATGACTCATAGCACGACGAATTCATGGATTTTCGATGATTTTCAAACCTACAAACCAACTTATGTGATCTGTCGCTCTGTTCAGTATTGTGGAATATTATAGTTTACCGTATATTGTAAAATGTCAGGTGCTGCACGTATATATTGGTGTAATAAGGTTCCCTAAAACTGTTAGCTTTCTATATTAATAGCCGAACATCTGTAAGCCTCCTCGCATGATGTGATGTAATACTGCACCTGATCTATATGTTGCATTTAATATGCTTTCAGTGTGGCATATTTTCTTAATGTCCGAAAAATATTTGAAGATAGATCGGGAGGTATTATTGTTGTTATTTGTACAATAATATTGATTCAACATTGGGGGTAGCAGGTTTAAGATTACGAAGCCACCGAACAGGGCCGTTGACTGCAATAAACAATATAGCAAGGCTGAGATGGTTTCTTGGATAATTCGGAATTGAATGCAAAGTGCTTCATATGCACCCTGAGACTATTCTGGGGGAATCAGTATTCTGATATTGGTACGGTGAAATTAGCCTTATAAAAATAAATTTATCCACTGCAAATCATTTCATTCAGTTGAAGTAGCATTTTCATTACTTTCCGATAAACTATTTTGAAAAACGACATTCTAAATATGTTTAATTTTAACTCAACTAGTGTTATCCGCATTGCCTAAATTATTAAAATTCCTTTAAACGAGCAATGTTGTCAAATTGGGTTCGGATATTAGCGTCCTGTCTGCCATAGTGGGTTATTTTATACACACACGCACATGCACACACACATACACAAATCATAAATAATGAAAATAATAAGATCTAAATGAAAATGTTTAGAATACTAATCTATTTTTATTACAAGCTATTTTATATTACTTTTACACTTATATAAATACAACAAAACGATAGAATAACCCTTTAGAAAGAAAGCAAACAGACTGTTCTGACACATTTTACCAGTAGCAAAAAATAAAGAAACAATAAAGTGTTTCATTTGTTAGATAGTTTTAGCTATTCCTTTAGAAAATACATTTCACTTTATGCTTATTGGGAAATATCGTAAAGCAATCAACACTTTTTTCTGGCGTAAAAGATAAAACACACAGCTGCAAAACATCGTTAGTGTTCTAATCAAAGAAGAAAATAAGAATGACAGTTCTGAAGATATAGTTCTTAATAAAATGTTTTAGCTTAATAATCCAGATTATTGAAAAGTGGAAATAAATCTAGGTTTTTGGAAATATTTAAAACATTTTATTGAAAACGATTTATGTAAGAAGAGTGGAATTTCATAACATCGTATCTTATTATATCAAAAATATTAGGTCAGGATTATGATAAGAAACAAGGTACCTATTGCATTCCCAAACCAAAACCCAACTGATGTGTCTGGAGATTCTATTAATTTCACGATTTTAGAAGATATTTAACTTTCTTCAACACGAATTTTATTTTTTCGAATATTTCCGATATCTTATCAGCGCCAGGTTAAACCACAAGTGATTTAAATACCAAAATGTTTACCATTGTGTCGACTATTTTACATATTGCTGATGATTACAGATACTACACTGCACAGACACACTGGCAGACAGATAGACACACTGAAAAACACATAGACACACGCCACGCTAAAAATAGGTTCGACTGGCCTTTTGGCAAAGGCCGACGTTTTTTCTTTTCATGAATCATACCAAAATCTAATCAGCAGCAGAGTAACCCACAATTGATTTATATACCACACTAAGAAAATGTATCCGACGTTACCCATTGCCTAACGCTCTCACGTAGCAGTTTATTTATTTATTTATTTGTTATTTTTTTTTCCAATGGCCAGGCATTGACTCTTTCATCTTCGCCTATACATCGGCCAGAACAATGAGCCTCTTAGCCGTCAAAGACGTTGCCCCAGCGCACCAGTGGGGGTGGGAACACATTGCGCCCAACAACACAAAAATTCATGTCTTACGTGGGACTCGAACCCACAACGTGCCGGACGATCAATCGTTAGAAACGCTCGCCTTGACCGTTCGGCCACCACGTCGATTGAAATGAGCCAACAGTACGCGGTGTTCCCAGGTGGTCACCCACCCCAGTACTAACCGCGCCCGATGCTGCTTAACTTCGCTGATCTAACGAGAACCGGTGTTTTCAGCACGGTAGAGCCGTTGGCTCAATTTTTTGTTATAACCGATGACGCTTTCTTTGGTTTACGAAAATTCGCTGTAAATTTCAGTAAACGAAATTTAAGGAGCCTTTTAATAACACGGCCTTTTATAACAACCATAAAGACAACAAAAAATATATCGCCCACGCGTAATACGCTTGGGCGATATAATGCAGTCTAATTGAAATTTAAAAAGTAAGTTTTATATGTTTAATAAATTTAAATAACAAAATCTGATTAAAATTTTGACAAAAAGGCCTTCGAAATGCATTAGTTCAGGTACAAATCTTGTGTGAAAAACATCAGACTTGTAAGTCCGGTACATATCGCGCGGCATCGCAGACAGACAGACAGACAGATTCCTCCAATTTTTAATATAGTCTTTGTGGAATTTCGTCGAATAATTTTTTACACACACGCACGTCAAGTTAAACTGGGTGTTTAGTATTCTAGAGTGTCGGTAGCGTGAAGATCCGTCAAAAACTGGAATTCTGATTTTCGACGCGATTCTAATACTTTCTGTATACTACATACATTCTAGGGAAATTATAAGGGTAACACTATTTTACTTTCCCTACAATACATGATATTGTATAGGGAAGTATTTCAATAGGATACAATTTCCAACTCGAGTTTTCGGGCATTGCAGAACATGAATCTATCACTCTTAGTGTGATGTATTTACGCGAGCGTATGTGCATTGTATCAATCCACCTTAGCTCAAAAACTATGGTGATAAAGGTAAGGAATTAAAACTCTATACTGAGAGTATCATTTAGACAATAATTCAGGTTGCTTTCAAATCCTTATTTTAACTGTCAATTTTATAAAAATAAATTATTGGAGCAATGCAAATTAGAACTGAATCAATAAGATATATTCCCGCGTCTTAAAAATTATTTTACCTTTCTATTCATTTTTATCTCACTGTATTTGAATCCTGTCTTACAATTGTGAAATAATACTGATTAACTATTAGGGAATCTTGATTTTAAAATAATCAAAAATACATATACTCAAAAACATGCCTCTCTATTGTGTCAAATGGAAGCAAAGGGCGCTTAACTACCTCTAGCGACAACTAGATTTGATTCGTAAATCGTTATAGCATTTTTAAGCGTTTCATTTATAGAGGTTTTATCTCCTTTACTCTAATTCCATGTCAAAAACTTTTCTACAAAATTTGTAGGGTAAGAAACTTACTGATTACTTTGAAGCTTATGGGGTGCTGCTACGAATCACACAAAAAAAAGAAACCCTGAAATCTGCTTTAAAAACGCGCGAAAAAATCGTTAAATCCGAGAAAATTCTACATTTGCTGAAATGTTTTAATTAAGGACTTCTTTCATACATAAGCTTTGACGACGAAGAAGATCAGCCTCAGTACTCTACTTTGACTGTTACTTACTTTAACTGTTATTTACTTTATCTGTTACTTACTTTATCTGTTACTTACTTTAACTGTTACTTACTTTAACTGCTATTTACTTTATCTGTTACTTACTTTAACTGCTATTTACTTTATCTGTTACTTACTTTAACTGTTACTTACTTTGACTGGTACCTATTTTATCTGTGACTTACTTTATCTGTTACTTACTTTTACTGTTACATACTTTAACTGTTATTTATTTCAACTTACTTTAATTGCTACTTACTTTAAACTGCTCTTAAAATATTTATTTATTTATTTTGGCATTTTTGGAACGCTTCTTTTGTGAAACGTCCAATCATCCAATGAAAAACGAAAAGTGAACTAAAATTGCAAGTTTAGTAAAATTTCAAGCAATATTCTCGTTATTTTACGCAATTAAAATAAATTTAATGCATCATGTGAAAAAGAAAGTGAATTCGAGTCTGTAGGAAAAAACATCAGCTGCTTAAGTCAGCATTTTTTTTCAAAGAAAATAAGATTTTTATGATACTTTTGTCACTATCTAAAAATGAAGTAGCAATCAGACTTATCTTTTGTAGGTGGTATTAGTTATCCCTGGAAAAAAGTCATTTTATACGATGTTTATTGTGTGAGA
This sequence comes from Amaurobius ferox, assembly GCA_951213105.1. Taxonomy (NCBI): domain Eukaryota; kingdom Metazoa; phylum Arthropoda; class Arachnida; order Araneae; family Amaurobiidae; genus Amaurobius; species Amaurobius ferox. The sequence continues at coordinate 107,243,521 of OX578137.1, forward strand.
TCGTAAAGCAATCTATGCCACTATTTTCGGACAAAAGGAGAAAGATTCGTTGAGAGCCAATTACATTAAGAGTTTTGATTAAAACAGAATATAATAAATAAACCATGTTTTGAAAAGATTATGTTTTAAAAAATAAGATTTTTTGTGATATTTTTATCAATATCTAAAAATGAAGTAACAATCAGAGTTATCTTTCTTAGATAATATTAGCTATCCCTGGTGAAAATGCATTGTATGTCTATTATAGTAGATTCTAAAGTAATCGAAGCCACTATTTTCTGATAAAACGAACATCTACGTTGAGAGCAGATTACTTTAAGAGTTTTTATTAAAACATAATGCAATGAATAAATCGTGCTGAAAGAAGATTATTATGGCAGTTTTATCAATATCTAAAAATGCTATCAGACTTATCCTTCTTAGAGAGTATGGGCTACCCCTGAGAAAAGCATTGTATACGAAGTTTATTGTGTGAGATCAAGAAGTTATCGACGCCACTAATTTCTGATGAAAGGAGAAAATACTTTGAGAGTAAATTACTTTAAGAGTTTTGATTAAAACATAATACTATGAATAAATCGTGTTTTAGCAAAGATATTTAAGAAAATAAGGTTTTTATTACATTTATACCAATATCTAAAAATAAAGTAGCGAGTAGACTTATCTTTCTTAGTATTAGTTATTCCTGGAGAAAATGCATACGATGTTTATTGTGTGACATCGTAAATCAACATACGCCACTATTTTTTGAGAAAAGAAAAAATAATCCATTGAGAGAAAATTACCTTAAGAGTTTTGATTAAAACATAATACTATGAATAAATCGTGTTTTAACAAAGATATTTAAGAAAATAAGGTTTTTATTACATTTATACCAATATCTAAAAATAAAGTAGTGAGTAGACTTATCTTTCTTAGTATTAGTTATTCCTGGAGAAAATGCATACGATGTTTATTGTATGACATCGTAAATCAACATACGCCACTATTTTTTGAGAAAAGAAAAAATAATCCATTGAGCGTAAATTACCTTAAGAGTTTTGATTGAAACATGTGGATAAATCAAGTTTTGAGAAGATGTTTTGAAGAAAATAGGATTTGTATGATATTTTTACCAATATATAAAAATGAAGTAGCAATCAGATTTACCTTTCTTAGATAACAGTAGATATCGCTGGAGAAAATTTATTGTATACTATGTCTATGTGAGATCGCAAAGCAATCGACGCCAGTATTTTCTGACAAAAAGAGAAAAATACTTTGAGAGTTGTTGTTGAAACCCAGACCGTCCGACCTACCAGAAAGGTGTAAGGTAACTGTTTGGACGGTCGGGAAGTGCCACCCAATTTAGACCGGAACCCAGTGGGGGAGGCATCCACAGGGACCGTACCCTCCTTCCCCTACCACCAACCTCTCGGAAGGACTTTCGGACCCACATGCTTAACGTGATCGTACTCCGCATGAACACGGCGGCAGATTTGGCAGTGGCTGGAATCGAACCCGGGCCTACCGAGTGCAACTCCAGCGCGCTAACCAATGGGCTACTTCGCCCCAAAAAAACTTTGAGAGTAAATAACCTTAAGAGTTTTGATTAAAATATAATTCAATGAATACATCGTGTTTCAAAAAGATATTTTTAAGAAGATATTTTTAGAATATTTTTACCAATATCTAATAATAAAGTAGCAAACAAACATTTGTTTTAGATAGTAGTAGCTATCACTGGAGAAAATGCATTGTATACGATGTTCATTATATGAGATCGTAAAAGCAATCGACGCCACTATTTTCTGACAAAAGGAGAAAATTGTAAAATTATGAACACCACTATTTTCTAATAAAGGGAGATATTACGTTAAGAGTAAATTACCTTAAGAGTTTTGATCAAAGCAGAATACAATAAATAAATCCTGTTGTGAGAAAATAGTTTGAAAAAAATAAGATTTTTACGATATTTTACCAATTTCTAATAATGAATTAGCAATCAAACTTATCTTTCTTATATAGTATTAGCAATCCCTGGAGAAAATGCATTGTATTTGATGTTCATAATGCGAGATCGTACAGCAAATGGCGCCACTAATTTCTAACAAAAGGAGAAAATTCATTGAGAGTAATTTACATTAAGAGTTTTGATTAATACCTAATACAACGAATAAACCACGTTTTGAGAAGATATTTATTTAACTAAGATAGCAAAATTCGTAGTTCGAAATGGTTGAGAAAGAAAAGAAAGATGAAATATTTCTGTCTAAGAAGTTGCAAGAAAGCTCCAAGAAAAGTTCAAATGTGTTTATCTTTCCCAAGTCTTCCAAAAAATTAATTTTGAAAGGCTATGAAGCGACAAAAATAAATTATCCTCCGTGAAAGCGAAGAAAAAGTCTAACGCATATATGACTGACGACGGCAGATTAAAAGTTTTCGTACGTAAATTATTTTCTTGTTGACTTTTATAATTTTGTAAGAAAATGTGCAATATTTCAAAGCTATATATTTACGTTTGCTATATTGTTTATTTTTTTTGTTCAGATTCTTAGAGCAGATTTCATGGATTTATACTCAACTTAAAATTAATTGTTAATGCAAAACTGTATATACCAGATACATACCATATATTTCGATGAATTTGTCTACAAATTGAAATTCCTTTGACTTGTGATATCTCGGATGCTATTGTTTAAAAATTGGCAATTGTTTGATAGGACTTCTATGCGGTTAACATAATTTTATTGATCCTCTTTTGAATCTACCATTTTACCGTCATATTTCAAGAGTTACTTCTAGGTGTGAGACAACCCATTGCGCTGGGGCGCAACCTATTGCTCTTGGGTGACCCGGGTGAGACAACCTATTGCTCTTGGGCGACCCGGGTTCGATTCCTGGCTAAGTCTAAACTGTTCCCATTTCCTTGCGGAGAATGGGCAAGTTTAATATGTAGGTCAATAAATCCTTCAGCGAGGTTGATGTTAGTGGACGGAAGGTACATCACTTGTGGATGCCCACTGGGTTCCGGTTTAAATTGGAAAGCACAGTCCCTGCCGTCCAAACAGATATCTTACACCTTCGGGCATGTCGGACGGTCTGGGTCTAATAAACAAACAAGTGTCGCTTTTGGCACCTAGATATAAACAATAGCTTATAAGCCCTTCGCCTCCCGAATGAAGCAACAACTTGTTTTGTTAGAGATATATTCAAAGAAAAAAAGAAAGTGATCTACTTACCATTTTTCGATATTCTTGGACCACAGATAGAGTTTTATCGAACCGGACTTTTCAATGAGGAACTTGTATGAAGGTGCCCCTCAACAGAATTTTTACTTATAATATTAAGTATATTAGAGTGTAGATTTGATACAATAATTTATCGTGCAAATGACACATGGATAGTGATAATGGGATGCTATGTCATGCCTTCTGAAACTCCGAGCACAGTTTCAGAATGCAGAACAGAGTTTGAAAATCTGAATAACACAGGCCGACACGATTTTTTCTGACTCACAGTTGACAGTTGATTTTAAGGTATTTTGATGTGCTGAAATCAAAAATCATGTTAGTGTTCGCGTATTACGCCACGTTTATTCTCTACAGTATTTTGAATGTCCAAAAATGGGCAAAAAATGAGTACTTTGCGTAAATGGTTTAAGGTAAAGAAATGGTACTCAGAATTGTATGATAAATAAGTTTTAAAAATGTAACAAAAACTAGCAGACAAATATGGTAATTACATTAATGTAGTAATATTTTTTTTTCCAAATAACTGACACGTTTTAACGGACAAGTTTGATTTATATAACATTATAGCAATAAAGACGGAATGCAATATTTCGAAAACTTGACGTGATACAAAAGAAAATAGCTTCATATGTGAAATCAGTATACCAAAATTGATTAAAAACTAGTGTCACACCCAAGTCAGCAGAGGATTTGTTTTATGGGCCTGTGTAATTAATCTGAATTATCCGCTTTATTAAATGTAGCAATGGGACACAAGAGGAACTGAGTATAAATATTATATATCTAACTATCGGTCAAAGTCACACAAAAATATTCTGATAAAATAAAGCAGCAATTTTGTACTCAGTGAGTTCACATACAACCCAGCACTTAAATAAATGACGTATTCAAGTATTCAAGGTACTCCAAATTATCGCACTTCAAAAATTAACTAACAAAACACGTAATATTTCCGCGTTATCTCTTAAATAGTTTATTTGGAAAATCCTTGAAAACTAGAAAAAAATCGTCAGTTCTGGTTTCAATTCTATGCCCTCCTAGTATAATCCCAGAGACCGGTACGGTCGTTTTTTATTATCGCGCCAAATCGGTGATAAGCGGAGTGCTATGTTGCGACCTTAGTAACTCTTTAACTCTTCATAATCATGGTAACCTGGCGAGTTGGTTGGATACTATGGCAACTGTCTCAACATCGGACGCCAGAAAAGTCGCCAAATTCAAGACCGTACCGGTCTGTGGGATAATGTCGACTCCTGAAGTCACTACGTTGGCTAAATTTCTGTAAAGTCATTGTCGGAAAAGTCATTAGACTCAACCGTTACTGCAGTGGCAGTTGTTTGATGCTTATATATTCCTTCTGAAAACATTAAAAACAGAGAAAATTATATATTACGTATTTAGATCAATATATCATGTGGCAGAGATCCACACTTTAAATTTGGGTCAATTGTTCTGCAAAGTTTTTTTAGAGGTATTTGTTGCGAGTAAAGTTGATATTGACGTAACTAATGATACTCTGTATCATGGAGTTAGAAAGAGGGAGATAAAACTACTATGGATGAAACGCTTGAAAATACCATAATGCTTTGAAATTATATTTAGGTGTATTTGTAATTATATTTATGCTCTAAAAATTATATTTAGGTGTATATGTAATTATATTTACACTTTGAAAATTATATTTAGTAAAGTAGTTGCTAATATTAGTTGACACACCATAAATTTGTATCACCATAATTCTATAATGAGCATAATCAACAAGTACTTTTTCATAGTTGTAGGATAGAGCACAGAATACATGGAGATAAAAATAAATTGAAAGGTAAAATAATTTTGAAGACATAGAAATAGTCTTTATTGTTTTAGTTCTACTTTGCATTGGGCCAATCATTTGTTTTTACAAAATAAACAGTACAAATAAATATTTTAGGTCTTTCGCCATAGAAATGAATGCAATTCAGGACTACATATCTTATCCCAGAGCCAAATGAATTATTATCGCAAACGATATTGGCGTTTTCTTAACATGAAGTTTTAACTCCTTACTTTTATCTTCATGCTCTGTATGAAGAAAATGTTGAAAAATTTATTAACTTGTTGCCACCTTTTAAAATTTGCATTTGACACTGAAAGTCGAGATCAGCAACTTTAATATAATAAGCATATTGAATATGTTACGTTCTAACAATCAAATACGCACGAGTATTGTTTATGCAAAGGATTTGTAATTGATATCGCCGTCTACGAAACAACAACGAAAACAAAAAAAGCTTAACTTTAAAACGGGAAATATGGAGAAATGTCTTCAATATTAATGTTTAAAGTAGCTACGCGTGTCCTGCAAAACTATTCCTAACAAGCATGTAAAAATTTTACTATCACAACTTACTTTATATAAGCTGCAAAATAAGTGAAAAATATCTTTTAAAACTATTTTAATCAGTATAAAAAACCAATTTTTTTCCTCCTTTACTGAAGGTCGTAGTCTGAAATGATTAGGAGTGGAATGAAAAACTAAGTTAGAGTCTAACGAAAGAAAAAAAAGTCCAAATGCATTTATCTTTTCTGGCATTTTAGAAATTACTTTTGAAATGTGAAGAAGAGTCAGAAATTTTCCGACGCAAAAAAGACACAAAAAACTGCTGAATGAAGGCGCATAAAAAGTTTTCTTACATATATTACGATTTCATGTTGGTGCCCCATCAAATTTTTCATTTGATGCACAACTTTACTGTTGTGTCACTATATAAGACATTGTGACACTATTGTTTTACAATTTTATAATTTTTTTAATATACCTATATATATATATATATATATATATATATATATATATATATATATATATATATATATATAATAGAAAAATGTAACAATAAAAATTTCAAGTAATATTAACATCACCATAGAGGCAAAATTACGGCAATAATGCCGATAAGAGAAAAGAACATCACCGACCCAAATTCGATGATTAATCAGAATTAAAGTCATCTTCAGGTCTAAGTATTTAATTCTAATTAACCCAAACAAATGCCTGTTTCAGATTGAACAATAGTACATTACTATAAATGCCCAAACTCAGACTACAGGCATCAAAAGATGAAAAAATGAATATAAGAAAATTTGTATTACCATATGGCATGAACTTTTCTTCTTTCACCACGTATATACGCGATTAACCACAACAACTTAAATTATCTAGAAGCACCGGAATGAAGAAGTCGAAATACAACCAGGGAGGCAGTACGAACGTCCACAGCTACACTCGCAGACCCGTCCAGTGAATCAGAGCAGGAGACAGGACTATTGCCCGTATATATATATATAAAAGTTTGAAAAAGCAATGAAAGAATAGAGATAAGTTTTAACTAAAGAAAATTCAACATTACAAAATGCCTTTCAAATAAAAGTATCTATCAGAGAATCATCAATCAAGTGGAAAATAAAGTGCAAACCTCGAGTCATCAAGTTGAAGACAGACAAGAGCCATCAATGGAAAGGAATCGATAAAATAAAATAAATCCATGCGTGAAAGCTTTACACGTGGACAAGTCCTAAGCATAATAATGAATTGTTCACTTCTATAAAACTCTTTATCAAGTCCAGGTATTTCATAAAGATGAAGACAAAATACATGTTTCTGATAGTGATAGATTATATCTATAAACTCTGACAACCTGGACAACATGCATAAAGTTTGAAAAATAATAGGAAACAAGAATACCTGAAAAAACACTGCATAAATCTGATCCATTGGAGCCGTGAATAAAGATACCAATGTTGTCAATCTCAAAAAAAGAAAAAATGAGAACTGCGGTTGCCAATCATGAGAAAGATATATCAGTAATGCGAAAAGACGATAAATGGTGATATTCAACATTAAGAACATGTAAATACATGGTAATGCTCATTCAAGAGAATGAAGATGTCTGGCTAAAATAACATACTAAGGAGAGAATTTAAGTATAATCTACCATTCCAAGCCTTTTAACTATACTATGTACTAAATAAGATGGATATTTATATAATTTTCTAGTAATTTTAAGTTTATTTGATAAAAAATTTCATGCTATGCATATTAATAATCGATAACTTCTAAAAAGCTGATTAAGTATAATATTTCTAAACAATTGAATCGAGTTACAGGAATTAAAAGGTAATATTTTATGAATGTTAAAGTTAAAATAGTCTTTTTTATCATATAAATTAGTAACTATCCTATTAGTAGGTTCAATAATAAGGTTTAAGTCCAAAAAATTAATGTTATTACTAATAGTGGCTTCATTAGGAATTAGTTCCAAATTATCCGAATAGAAATCTATACCTATGACACAGTTGTCTGTAAAGTCCTTCCGAGAGGTTGGTGGTAGGGGAAGGAGGGTACGGTCCCTGTGGATGCCTCCCCCACTGGGTTCCGGTCTAAATTGGGTGGCACTTCCCGACCGTCCAAACAGTTACCTTACACCTTTCTGGTAGGTCGGACGGTCTGGAATTCAACAACAACAACAGTTGTCTGTAAAGACCAAATAAATCAGATCATCTCAACATATCTGTAAATTTTATAATCTGTTGAAGTAAAAGATTTTTCATAATGATAAAGGTATAAATTAGCTAATATACTGCTTGCTACTACAACCACTTTGTGGAACCCCTGAGACTTGTAAATATAATTTATACCTTGAAATATATAATTATTGAAAAGAACGAAGTGAAGAAGTTTAAGAAATTTGGTAAATGCAGTATGAGTAGTACGATAAGTAATATAAGCATTATATAGAGCAAAAATTACTACATAAAGATCAGAGATCTTAATATTAGTAGAAAGATCTTTCAAATCAAAAGTTTGAAATCCAATTAGTTTACCAAGTGATGTTAATTTATTCTTTAATTCTTTACTATTATTTAGAATAAGGTAGTTATTGCTAGAAAAACGTAAACTATCATTTATTACATTTAAATAATTTAGTAGTAATTTACTTGCAGTAGTAGAGTAAGTATTATGACCACTAGTTAGTGTTCTAAATTGAATAGGAATTTTATGAAATTTAGGTAGTAGCATTATATATGGAAATTTAAGAAATTTATAATTAATATTTAAATTATTATACATATTGATAGTTTTCAGTTTAATACTATTAATGGAGTGTGAATCCAGTTTAAATAAACTATTGTTATTTAAATAATCTAACAGAAATTGTAAATAGAATTTTTTACAGATAATAGCATAATTATTAGAGGCTTTATCAACTTAAGTAACAACAAAAGGTCTTTGTAAATCTTTAATGGAATGTTTTAAATTATCAATATTATAAATCTGGACAATTTAATACTACAGATAGTATTTTTAATAAATTTTAATAAAGTGAATATCCACATATTAAATGCCTCTAAAGGCAGAGCTCATTTAGAAGCTAATTTATAAATATATTTAACAAGGTCAAGATTGACTGATTTTAAAATTTTAAAAGTGTTATAACAGGATGGTAACCTGAATTTAGTACCAAATGACATAATGGTTCTTAACTTTGCGTCTTTAACTACTGCTAAGTCTCCTGTAACCATATGGTCCAAGTGTGAATTTATAAAGTCAGTATCTTCGTCTACCTTGCAAATACAATCATTATCTACATTTGACATGGAACCTTTAACAATAGAGAGAGATTGTGAAATTTCATTGTACTTAACAAGAAAGATCAATCATGCATAAGCATTGATTATGAAACACTTTCCAACTGAAATGTAATTTCATTTAAAAATTTCTAAAATGTGATTCATTCAGTGGTAATATCTTTTACATTATCACAGAACTACAGTAATTTATTATACTTAAATATTTAAAACTGTATCGAAATATAAATCATCTGATTCCTTATGCAAAATCAATGAATATTTCATTCATATAACTTGTATTCCAGACTCCAGAGCTAAATAATTTTGTGTGAAAAAAATTCAGCAATTCTTATGTAATTCATCTTACAATCGCTTGAGATATTTGCATTCTGCATATGTTAAAATTAGGCTTCCTTGAAGAAATAATAAAAGTTTAGGGATCATTTAAAATCACAACTATTGTAATTGCATAGGCACGGAATTTAGATACACAGATAATACACAGATAATATATATGTGTATGTGTATGTACTCAAAGTATTGGAATCGTGCCGAGGATCGGAACTCGAATTTTCAAAGTATCTACACGTTTTGGGACTTCTAGAACACGAAAAAACTACTTTTAGGAAGACGTCTGTGTGTGTAAGGGTGTATCTGTGTATGTTTCTGTGTGTCTGTGTGGATATTACATCCACTCTAATTGAAAAACTAATGGACCGAATTTCATACAATTTGGTAGGTATGTTTTTTGTGGGAAATCCTGATGTTCATTAGATTATAGTACGATTCGTAATAAAAGAATCTGCCTTCTTTGCGAAATGGCCGCAGAAATTGCCTTTATCCACTCTAGCTAAAAACTAATGAACCAAATTTAACAAAATTTAGAGTATAATATTTCAATAACCTACAAGTGATTTATATACCAAATTTAACAAAATTTTGTATATAAATCATTTGTAGGTTATTCTACTACGATTCGGGAAAAAGGAACGGGCTATTTTTGCGAAATGGCCAGCAAAAATCGTTATATATAAAAATAAAAGACTACGTGTGCTCAATTATATCAATTAAATTCCTATTTTATATGTGATTTTTGACAACAAAAAGAATAAGACTAACCCCATTACTCTAGGACTAGCCGTTCTTGAGATATTCTAGTTTTTTCGCGTTTTCGCTACGCCACCTTTGACAATAAGTCCAGCTATCAAATGAGAACCAAATTTAAGTTTAACGTGTAAATTCAATGTCATTTAAAATACTTATGTTGTGCAGATAAACTCAAATTATCATTGAATAAATAAAGAGAACGAATATGAGTCTGCAGAGAAAGACATGTGCTGTCCACATCAGAATTTTTAACAATATTACACCAATGATTTATAGAAGTGAACGGGGATTATTTTCAGGCCATTTCGAAAAAAATGTATAATCTATATTTAAAGATCCATCAAATTTTTGTCGAATAAAATGTTCAACAAATTTAAGCTGTGTACCAAATTTTAACTCTCTAGGACGTAGGAAAGTGCATTTAAAATGCCATCAATTAAATTTATCATGAAGAGTTATATAAAATTTAAAAAAAATGAAAAATTGTTATCTACCAAATTTATCTTAAAATATGAAGCCACTCCCATATGCAAAACGTTTAAACAAATGGAGAGATATTTATTATATAATATCTCTCTCTTTTCTTTCTGGAAGATATCCCAAAGTCAGAATTTAATTGAATTTGTTTTTTTCCCTATATTAAATAATTTTTTTAATTAAAAAACTACTTAACATATTTTACTGAATTTTTTTTTATATATTCTATGGGATAATATGAATATTTCCTAAAAATTTCGAAGCAATTCGTGAATTTTAAATTTACTTAAAAAATGTTTGAAAAATTAGGTCCCATAGGGTTCAATGTATTTCATTTTTTCAACCCGGGTTCAATAAAAAACTAATTGGGTGATATTATTTATTTATATTCCCATAGGTCCTACAGACCGTCTGAACAACATACTAAAATTTCATTTTGATAAACTCATTTTTACGGCAGTTATCGTGCTAACGGACAGACAGACAGACAGACAGACAGACAGACAGACAGACAGACAGACAGACAGAGACAGACAGACAGACAGACAGACAGACAGACAGAGACAGACAGACAGACAGACAGAATGAACAAAGTCATAAACACTTTTCAACTTTGTTGTAAAGTGTTAAAAACAGTTCTACCAATCGGCTTGTTGTATTTAAAAGTCTTAGTATCATTAAAATCGTCAATAGACAATAAGTGTTTGAATTTGTTAAAAATAGACCCAAAATTTATAGAATTATAAATTGAATGTTTAAAAAATATCTATATACAGGGTGTATATAAACTGATGGTCAGAACTGTAAGTGGTTATAGAACTCACTGAAACAAACAGCTTTCACAATACAAACAAAATTTTGGAAAAAAATTATAAAACACTATAATTCATGGGCATGTATATGTTAAATTCATGTTTTTCCGGCAAAGATAATTCTCATTTCTATAACGTACTGATAAACTGGAAATAAATCGTTTAAATTGATTAATGATTTTAGAAATACTGAAAACCATTTTTTCTGCCTCCAGTCATGGTCGTAGCCTAAAATTATTGGGACAGAAATGATAAACACTCTGCCTGAGAAGTTAGAGAATATAATAAAAAAAAAAAAGTTTTTTCTTCCGTCGGTGTTTCACAAACTACTTTTGAAAGGCGTCAAAAAGTATTCTGCGTCAAAGCGGCGCAATAAAGAATAAGTAGTCAAACTTCTCAAAATAAAAGTTTTTTTTATGTGAATTTTGATGCTTTGTTTATTTATCAAAAGTTTTATGCAGTTTCATAGTTTTTCTATACTGCGAATCTGTGTTTTTTAATTTTCTTAATCTCGAAATCTGTCGGTAAAACTCTATACTTGTTATGTTTTTGTTCATACAAACTATATATATATATATATATATATATATATATATATATATATAAATGATAAGTCTAAAGATTTAAAACAACCAATGAACTAGAAGATATTATAAAACACTTTTGGGAATTAGAAAAGTAAAAACAAAGAACTAGAGTACTCTATATTTCCCTGAAGACATAAATTGAACTTATTAATCTTAATTAATTACAAAAATACCCACATAAAATAAAAGCATACAATCCATGACAGACATTCCATCAGGAAATTATATACAATAAAAGAATACAATCCATGACAGCCATTCCATGAGGAAATTATATGCAATAAAAGCATTCAAACCGAGACGACAGACGCAACAATAACATCCCCAAAATCAATCCCCTTCCCAACACTTTTAAAATGGGTCCAACCCGCAAAAATGGTCTTCACTAAAAATAAATAAAATAAATAAATAAATCCTGACGTATTGCGAAATCAGTTAAGTCAACAGGATGCTTATTAAATGTGTTTGCTAATAGATGGCGGTACCAGCTAGAAACGTAGGGCCCGGATATCAATGGAAAACGACACGCTAATTCAAAAAATTTTAATCCAAAATAGAAACCAGCCAATCCGAAATGAGAAATCAGTCAATCCGAAACGAGGAACCAACCAAACCGATTCGAGAAACCAGCCAATCCGAAACGGGAACTAGCCAATCCAAAATGAGAAACAGTACAAGAAATTGACGTGTCCAAGACACAACAGGAAAATTTCGACATGACAAATCAAGTCAGAATAAGCATAAATGAGGCTCAACAAGGCGAAAAATGTGTTAAAACGACACATAAGAATCCCAAAGGAATAGAAGAAAGAAAGGGGGAGGGGGTGAATTTTACCATGCATTCCGCCAGATGGCGAACAAAAATGGAGTACTGGCCATGCCATCAACTGAATTAGTGGTAACCAGTAATTCTCTAGGGGGGAAATGTAATGGGTTACGAAAAATGTATACACTTTGGACGCGTGTACACTCGAACTTAATAGATGAAATTATAAATGTTTTTTCCTTTCTTTCTGTCAAAAATAGGGTCCATATTATGAATATATAAAAATAATTTTAATGTTTTAATATTTTCACATTTATTTTTAGAAAAAAATAGCTTACCGAGCTAGTTATTTTTTTTTTCATTTTTCTAACTTTCACTCGAAATATATTGTAAACAATAAAAGATAAATATAAATAGTAAACTAAAAGTATGTGCACTAGAAAATTTAGTATTAAAATCTATATTAATTATTGAAAAATTTCTCATAGTTTTCGAGTCATCGTCTTGTCAAGTTGAAAAAGATTGACAGTTTTCCATTTTTTAAGTTTATGATGTTTACATCTCAACAATCTCAAATATTCAAAAAATATATCTTTGAACAAGCAGCAAGAATTTATAGCTCTTAGAAAGTCCAACAAGTATATATAATGGAAATTTGGATCGAGCTTTAGTTTTTAGAAAAACATAAGTATCTGTTCTAAAGAAATTTTGTTTTTCAATTTTCATACTCTCTCTCGAAATATCTTCGAAGCTAAAAGATAAGCAGAGTAAACGACAAAAATATATATGAGGAAATTTAGTTTCTTAATCTATATTTATGATTTCCCAAAAGCTCTTTCGAGTTTTTGTGAAATCATCTTGTCCAGTTGAAGAAGGTTCTAAGGTTTTCAAGTTTGTTATGCGTGTATCTTAAAAACTAAAGGTGCAGAAAATTATAAGCAATAAGCAAGAATTTGCAGCTTTTTGAAAGCTTTATAAGCGTATTTAATCAGATTTTGGATAGAGTTTTTTTTTTCGATATTAAAAATGATAAATTTCATTTTACAAAATGCTATTCACGCAAGACAATTTCGACTCCATCGGATTGGATCCACCGCCGATTTTCTTCTATTATCATGTTCTCACTGCAGGCATACCACATACACATATAACAGTCTCACTGAAATTGTTCAAAAAGTATTTAGAAAGTCTTAAAACTCCATTTTCAGTAAAATGTCTAATTCCATAAAATTTCAGAAAAAACAAAAGTATTTCTAAGAGAAGGAGAAAGTAGAACTTAACTAAAATCAAATCCATACAAGACTATATATTATGCTTTAATGTACATCGCAGATGGGATTTATTAACATGACTTACTTGTAAGCTGAAAAGAATTGCAAATTAGCTTATAAAACTTTTAATAAATCTTAAAATAGGTTTTTCTCTTTCAGTCAACGTTATAATCTGAAATGATTAGAAGGTGAATAAAAAACAAATTCCAAGTTACAGAAATGGAGAAGCAAAGTCCAAGTATATTTATCTTTCCTCGGTGTTTCAAAAATTATATTTGAAAAGCTAAGAAGCATGAAAAATTCTCGTGCTTGAACACGGAGTGATAAAGAAAGTAAAATCAAACAGCTCTGTCTGATGGCAGATGAAAAGTTTACTTTCTTAAATTATGATTTTCTTTCTTGATTTTTAAAGAACATTCTTTGTATTTTTCACAGTTCGACAACTTTATTAATTTTCATGGTGGAATTTTATTTATTTCGTCACACAACTTCTGAGAATGTTTTATATAAGCAAATAATTTTTAATTGCCAACAAAAAATAAGATAGTTGCTGTCAGCAAGCATATTGGAGCAATCTTCGTGTTTCTAGAATACCATACAATTCATCCAATCAACAAAAAAGTGATCGTTGCGAATCATCATGTTTATAAAATTTACATGCGTTTAGCTTATCTGTGTTAATAAAAAATATTTTGATACCATTGACATCCATAGCGTAGTTCAAATTTTCAATCCTCTCATATACTATATGCTTCCATCAATTTTTCTGGACTTATGATATTTCTCCACATGAAATAATGCTATTGCGGGGTTTACGTTGTGGTTTGCTTTTGCTTTGATTGTGTGGTGTAAACCTGACATGCGGTATTAATGCCCGGCACAACCCCCCGACATTTGTTGTTGTTGTTCTGTAGGCAGAGCGTTAACGTTGCATAAAAATAAACATTTATTTACAATTAAATTTACAGCTCTATGTACAGTATACTAATACTTTGCAGAGAGATTTTGCGGCAGGCGGCTAAGTCCTGATATTTGGAACGTTAAGGTCGAGTCAGTCGAACGGAGGTTCGACCGTTTAAGTTGAGATTTCAGGAGCGAGTCTCTGTCTGAAAAGATGAAAGTTTTTCTGTTGACTGAATTCTGTATACGCCCCAGAAGGTGTGACCGACCATCTTCTTGGTCGTCCTTGGTCTGGGACTCCTTTATGGGGGTGCCTCCCATGTACGCCACGTGTTTTCGATGTCCACCATCGTATTGTTTTTCACACATGCCGGTGACGAAAATTATGGCTTCCACATGCCAACATACTGTCACCGGCGTTAAAGTTATGTTGTTGAGACCCAGACCGTCCGACCTACCAGAAAGGTGTAAGGTAACTATTTGGACGGCCGGGAAGTGCCACCCAATTTAGACCGGAACCCAGTGGGGGAGGCATCCACATGGACCGTACCCTCCTTCCCCTACCACCAACCTCTCGGAAGGACTTACAGACCCACATGTTTAACGTGATCGTACTCCGCATGAACACGGCGGCAGTTGCGGCAGCGTGCAAATCCAGCGCGCAAACGACCGGGCTATCGCACCCGAAATGTGCCAACAGCACGCGGTGATCCCAGATGGTCTCCCACGCCCACCCAAGTACTAACCGCGCCCGATGCTGCTTGACTTCGGTGATCTAACGAGGACCGGTGTTTTCAGCACCGTACGGCCGTTGGCGGCGTTAAAGTTATGTGTAAATCCCCATCGGGAGTCTTTGGAAGTCAGGCGTCCCAAAACAGGAAACGGCATGCGGTTTCCTCAGTTATGAGATACACAGAGAAACGCCGCTTCTAGTTTGTTTTGGTGCAGGTGGCATAATTGGCGATAGCTGACCGCCACACTATGAAAGTCTTAAAATTTGAAGAAAGCAAGTTTGTATCATATTAATTAATTAAAATTATATCACTATTAATTACTTTACTAGAGGTATTCTTAAATGCAATTGTATTGCGGTAATTGAATTCGTTCTTGAGTTATCGTGTTCAAACCTCACAGGCACGTACACAAACACATACACACATACACGTAAACCGGCCACACATATTGCTACCGTAAACCCTAGGGTTGGTCGTGTGGTCTGGGTCTTCAACACATACACGTAGAAGAGCAACTTTCTAAAATTGTTTTAAATTGATTCAGGAGGTCTTAAACTCTATATAGTGATATGAGAATTTAAAACAAATATTTAACGAATTTTTATAAGAAATTTTCAAAAAATATCTTGAGACGGAATAACTTATAAAGGAGTTTTATGCTCCAATTTGGTGCTGCATCCATATCAATTGCTATCTAAAATCTATATATATATATATATAGCCAATCTTCAGAAATAGATGTTTCAAGCAAGATGAACATTTCTGAGACGGAAGTGGACTTAAAAACTAAAGTGTATATCCTTAGTGAACTCCCATGTCCTCCCGAATTTGAGGCTGAAACTATACCAGTCATCAACTAAACTCCATCTATAGCAAATCCTGAGAAACAGATGCTTAAAAAAATTAGGAAAAACAAAAATATGGCTGTTTCTTTGCCACCAAGATATGTTTTTTTGTATTATGATGCTGACTATGGTCAAACTCTAAATAATATTTCCTGGCACTTATTATAAAACAAATAGACGTAAAACAATGGAAAAAGTCGAGTGGAGACTCTGCACTTTGTATGTCATATTCTGAAAGACAGAGAAAAGAAGTAACGTCAACTAAATCACATATTTAATAAAAAAATTTATTTATATTCCCTTGGTAAACCAAAAATCAGATTGGAAAAGATAAGAAACTTCAAGGTTATTCTCTTTGAAGCAACTTAATAATGATGAAAAAGTCCAACATCTCCGCGTGTTGACAGAAAAAAAGTTTCTTACATAACTTGTAATTTTCTTGTTGGTCTTTAAAGAAAATTGCGTTTTTTTTTATGCATAATTCCCCTGCTTTATTTTTCTCCAATAAGATTTATATTATGGGTTTCGTGTAGAAACTCCAGACAGAATTTTTTATATTTTATGTAAATATGTTTTAATTGCTTAAGAATGTCTTGGCAGTTGATAGTATTATTACTTACAAAGAAGGTCTCCTGACCGACCCCCACTGATTTTAATGAAAAAATTACTGTGAATAGTATTGCTCTGTCATAACACATGGTGTAAGTACCAGCGGCCCTATAGAAATAGAAACAACACAATAAAATATTGAAAAAAATAATTTTCATCGCCAAATGTAACCCTACTGTAGAACTCGGCGCCAACGTTGGCGTACAGTATACGTCACATTCCCCGAGTATAAGTACGGGAAAGAGTGCATCGGCTCGTTTGTTTTGCTCTTCGATTCACTTACTGTTCTATAGTACTGCACATTTCGTATATACCGCGACGTTTTTTATAGTTTATTCCTCTTTACAGTTTGTTTGAATGCAAACTTGTTGCATGATTTTCTGTTTTTTTACAGTATCAAATGCTGATAGAGCAGTGTGTTTAAACTATTTGAATATTTTTTACATTTGCAATTTCGCCTTGCCGTTTATTTTTTTCTGGACATTTTCAAAATCCGGTTGATTTTTTTTTCATACATAAGGTTCGCAAAATGTAGTTGGTGTTGCACATATTTTTATTTCGAACATTTTGTACTATTCCTCACCTCTGAAATACATGTATTCCATAAAATAATGAGCCTGTTAACGTTACATTAATTTAGGTCGTAATGGCACCAGATTGGATTTGACCTACAGATTAATTTATGACAAGTTTATAAAAAGTGAGACTTCAAATGCTGATGAGTTGTATTAGTAGGTACTGTCTTGTTAGTGTTCACTGTTTAGTATTACTATTGATTTTGTTAAAAACTGCATAAGGGCTTTCCTCCTGCTGGGAGAAGTGCCCAGGAGGACTTTCTAAAAATCTTGCTTCGCATTAACGTTATATGTGGAAAATACCCCTAAAAACTTTGTGCTGTCTGATCAGTCGAACGCGAGAACTCAAAATCTCCCATTGGTGTCTTACTTACAAATGCGATGCTCGTATACTCAGGATCTAGGCATTAACCAAATTTTTATCACATTACATCTTCGGAGGGTTTCACCTTTCACGATTGTCAAAACAGTAATCATAATGAATAATCGCCAAATCGGGATAACGTATAGATTCTGGTAACCCAGAACCAATTTTTAATAGTTTATTGTGTCGTTTCTATTGCTATAGGGCCACTGGTACTTGCACAATGTGTTCTTACAGACCAACACTATTCACAGTAATTTTATCATTAAAACCGGTGGGGGTCGGTCAGGAGACCTTTCTTGTTAGAATATCTAGAAATGTTATTATAAAGTAGTAGTATGCCCATTCTCCGTACGGACTATATAATAAAAAGATACATAGAATTTACAATTATGTGCAAATTCTAATTAGTATTCAAAATGGCATTGTTATTCAAAACATTGTATTGAAGAATTTACCTTAATTAAAAAAAATATCTTCACAGTCAGATCTGATGAATAAAACATATTGGTCTCGTTTGTTAAGGAATTTTCTAAAAATGTAATATTTGATCAATATATGCCAAAAGAAAGTGCTATCAATTTTGTTTAATATATGGCAAAATGAAGGCGCTAAAACAGTAACAGACGATATACCCGTACAAGTTTCATTCTGTTTCAAGAATTCGATAAATACAGTATAAAATCTACTAAAAACTTCGTTAAAATAAAACAGATGACGTAGAAATTGAAACTAGTAATATTTCCCAAAATCTTTAAAGCTGAAGGCTGTAATTGCTATAATCCAGTCAAAAATACAATTCCGATCAAATTTAGTTTTACATATAATTCTTTATTATTTAAATCGGTAAAGATTTAATAACAATCGACTGCTTTATGCAGAATCTATTGAATATATACACAGTTTATAAACACATTATACAATTTTCATCAAACACATTTGCGGTAAAATATCGTCTGCGTAATGTTATTTATATTAAAGGTTTAATTGCACTTTTTTAACACTTTCCAACAGAGTTTAAAAAGTGTTTATGACTTTGTTTATTTTGTCTGTATGTAAGTCCGTTCGCACGAGAATTGCCGTAAAAATGGCTTTATCAAAATGAAATTTTAGTATGTTATTGAGACGGTTTGTGGTACATATGGGAACGTAAATAATTAATATCACCCAATTAGTTTTGGATTGAACCCGGGTTGAAAAGGTGAAATGCATTGAACCCTATGGGACCTAATTTTTCAAACATTTTTAACCGAAGTTAAAATTCACAAATTGCTTCCAAATTTTTAGAAAATTGTCCAATAAAATATATAAAAACAATTTTAGAAAAATATGTTCGGTAGTTTTTTAAAATAAAAATTAAAATAATAATTACACCCATATTATATGAAGAGATCACGTGACCTACTTCAACATAAAATATGGAATCTATCTTTTTTTCCCAGTGTAAAAATCGTGATTTTTAAATTTCTTTTAAATTTATATTTAGTGCTGCATCCGTCCTAAAAGCATATTTTCTGTGCATCTATATTCTATGCCAACTCAATTACAATATTTTTGGTTTTAAATGTTCATCAAACTTTGATTATGTCTACAACGAAGCTTAATTTTAATGGATGCAGAATGTAAACAAGTGATTGTAAGATGAGTTGTATAAGAAATGCTGATTTTTTGTCACGAAAAATTATTTAGCTCTGGAGTTTTGAATAAAATTGATACGAATAAAATATTCATTGCTTTTATATAGAGAGCCAGACGATTTATATTTCGATGAAGTCATTTGAATAAAGTTATTTTTATCGATGAAGTTTAAAGTTTTCAAATATAATAAATTATTGTAGTACTGTGATAATTTAAAATATATTTTAGAGATGTTTAAATAAAATCGCATTTCATTTGGAAAGTCTTTTATAATTTATGCTTATGCATGATTGATCTTACTTGTTATTAATATCGTGACAACCACTGGTCGTAGAAACTCGAAACATAGACTCAATTTTAAGTTGTACTGTTTCAAAGCTACCCACAAAATTTCATTAATTTATGTGCAGCTGTTCTCCTGTGATGATGAGACAAACCCACAAACATACATATGGATAGATTTTCAATATTATTTATATAGATTGCTCCTGCATGTTGCGAAAGTTTTATAGAATCTCAATTGTATATTTTTATATGTTTGGCATATAAAATATAAGCGTATGTATGATCTTATAAAATGCATATATACAATATACATCGGTACCTAAATTTTTCCGAGGAACACATTTTATCTTAAAATTCGCAGAGCATATACCTAGCTCTATGTTATTTTTGAAAAGTCGGAGAATTACTATTCATGCACATAAAACAGAGGTTTTTGCCCATGGAACAAATGTTATCTACAAATTCGCTGAACCCCTACCATACGTTCAGTTAGTTTTAAAAAGTCGGCGAATTAATACTCATGCATGTAAAACAACAGTTTTATCCACGGAACAAATTTTATTTAAAAATGTGCTTAATTTCTACTTTGCGCTCAGCTAATTTTGAAAAGTCAGAGAATTAATAGTCAAGTTTGTAAAATAGTGGTTTCCAAACTGTTTTGATCATGGAACAAATGTTACCTACAAATTCGTCAAAACCCTTATCTTGTGCTTGATCAGTTTTGAAAAGTCGGAAAATTAATAGTACACATTTGCTGAAATATATTTAAAAAAAATAAGTTTAAGGATATGCTAAACACATATATGGCTCTTAAAAAATATCAATATGTGTATATAGACCCCCCATAAGGAGAGCGGACGAAGTCGGCCGAAACCCCTACAAGAGTGTCGGTGTCCCGCTTACAAGGGGACTAGCCAGGCAACCTGACCACCACTAGGAGGGTCAGGCGCATCTAATTTATAGTTTTTAATTCAAATAATCGTATTAGTACAAATTCACCACTATTTGGCGTCGAAAAGACAAACAATTAA
The DNA here is from genome assembly GCA_951213105.1 of Amaurobius ferox. Classification (NCBI taxonomy): domain Eukaryota; kingdom Metazoa; phylum Arthropoda; class Arachnida; order Araneae; family Amaurobiidae; genus Amaurobius; species Amaurobius ferox. The sequence continues at coordinate 107,264,365 of OX578137.1, forward strand.
TATTTGCAAAATAAATTAAAAACAGAAGATGACATCAGGGAATTACAACTAATTGACGAAAAATTTAGCAGGTATTAGTAAAAATGAAAAAGAAATTTAATAACAAAATTATAATAGATAATTTTCTGCCACTTGGCGGCTTAAGAACCAATAAATTTCTCACTTGTTTGGAATTGTTTCTATAGACGAAAAATGGCAGTTTTGTTCACTTAACAGAAATTGGAGGCTTTCTTAATGGACTATCCTGCATCAAGCCTCTTAAGTGCTCGAGAGCATTAACAATCTTCAAAGTGTATTCTTAACAAAGCAAATCTAATCAAAAATCCTCTCCATTTGTCTTCCAAAAATTTTCTTCGATCATGGAAAATCTTAAGCGCAAACTTGCCGTTTTCACCCCATGCCGAATATTCATGTTCGTCAAGGAGCAAATCGCTATTGGATACATCATTGGTTATTTATATATATATCCTCATGGATGACAAAAGTAAATTTCCCTTAATAAAATACACAGATGAGTTGATTTTTCCCCCTCTTGAATTTGCTTCGCGTGTAAGACTTTTGGAAGGCAGTGTAAATATTCTAATTGGAGTCAAGTTGTGTTCGGAAAGTTATATACTGCCTCACACTATATTTTCTGAGACTTATATAAGAATAAAAAAATGGTCACTGCATGGATAAATGCGGATCTAATTGATCTTGGAAAGGGCTAATGATCCAACTACATTCCTTGGCCACTTTTTCGTCTTTCTTCTTGGAGAGAAACAGAAAGGGGAAAAGTTGGGTCAAGAGAGAGCAGATGGAATCGCAAGTCTTCCTAAATGAGGTCTTCTTTTAGTTCTTTTGACTTTTTTTTCCGGCCATCAATGTGTGATTTGTAAAATATTTTTGGGAAATTACATGTTTGCGGATGTATATTTTTAAATAATTCTCGGAAAGAATTGAATCAATTTTCTGGATGATTGATATTTTGAATATTTCTATTTATCTGAGTTGTTGTCAAAGAAATGTGGCCAAACTGATAAACATTTAACTGATAACAATGCACCTATTGAAAAAGGCATAAATTTGAAATTTTATGAATATTTACAGTCGAATTATACATTTCACAGTACTATTTAATACCTTACATGTATTCGTTGCAATACTTTACAATGTATTAGTTTCAAAGGAAAAATTTATTTGAAAAACGTGCAATATCTCATGAAGAATTTATAACAGCACCTTAGTATAAATGTCATTTAGTATCTAATTATTAATTATGTATAAAATGATTATAACTGAATAAGCAATAACTCTCAATTAATATAGCAAATGCAAATAGTAAACAAAATTATAATTTCTCAAAGTTCCACTTCAGGCGACCTACTTTTACACCTCCAATCCGACTGTGTGTATGTTCCGCGGAACAGGATTAATATATTTTCAATAATGTATTGCTAACAATGGAGATTAGTCACACCAGTAACATTCGTCGCAAAATGGGAATTTCTTTACAGGTAACACCCTTTTTAGGTCTGAAATTTATGATACTTTTGTACATAAAAAAATCATTGATTTTTATTTATGTTACAGCCTAGTAAAAATATAATGTTTATTAGACACAAACCACGATTTTGGGGAACATGAAATAGCCGAGAAACACAGGAAGTGGAGTTGATAAAGTTGTGGTACTTTGGATTATGTTATCTAGTAGAAAGTCAGTACCTGCTATTGGAGGGATCGGAATTAAAATACTTCAGCATTTACTGCATGTTTGCAAGATGAGGTGTTATAAAATCAAATTAAAACTGGAGATCTACATTCCCTTACTGAGCGTGAGTAAATGTGAATTTCACAGTCCTGTTATAGAGCAAAAGTCATATCACTGTATTCCTGATTGTATAGAATTTTATTAATGATAAGTGGAGAAAATAACTACACTATAATTACTGGATTTCGAGTTATAATGCTTTTTCAAGAAACTTTTAAAATTCTATGAAATTTTGTACTCACAGATCATTTTATGGAATGCTTCTTCCGGATAAGTGACCGCAGACCATAGTAAGCTAGTGGTAAATAATGGTCAGTTGGGTAATGTCTTGCTTTTAGGCTTAGGCATTGCCCTGTGTTGTAACAAGATGGATGTCGCTTCACTGTATTCCTAAGCATATATAATATTATTAATGGTAAGGAGGAGTATCAATCCGCCAACTCACATTAATAGATGTAAAGTTGCAATTCATCTACCAGAAAAATTCTAAAATACTTTATTTTAGGTGATTCGTACTCATTATTCATTAATCACATCAATACTCGCACTGTGTAAAGGAAAGACAATTACTGCGACACATCGCGAATGATGTAGTTGGATGATTAGTTTAGCACTTTTTTGCTTTTATACAATGCCCCGTTAGAGTACAGCGGCCGCATCACAATTTTCCACCTCTTTCCTGTAGAGATAAGGGTTTTTTTTAATACAAAATTCAGAAATCTATTGAAATTCAAATTCACTCGTTGCAATTGTAAAGGGTATATTCATTTTCTACAATTTCTAAACTTTATTATTTTTGTATTTTAATTTAGTTTTTTGTCAAAAACAGCGTTCAAAAGCACTTATCGTCTAACATAAGCACAGTGTATTAACTACAGAAATGAATAAAAACTAGCTATGGTGCACGCATCTAGCGGTCACTAAATATAGAAACCACTTTTTAGAACAATCATGCTTTTAAGCAAATAAAAAACAAACGTGGCCTCTACGCGGGCACAAAAACAGATCAAAAGGCCCAATCCCTTTCAAAAATAGAAAATCTTAACCTTCCACCACACCAATCCTAAATAGCATGTTAATGGGAGAAAAGTAGGGAGAAACCCCGTCCCCCGCAAATATAAATAGATCATACCCAGAAACAAACAAGCATACTACATACATGCATCGTTTTTCACTTTTTAATAGTAGGATACTTCTGACAAAGGCATTCGCGTACAAAAATAAAAAATACACATACTGAGTTTTTCACAAAGGGTTCAAAATTGTCTCTTACCTGAAAAGGAGAAAACAAATATATTAAAACATGAATGCATAAAAAATGAAATATATACTATTATAAATAACATGCAATGTACTAATCACATTTACAGTACTTCACTGTGAACAGTTTTTATTGCTTTATATTCATTTACAGAGTATTCACACAGAGAAAGATGATAAGCTATTTTTATCATTGTAAAAATTTGGGGACATTTTTAGATGGAACAATAAATTGTGTACTAGAACTATTAAAACTATGTAATTATGCCATATAGATGCCATCTAAATACGTTTATATAGAATTTAATAGAGAATTAAACTTAATGCTGGTGATAAAAATGGCTTCACAATATCATGGACTGTTTTCTCTTATACAGGGTGTCCCAAAAATATTTAAACGTTTTTTAACTCTTTACCTGTTGGGGATAAGTGGGTAATGTAAACTGCAAATATGTTGAAAGTAAGGTAGGAAATAAGACTACGCTAATTAAATAGTCCTCTCATTAATTTTCAAAAGGTACACTCTTTATACGATCCCCTTAGACAAATTTGGTCAATCAGAAAAATTTTATTTTTAATGCAACAAGATCATTAAAAAAACCGCATATCTGTATCTTTAAAATCAACTGAATTATGAGAAAAAATCTGACTTCTGCCACTTTTCCGTACCATGCGAAAGGCCGTTTCATCAGTGAAAATAGGGACCATAAACAAATGAACGATGGAAATTGGTTTGGTCAAAAATACGTTAATATGTGTAAAAATTTTTATTGGCATGTCCCAATGTAAAAAGTACTTAAGAATCCGTGAATGCATCGTGAGCCTAAACGAAATTCGTAAAAATGTCTCCTAGGTATTATCATCCAGTTTTATCTTTTTTGTAATATGTCATAAATTGACATTTCTAATTTGATATATGGTCCCCATTCACAATGTTCAATTTTCAATTAAATATAACTCGCTCAATTTTAAAAATACAGATATGCGAGTTTTTTTAATGATCTCGTTGCATTAAAAATAAAAATTGTCTGATTGACCAAATTTGTCTAAGGGAGTCGTATAAAAATTTAAAAAGTGTAACTTTTTAAAAATGAAGTGGGGTGGGACTATTTCATTAACGTAGTCTTATTTCCTACCTTACTTTCAACATTTTTGCAATTTACATTGCCCATTTATCTCCAACAGGTAAAGAATTAAAGGGCATTTCAATCTTTTTGGGACACCCTGTATTCGTATATAGAGAGATACGGAACATTTACAGTGACCAATTGTACATTAACTGTCAAACTCACTATATTTTAGAGCAAGACTATTAAACCAATAATTGATGCAGAGATATGATTAAAGTGCATAGGCTTCCAATCTACATAATAAATCATTTTGCATGATAAAATGAGTCTCTCTCCCGTGTATGTTTATCAGTAGTACAAAATTGAAGCTTCGGACACAGGCAAAATTCGATGCAAAAGTACTTCAGACCACCAGATAATACGGTTCGATAATAACTTTATAAATTCGAATTATTTAAAAAAATTATGAACGTTTAAAATCGAAATTTTTTAGTTTCAAAATGTTTCATTTGGGGCAGACAATTTCTGAATTCAAAAGATACGAAATCGGGTATTTTGATTAAACGTCGTATATTTTGTCTAAACGACGTTTCAGCTGTTTTTTAACGAAGTGGATTTATTTTTTCAGTTTTTTAGCGACTATAAAAGATTTCGTTGATTATTTTTTATTTGGCATTACATTATTATGAGTATTGTACTGTAAAACACCAAATTTAGGATTGAAACTGCCTAAGCTAACATTTAACTTCCTTTTTTTTTACAGTTTTTGATCTGCGGTTTGATATATCTCAGCCTCACAGAATCCAACTGACATATAATTTTCACTGGAATACAGGCTCTTCTTGACAAATACGACTTTGGGACAGAGACGTACGAACATCGAGTCATATGTGGTTCATCTTTCTTCTTTTTACGATTTCAAGTACTTTCAGTACACTTATTTAGGGCGTCTAAAATCCAGACCACCCGACTCGCCCTAGGGCAGGAGCAGCAGTTTGAGTGGTCGGGAACGTCTTATTTAGGGCGTATAAAATAACCTTATTTAGGGTGTGTTACGCTCAGGTTGTACACGTGTCAGAGTTACGCATGGATAAAAATGAAGTGCAGAAATTATTTTGGATGAAAACAGGCGATTTGAAAATTGAATAGCGTTACATGTATCTGTATTATTTATGTATCGGGCGCTTAGTTTGGAACCCAAAAATGTCGAATAATTCGTTCTAGTAAAATATAAAAAGAAATTAATTATGTTACATTACAGGTTGAATTTTACAGCCTTAACAAGTAAAATGTTCATTTTTAAAAGTATCCGCCCGTTTACAACGCTGACGATCACAAAATACCCCCACACACTTAAACGAAGCGTAATTTGGTTCTTAATTATATTCGACTCCATAATAAAACTTATTAATAACAAAACAAACACTGAAAGAAAAAGTAAATTTTGATTGCAATTTCTAAACGTCCTAAAATAATTACAAAGTTATAATATAATCCTTAACATAGCGTTACTATTACACAGACATTTAACAATATTTAATTTTGGTCGTAGTTCTTACACCGTTAAACAAAACTTATATTATCCAATAATCGAACAAAACTGCTACAATAAAATCACAATAAATTAAAACTTCGTAAATACAGCAATTATACAAAAGTAAAACTGATCTACGGGTTTCAAAGGTAAAATCAGCCTCCTTCATGACTTCATTTCTACAAGTCAGATCGGCCACAAAAGAAACGAAAACAACAGGCAGAAAATTACTAAGAGCAGAATCACAGTGTAAAGAAACAAGAATTTAAAGCGGAAAGAGAACGTATAGCAGAACGAAACAATTGAATAGCGAAAAAACTAAAACTGTAATGAAAGAAACATGAAACGTTTAAACCAGCAATAAAAACAAGTTGAACATATTGGAAGCAACAGGAAACCAATTAGTCAACATGAAAAATCCATTTGGTTCCGATACCATTTGGTTTCAGCATATATTCATATTTTCCTTTTGGTTTTACGTTACAATTTAAGTTGTTTTTCTCACTATACATTTGTTTGTTCTGCTATGCGTTCTCACGCATAGCAGAACACCTATTTTTCTCACCTTATTTTTTTTTTCCTGTGTGTTTTTATTCGGTGATAGTTTTCTACCTGTCGTTTTGGATTTTTCCTCTTTCATTTCTCCCCGTGACATTAGCAACATCTTTTCCCCTGCCTTCAGTAATGTGAGATTTCCTCAGTAGCCGATCTGATTTGATTAATCGAGGCCAAGATTATTGTCTAGGAAGAAGGCCGTTATTTGCCTTTGAAAACTTTAGACCAGTTTTATTTTTGTATACCTTCTGCATTCATGGAGTTTAAATTGCTTTAAAACTTATAATTATCTGATTGTAGAATGGATCTAAAACTGACAGAGGTCTTGAGTTGTTTATAGTGCATGTCCATGCAAAGCAATATTTAAATTTCCAAAAAATAAAGAAACAAATAGTGGAATTGTTAAAAAAGAATCCATGAAATAAAGGTAATACTTTGATGATAAATCGTATTCTTTTAAGAACAATGGGATATGACATTGATTAATAAATATTAAATTTACACTCATTTGAACAGCACCTGGACCTGATACACTATATTATAAAGTATGAGTAATAAATTTATCTTTTAAAATATACAAAATAATAAATCCTAAAGTGACCCTACAACGAAATGTACGTATGCAGACAAATATATATACAAAATAAGTTATTTTATATTCTGGGCTCCTAGGAAAGCCCTTAAGCACCCCAATAACTTTGAAAATAAATGTCCATGAATGTAGAAGTTATTCCTGTCTATTGTAAAGTGATCGTGCCCGATCGAATAAAAGGGATTTCAGTGCCATTAACGGATACTTTGAGAAGTTAAGATGATGAACTCAGCAATTAGGTAGACAGACGATAAAAATACATTTATAATGTTGTTTAGCATTGCTTAATTAGCAATAATCGACCAAAATATTTTACAAAAGGCATTTGCTTGATACAATATGCTTATTCTTTTGCTTGATACAATGTGATTATTCTTTTGCTTAGTATGCTTATTCTTTTGCTTAATGCAATATGCTTATTATTTTGCTTGATACAATTGCTGCCATATTCAGGAATGATGCAATAAACAATATTTATTTAAATAGAAATAGAAGTACATATTTAAAATGTCTGTAGTGGAAAAGCTCTTTAATTTCAATTATAGAAAGAATGCCTCCGTCTATTTTGGCAAGCATTACAGGTGTAAGGACAATATAATACGATTTTTAACAAGCATTTGTTGCCTGCCATACACGTGTCTTGTGCGTTTCTAGAATCAATTCTAGCTAATTAGCCAAAGTTCAACAACTTTGTAATGATATTTTCGTCTATCCTGATTTGTTGCCACGTTCATGATCATAACATTTTTTAAATTCTCTGCTTGGGACGCTTCAATCACTTTTATTTCATCTGGTACGATAACTTTACTAGAGACAGACTTATAGTGTATACGCACGAGCCTTTCTTTACAAAGGTTTCTTGTTCATGTGAGTTTTAATTATTGTATCATTTCTGACTATGACGGAAATTAAAAAATAAATATATTGTGTCAGATATTGGTGCTTATAAGGACTTTTCTAAGAACAATTTACATTTATTGTCTAAAAGGTCATCTTAATGTGAGATTTTCTTGTAAAATTTCATTACAGTTGAAATCTTTAATTTTTTGGCATACAAAAATTACTCATACAAAAATATTTGCCTTACTGATAATGCGAATCTAATTGATCTTAGAAAATAATTAATGATCAGACTTCATGGCGAACATTTTTTGTCTTTCTTTTTCAAGAGGGCAGTAAGAGAAGAACTCTGGGTTAAGAGAGCATACCGAATCGCAGGTATTTATCAAACAAGGTTTTCTTCTTCTCATTTTTTCTAGATTTTTCTTTTGTGATGATCATCAATATGTAATTCAGCGGATTGGATGTGGTTAGATTTCTAGAATGGAATCTAGAAACCGTGTGAATAGAAAGGAATTTCGCTACCAATATCTAAATTGATAAGCTGGAAATATTTCTTTGTACATTTTTGGGGGAAATTACATATTAAATGGTTTCACTAAATAGGATATGTAAATCATTTATTTTAATTTTTATCGGTAGTTGGTAAAAATGTGTGAAATCAAAACACTTTGTTGAGTTGCATTTTCCAGTTGACAAACAAGGTGAGTAATTTTAATTATAATTAAAAATTCGTTTCGCGTGTTTACTATTGGAAATAATCTTGTTTAATTTCATTGCTTGCTAAATGCAACCAATATATGTGCTTTCAAAAAGAGACATCAATAAAAATTTGGACACTTTATTAAATTATAAAATGTTTTCCCATTAAATATATACATATTTTTACATAAGATATATCAGATGTTCTGTAGAAATATATATTTGTTTTCGTTTTTGTAATTTTATACTAAAACAGTGGATAATTTGTATACTTATAGAGGGATAAGCCACAGATGACGATACAAATTTCAACTATACGAATTTAAAAAAATTCTCACAACAATACAATATGGTATGGAGGAAGTACTGTCTTCTCGAAAATTTTCGATTTTGATGCCAATATATATATATTCAGAACCTCCTGAACACGTATTGACTACTTTAGAGTGATGTCTGTCTGTCTGTGGTCAATTTCTTATGCTCAAGCTAGCTGCCACCATTAATGGATTTCACGAAACTTTGTATCCGGTTGTGTTATCGAAAAAATTATAACGAAAAATTTTATTTTGAAATTCGAGCAAAACCTTTGAAATTTATTTGAAATGTTATATTTTTTTTAACATGACAGTATAAGGCAAAATGTGATATAACCATGCATAAAATAGGCTATTAAGGGGTAAATGATCACAAAAACAGTTTTAATTATTAGTGAAAAATAGCCGCGATGCAATATTTTGATATCAACAATTTCTTAAGAAATGCCTTTTTTAAAATATTTTAATGAAACTGGGGATTTCATTAGTCTTCATGAAATTGGATTTTTTACTTGACTTTCATGAGGATAAAACTTGTTTGCTGTACGAATAAACGCGGATCTAATTGATCTGCGAAAGGGGCTAATGATCCAGCTTCATTAAGACGCTATTTTATATATATTTTTTTTTTCAAGAGAACAGAAATAAGGAAACTTGGGTGAATAGAATAAATCGAATCCAAAGTATTTCTCAATTGAAATTTTTCTCTTTTGAGTTTGTTAGAATTTTTTCTACGGTAAAGAACATCAAAGTGAGATTTACCAGAATATTTTTTTGTTATTTATACATTTATATTAGAATACATTGTTTATTGGAATCAATACAATGTAAAACATTTGCAAACATGTTACTGAAAGTTTCAAGGGATCAGCCTTCCGTAATGGGGAGAAAGGTTCATGATAGTTATGATACTATATATATAGTATATATATAACGCTACGGCAGACGATAATTAACTGAATATTTCAGAAATGAAGTTGTAATTTTCATGAACACCTATAATTGGAGCTTTTCTGATAGTTTGCCGAAATTATCAACAAAGAAGCTGAAATAAAATAGCAAATGTTGCAAAATGTTTTTCAGTGTAGAACATTTTGACACTAAACACGAATTGTTACTAATGTCATATCCAAAATATAGTTTTGATATGTTTTTGGTGTATTTGAAAAATTATCAATAGAATTATTATTCACTCTAAAATCTGAAGTAGTTTCATCCACGTGTTGTGAGGACTGAATAACCTTTCGATTATTATTTCCCTCAGTTTGTAATATAATTTATGTTTTTTTTAAACTAACTATTATAACTGGCTCGGTTGTTAGACCAATAGCCGCCGAGATAATCAGAACTTTCTGCGTTCCTACGGTGAAGTAGGAGTAAGTTTCGGAAGATGAAGAATTTAGTAAGGAGATGAAGGATTCTAGTAAGATTTTGGACGTGAGTGAGCTGGAGTGAATAAGAAGGCACGATGATAGATTTGGAGGAATTCGGAATGTGACCGGCAACCTAGTGGAAATAACTCAGTGTGATACAATGATGACTAGGAAGAGTCTAGTATTCGGGATGAGGCCACAATACAGGGTAAAGTAACAGAATGCCAGTGGTAAGCACATAAGATTTAGAACTCGTCTCCATTTAAGAATTACCATCAGACCAGTTAATGGTAATGTATTGTATAATTTTAATTTATTCTGGGTGTGTGCAATAATAAGTATTGGCTATGTCATCAGTTACTTTAAACAACCAGCTGCTGTTAATTCTGTGAAGTACGCAATAAACGTTGTCTGATTTAAATCAGTGCAATCCTGTGTTATTGTCCTCAGACCAAAAGGTCTGAATATCAAGTAATCTAAGTTAGAGTTGGGTCACTTTTGTGATATCGAAGATCCATCCTCAAGAAATGACCTCTAAGGAGGAAAAAGAGACATAAGGTCTTCACAATGTTAGGGTAAAGTACTCTATGTGGATAAACATAGGTTTATCAGGATAAAGCGCACATTACTCAGTCGTCCTGAGTAAAGGAATTAAAATTGCATATATGGAATTAAAATGGAATTTAAATTGGAATTTGAAAATGGAATTAAAATTGCATCTATTTTGGGCTTTATCCGGATAAAGCCCAAATTACCCACACGCTTCGGGTTAAAGTTTCATTTTGTTTCACTCAAAAAATTCTAAGCATGCGCAGTGCGTTTTTTTAATTCTGAGCACGCGTCACATACGGCAACTTAGTCGTTCTATTCGCAGATAATTAATCGTTATCAAAGGTTGCTGTAAAAGAATCATGAGTGTCTTTTAAAGAACGTTTTAATAAAAGTTTTAAAGCGTTAATTACTTCAATGAATTGCAATAACTTTTATATAAGTGATGAAAAATACGCCGCGGGGTTTTATAGTCTCTGTAACAATCGTTAACTTCTTATTAATGCATTTTAACATTTTACTAGCAGTATACCCGTTCTTCGTACAGAATACATATTATAAAGAAACTTCACAATTCTGTGCAAATTTCTATAGTATTCTAAAGAACATTGTTGTTCAAAACATTCTACTAAAATACTTAATAAATGCTCCTAAAAAGAAGTTTAAGTATCTCTGCCTTCGCTATACAAAATTATATTCACAGGCAGATCTGAAGAATTAAGCATCCTGGTTCCGTTTGTAAACAAGTTTGCAAAATATATGAAATTGAATTTATATATATATATATGCTAGAATGAAAGCGTAAAATTGTATGGGAAGATATATACCCCTACTACTCATATTCTCATAGATTAGATAATATACTTTTGTATTAGTAGAAGATTAGTCGTACAACAATATATGGATTTCAAAAAAATTTTCTAAAATAAAATATATGGAATTATCAGTAATACGGAATTATCAGTATGGAATTATCAATAATTTGGAAATATCAGTAATCCCCGTTATCTTTAAACTTGAAGGCCATAACTGATATATTCCTGTCAAAAATGGAACTTCAATCAAATGTATTTTATATATATTTCTTTATTATTTAAATTGAGTAAGATTTAATAAAAATCGTCTGCCGCATAAAGACATCGGATTTAAATCCGTTGATAAGCGACATATAATTTCCTTCAAACAAATTCACTACAAAATATCGTCTGCATAATGCTATGTCTACGGAAAATTTAAGTATAAGTTTTTTATTAATATCTCAACAAACCGTAGATCTAAAAACTCGAAATTGGAACCAAATTTGAATTAAGACTATTTTACGGTTACTCATAAAATTTCATAAAATTCGGTGTAGCCGTTTTTCCTTGATGATGGGACAGACACAGGCAGACAGACATATTTTCAATTTGATTTATATAGATTAATATATTATTATTGAATACATTTTATTATTCTTAATATTTTACCCAAGTAATAAATAAAACCTAATGATCTGATCTTCTGTAAATTTACTTTAATTAGAGAGAAAATTAATAGAATTACCCGGGTAAAGTCTATCACTTGAAATGAAACTAGCTGTTGTGCCCGCACCTAATTTCTGGTTATACAAAAATAGTTGATTGAAAATATGTGGTCCGCTCTGTGGAAAATATGTGGTCACTAGCTATGTGATCTGGTCGCGTTTATCATATACACCAAAGTTGTTGAAATTCGACACAGCGAGCATAAAGTAAGTAAGCTTGGCCTGTCCTCTCACTACGCTAGAATGCATAGCATCAGTGAATACTAAGACTTGCGATTTCGTGAGAAAATATCTTTCAAGGACGCTTCCATGCTCACATGCAGTTGGAACAAAGTAATTTGAAAAAAAAAATAAGAAAGATCACTTATGCATAAAGCATTGATTAAGAAACACCTTCCAACTGAAATGCAATTTTATTTGAACAGCTCTAAAATGCGATACATTCAGCGCTGATATATTTTTAATTGTAGAAGTACTACAATAATTTATTATATTTGAAAGTTTAAAACTTCATCGAAGAAAATGAATTTTATTCAAATGACGTCATCGAAATATTAATCGCCTGGCTCTCTTTGTAAAAACAATGAATATTTCATCTATATCAATTTTATTACAGACTCCAAACTTAAATAATTTTGTGTGAAAAATATCAGCAATTCTTATACAACTCATCTTACACTCACTTGTTTACATTCTGCATCCATTAAAATTAAGCTTCGCTGTAGAAATAATCAAAGTTTGATGATCATTTAAACTCAAAAATATTATAATTGCATTGACGCAGAATATAGATGCACAGAAAATACTAAAAAATAAAGCGGTTTTAGGACGGATGACACACTAAATATAAATTTAAAAGAACTTTTAAAAATCACGATTTTGACACTGGGAAAAAATACTCGTAGATGCCATATTTTATTTTGAAGTGGGTCACGTGATCTCTTCATATAATATGGGTGTAATTATCATTTTAATATTTTTTTTAAAAGTACAAAATACATTTTGCTGAATTTTTTTTTATATATTTTATGGGATAATTTGAATATTTCCTAAAATTTTCGAAGCATTTGTGAATTTTAACTTTGCTTAAAAAATGTTTGAAAAATGAGGTACCATAGGGTTCAATGTATTTCACTCTTTCAACCTGAGTTCAATCCAAAACTAATTGGGTAATGTTATTCATTTACATTTCCATATGTTCCACAGAGCGTCTCAACAACATACTAAAATTTAATTTTGATAAAGTCAATTTTACGGCAGTTATCGTGCGAACGGAGATACAGACAGACAGAATGACAAAGTGTTAAATACTTTACAACTATTTTGTAAAGTGTTAAAAATAGACATGTATTCAAAAATGTTTTAAGACCACAAATTGAATTTATCATCAATTCCATATTGTAATGAAATTAGGCTTGGTACAAAATTTTCAAAAAGTAAAAAATTGTCAAAAGAAAAAATCGAAAGAATGTCTTTCCACTTCCTTGTCTTTCAGATATACGGCTTTCATAACGCCTGAGATAAGTAGATGATTAAACATTCGTTTTTGACAGGTCTTTGACAAGTTAATTAAAAACAAAATAACTTTATCAAAAATTGTTTAAAAAATAATAATTTACCTTTCTCGGATTTTGACTTACTCAATATTTATTTATAATATATATATTCTTCATATTTTATCCTATTTAATATTTAATAGAAAATCAGGTTACGGGATTATATCACGAACACAAAAATTGTACCGCGGTTACTTTTCACTACAATGATTGAAACTGTTAAGTTAATAATAACCATAAATAGCCAATAATAAAGTCATAAATAACTCCTTCTATGGATAATTATGTCAAATTTTGTCCTATCTAGCCATGATAAAAGAATATAAAAAAATTCGAATAAGTTTAGAATTTCTCGCTCGAATTTAAATACAACCTATGTATTTCTAGATTTGTTGCTAAAGCTGAGCTGAATATAAAGTTTTGAGAAAATCCAGTACTATTTGTGACACCTATAGTGTACACAAGATATATGATCATAGACAGACTGACATCACTTAAAAAATAGTCTAAACATGTTATGGAGTTCCTAAAACATATTATATTGGCACCAAAATCTCGAAATCAAAAATGCCCTTCAAAACTTTCTTGATATCTTTCTTTATACATCAATCAATTATATATCAATCACATCAGAAAGTTAAAATATGTAAATTATACAAATTTCATACTATTAAAGGGGAGGCCACACATGCCGGGGATCCCAACAATGCCCTAAGAAGTCTTAGCTATTGCATTTATAAGATATTATTTGAATTATTTTACAACGTTGGGGGATGTTACATTTCAACAGATACATTGGCATCATGATGTAATATCCTACATAATAACAGGAGACGCATATGCATCTTCCTAAGTGTTTGACTGTGTATTTATCTGTGCATCTCTGTCATCTGAAGCGAAAAATTGAAGCTTCGGACACCGGCAAAATTAAGGAACAGAGGTATTTCAGGTCCCCCGATGGTACGGTAGTATAGTATATATATATATATATATATATATAATATAATACAAAAGTAATCAGATGAAGAAAACGTAAGCATTCATAAGTATGAAAAAAAAAAAAAATATATATATATATATATATATATATATATATATATAATATTTATATATATATAGTATTTATATATATATATATATATATATATATAAGATTTAAAATGAAAATAGAAAATATATAGGTGGAATGATTGTGTTTACAGGGTTGCAGAAAGGTCAAGGGGGATTGCGATCCCTATTTCCTGGTTAGAAGCTAGGTTTGACTTCATGAAAACGCTCCCAGAGACACTGCACGCCCGAAACAACAATCGATCATGCCCGTGGGGAAAAAATGGCCGAATCCCAGACAACATAAAAATGATCAAAATATCAAAAATTGGAAATTTTACTAATCAGCAAGACGAGAATCATGGAAGAGTTGCATAAAGCGTATAAACTTCGAATAGGAAAGCATACATAAAAAAGTCGCGTCTAACTTATAGAGCCATCTGGATGTGCATCAATCAGATAATCCTAGGTAAGAGTTGAGTTGTATTGTATGATGTCGGATAAATTAACATAATTTTTATCACTATAATTTCTGCAAAAAACATCATAATAGTGCTGTACAAAGCGGAAGGGAAAATGTACAAGCGGAAGGGATGTGCAGTGTCTCTGGGAGCGTTTTCATGAAGTCAAAGCTAGCTTCTAACCAGGAAATAGAGGTCGCAATCCCCCTTGACCTTTCTGCAACCCTGTAAACACAATCATTCCACCTATATATTTTCTATTTTCATTTTAAATCTTATATTTCAAGACTCTGATAGTGCGGCAATTTGCGCCTTTCTCTTTCTTGAATTTCATACTTTTGGGATTGTATTTCTTTATATATATATATATATATATATATATATATATATATATATATATATATATATATATATATATATAAATTCGAATAAGTTTAAATGTTGCTAGCCTTTAAAGTCAAATGGTGGGGCAGCCTAGTGGTTAGCGTGCGGAGATTGCACTCAGACGAGTCACGAGTTCGAATCCCGGTTCTGTGGGTCCGAAAATCTTTCCGAGAGGTTTCTGATAGAGGAAGGAGGATGTGAATGTCACCTCCACTGGGTTCCGGACTAAATCGGGTGGCAATTCCTGGTCGTTCAAACAGATAGATACTTAACACCTTCGGGTAGGTCGGACGATCTGGGTCGAAGAAGAAAAACGTTAAAAGTAAAAAATTCGTCGAAAATGTTGCTTCAAAATCACATTTATTTTAGCAGACGAAGGCCGAATGTAAAAGTTACGAGAACAGAGGTTTTAATAATATAGCAAACATTTTGCCGAGAACTAAAAATAACTGTTTCTCAGACAAAAGGGATTTAATTTATCGGACTTATAACCTCAGGAATTTAAAAGAGTTTGTTCTAATGTTATTAATTTAGTATATTATCATTATTATTATTATGAATATTGAGCTCAAAATGACAAAACTTTGATCAAAACTCGCTGAGATACCGTTTTATTTGTTTTTCTAAATTTTAATATTTTGGCACATGCGCCTGTGCTAAAGGTAGGGCAATTTTCTTCTTTTTAAGATTTCAACTGATTTCAGTCTGCTAATTCAGGACGTATTCAAATGCGCTCTTATTAAGTTGTATTACACCTGCGTTTTACAATTGGAATGATTGCTTATATCAAAATTGGGGAGCGGGAATAATTATGGTTCTAAACATACGATAAAAATTGAGTGGTGTTATATGTATCTGTATTATTTTCGCAGCAAGAACTTTCAAAAATGGGGAGCGGGAATAATTATGGTTCTAAACATACGATATAAAAATTGAGTGGTGTTATATGTATCTGTATTATTTTCGCAGCAAGAGCTTTCAAAAATGGGGAGCGGGAATAATTATGGTTCTAAACATACGATATAAAAATTGAGTGGTGTTATATGTATCTGTATTATTTTCGCAGCAAGAGCTTTCAAAAATGGGGAGCGGGAATAATTATGGTTCTAAACATACGATATAAAAATTGAGTGGTGTTATATGTATCTGTATTATTTTCGCAGCAAGAGCTTTCAAAAATGGGGAGCGGGAATAATTATGGTTCTAAACATACAATATAAAAATTGAGTGGTGTTATATGTATCTGTATTATTTTCGCAGCAAGAGTTTTCAAAAATGGGGAGCGGGAATAATTATGGTTCTAAACATACGATATAAAAATTGAGTGGTGTTATATGTATCTGTATTATTTTCGCAGCAAGAGCTTCTTTAGGACCGAACAACGCCTTTATATTCGGTTTGTTTAGTTGATATATTTGTTGCTTAATTTTATATGTAACGTGTTTTATATGTGTCAGCGCTAAAATACTAATAATATTAAATATATGATAATAATAAATAAGTATTATAGAATTTATATCAAAATTTCAAAATATCCTTATATATATATTCGTAGATAAAAAAAAACTATTCTTTTATCGGAATTCTGCGTAGATTTCGACGAAAGAACTCTAACCACGTGAAAAAAAAATTTGGGTAAATCACACATTGATGGTCTTTGCAAAAGAAAAATTCAGAAACTAAAAAGGAGAAAAACCTCATTTGAGAAATACTCGCGATTTCATCCACTCTCTTGACCCAATCTTTCCCTTTCTCCAGAAAGAAAGAAAAGTGGCCAGGATGAAGTTGGATCATTAGCCCCTTTAGTGGATCAATTAGATCCGCATTTTTCCGTGCAGTGACCAAGTGTTTATCCCCAACAAAGTTACAAAAAATGTAAGCTTCTGCTGATTAAATATAAATCCTGAGGTAAAACTTTTCAGACAATCTATATTTTATAAGATGTTATGAAGCTTTGAGCTAGATTAAACTGAATTTTGCAATATATATATATATATATATATATATATATATATATATATATATATATATATTACTTTCTATGTAATATATAGCATGTATAAAGGGAAATGATTGTAATATTCTTCCATTTTCAATATACAAAGAAATATTACTGTCTTAGTATCACAATGTATAGATAAATACTGAAAGGGGAAATAGAATTTCTCTACATATCAATTTATGACAGCGGTTTGAATTCGCAGAGAGTTGCGACAAACATGATGCTGCCCCGTTGTTGTTGAGACTCAGACCGTCCGACCTACCAGAAAGGTGTAAGGTAACTGTTTGGACGGCCGGGAAGGGCCACCCAATTTATACCGGAACCCAGTGGGGTAGGCATCTACAGGGACCGTACCCTCCTTCCCCTACCACTAACCTCTGGGAAGGACTCACGGACCCACATGTTTAACGTGATCGTACTCCGCATGAACACGGCGGCAGTTGTGGCAGCGTGCAAATCCAGCGCGCAAACTACTGGGCTACCGCGTCCGAAATGTGCCAACAGCACGCGGTGTTCCCAGGTGGTCACCCACCCAAGTACTAACCGCGCCCGATGCTGCTTGACTTCGGTGATCTAACGAGAACCGGTGTTTTCAGCACGGTAGGGCCGTTAGCTGCATGATACTACCCCGTATAAAAATGGCGGTGATTTCAGTGTAATGGAGCCTAAATAGTCCTTTGCGAATATAATTTTGTAAAAAAAAATTCCAATGAAGTTTCTGAAGTTTAATTGATTTTTTCAGACTCTTTCGTTTCGTTTATAAACTTTCAAAGTGCTACAAATTATTCACTAACTGTGTATGAATAGCTAGCTAGCACTTTTAGTTTTTGCCCAGATCTCATCTGATTACTCTGACAATATAGACTTCACGTTAAAACATAATTTTTTTTACTAACTTGCTTGGCGGTATATAAATTAATTTTATACAATATATCTGACAAGATTTTAAATTCAAGTTAATATACAGGGTGGACATAATTAAAGTAGAGGTGTTTAGAGCCCGATAGTGAGAAAACTGTTGGGCCAAACTCAACCAAATTTGCAGTAAATACTATTTAGACCTTAGGGTTTTGATTTTTAAAAGAAAAAAAAGTTCTGATTTTTGCCACCGCTGACTAAAGTGACGCTGTAAGGTATAGGAAGTACAGAAAGTTCCGTTAGTGCTGAGAAGTATTGAACAATGCTGCTGAACTTTGTTATTCCACAACTTCTACAGCGTGGATGTCTTGAATCTACGATATTTATGCAGAATGAAGCACCCTCTTATATTAGATTGCGCGTACAGGAAGTCCTACATCAGCATTTTACCCACAACCGAATAATTAGTCGAGCGTTTTCTATGAAGTGGCTAGCCCCTTCGCCTGATCTTACCCCTTGTGACTTTTGGTTGTGGGGTCATGTAAAGCGTTTGATATACCAAGGGAATCTGGATAATTTAGCCACTTTGAAGGACCTGATAACATTGCACGTCAAGAAAATCAATGGAAATCTGCTGCATTCTGAAGTAGAGAAAGCTGTCCCGGAAAAGTACATTTCGGAACATATGTAAGGAAAACATATTGGATCCCGCATGTATATGATGCCAATATAAAAATTAATGTCATACGCATGTAAATGTTTGATTCACATGTTACTATAAAATGCACTAAATACGTATAAAACGTAAATGTGTATCCAAACGTAAATCCATTTCAGAATGCATGTAAAATGTTAACTTTCTGTACTTCCTATGCCTATTTTACTCCAAAAATGGACCTTACAGCGTCACTGTGTCTCACGGTGGCAAAAATCCGAACTATTTTTTTTCTTTTAAAAATCAAAACCCCATGGTCTACATAGTATTAACTGCAAATTCAGTTGAGTTTGGTGCAACTGTTTTCTCACTATCGGACTCTAAACACCTCTACTTTAATTATGGGCACCCTGTATATAAACTTGCCTGGCAGCACTCAAATATATACTAGAATACGTACTTGCATACGTATATTCCATCTATTCTATTCAGACGTCATCAATCATTAAACATCTTTATAATCTCCCTGTTAATTTAACTTACTATTTTTTTTAAACAAAACAGCATACCTCCCCCCCCCTGTGCATCACTGTTTCACCAAGGAGTAAAAAAACACTTTGAGTTGAATCATTCGTGGTATTTTAAATAATAGTTTCCCCACACGTTGGAAAATTTAGTTAATAAAGCACCAAAATTGTAACCGATGTTTTTTGAAAATTAAGAGCTTAATCTAAAACTAAATTTTACAAGAATTACATGAAATCTAGAGAGTTTCAGTCAGAGTATGTCCATAGGCGTTCAATATGAAGTTCTACAAACAGAAATATATCAACATATAAAGAGTACACACGGCCTCACACATGAGCTTGATATTGTCATAACATTGAAATAAGACATCGATATAAACATGGCATTGAGATGTATTCGTATCGTACCCTATAAACACTTAAAAAACTTTTATTGTAATCGGCTTGTTTTGTTTGTCCCTTTGTCCGTATGCAACTTAACAAGAAACACCGACTGATTTTCATAAAGTTTAATATGCAACGTCTAAAGACAATTTTGTCCAGTCAAAATACATTTTGTTAATATAAGTTAAAATTAAAAAAAAATGTTAAATGTGATTTATTAATTTTATTTTAATGTTGCTGTTTCTTCAATTTCACATTCACTAGCGGGATGCGGTAATTTCTTATGAGAGAAAACGATATATTCAATTGCTCTAATTTCTTTTTATTTCTAATTCTGTATATAAGATAATTTTATTTTATTAAATTTTATTAATAAATTTTGCAATGTTGAACTTTAATAAAACTCTCATGAAACAAAATATTGGTCAGAAGGAACTACAAGTGCATAAACACGACTGTGAATATATCTCATTTAGATGATTTCTTATATTTCTTAACTCCTTTTACATTGCTAAAAACAATTTTTCACACAAAATAAAAAGATTAGAGTATCACAATGAATCAACACCGAAAAGTAAGTGTTTTGGGATCAAATTATACAGATAATCCAAAAGAGATCTTACACGACGTATCATAACGGTTTATCAAACGCTAGTCGTACATACACTTCCAATTATAAAATTGTTTCAAATAAAGCAATAATTTATCGTATAATCTGTTTTAAATAGGTAAACGTATTCATCTGAAAAAATACGCAATTTTACTTTTTATATGGCCCCGAATACAAAATTTAGCTATTACTAAAAATGTCGTCATTAATTACACCTTTTGCTTACGGGTGGGACAGCGTCTGTTTGGGATAGGGTGTATCAAATACCTGATGTTTTGGGAGGTTCTTCGTTTGGGATGGACGTTGTCCCATCCGTAAGCAAAAGGTTAAATGCATTTTTTTCGAAACGGAATTTTCAAATGTTTTACATTTTTAAAATGCTCCATGTGTCTTAATTTTTGTTTGAGATGCATGACATTTGGAATCCATGGAAATCGCCGGTGCGCCTGCTGCTGCAGGTGCAATGCTTCTGCTGGCGATTTCCATGGACGGGAATACCTGCAAAGGGGGATCGAACTGTTTGGGATAGGGTATGTCAAATACCTGTCCTTTTGAGAAGTCCTTCGTTACGGATTGACGCTGTCCTACCCGTAATCAAAAGGTTAAATATGTAGAACTGAAAAGAAAAAACATTGATTCCTTAACGAGCAAAATTTGCAGAGATATGAAATATTGAATTTTATAACACCCCAAGTTTGCCAATCCGTCACTTAGATCTAGCAATTGTGTGGCTATAAAAATGAAACATTTCTGGATATTTGTTTTACATTTCATTTAGTGATATATCTTCGGGATTTACTAAGTTGTCCCATAAAGTATCTTGATCCCCTGATAATTTGTTTAGAAGACTGTTCATTTTCAGACGATTTACAGACAAAATGGCAGGTTTCGCAATTTAATTTGTGTACAACCTACAATTTTTCAGCAAAAATCTGCTATATATTTGAACTACTATCTCAGTAATTTGTTTAGAAGCCTGTTCATTTTCAGACGATTTGCTGACAAAATGGCAGGTTTCACAATTTAATTTGTTTACAATCTACAATTTTTCAGCAAAAACCTGCTATATATTTGAACTACATCTCGGTAATTTGTTTAGAAGCCTGTTCATTTTCAGACAATGTACTGACAAAATGGCAGGTTTCGCAATTTAATTTGTGCACCACCTACAATTTTTCAGCAAAAAACTGCTATATATTTGAACTACTATATATTGGAAATTTGTTTATATGACTGTTCATTTTCAGACGATGAACTGACAAAATGACAGGTTTCGTAATTTAATTTGTGTACAACTTACAATTTTTCAGCAAAAAACTGCTATATATTTGAACTACTATATCTCGGTAGATTTTGCTCATAAAAGAATCGAACTTTTTCAGTTTTATAAATAAATGCATAAAGAATTTTAGAGTAATTGGAACAATTTTGAATTTAGGGAACATTTAAAAGTGAGACATCGTATTTTTCAAACAAATGCTGTTGTTGTTACTAATTCCTCGTTATTTAACGATATCTAAACTAAGTCCATTATTCCATATACCCTCAGAAAGTCGATAACCAGTACAGGAGACCGAAAAAAAATACTCACTGGTGCCAGACAGGAGATGGTCAGGAGAGGACTGTTCAAGTTGCATATATTTCAAACAAATAATTTCCTCGATTAAAAACCGTTATAAAATAAATTGTTACCTTATCTGAAACTTATTTATAATTAAAAGTAATAATAAAAATAATATATACAAAAACTACTACACAAATAATTATAATTAATAATTAAACTTCAATAATGCATTAAATCAAAGACAACAAATCATAGATTAAAATCTCATTTAATAAAAACCATTCTTTGTGACGTACAAATATTAAAAAAAGGCCGAAGCGCTTTCGGGTATCACCATACTCTTTGTCAGTATCTGTATAAAATTACCGTGCAAACAAGCTTATATACAGACCAAATCGGCAGACAAAATTTGCATAAATCAAATACTAGATTATGATAATTAAATTGTATTATTAAAGTGTATCATAATCCCTGTAGTTGATATATGCAAATTTTGTCTGCCGATTTGGTCTGTATATAAGCTTGTTTGCACGGTAATTTCATACAGCCACTTATGAAGGGTATGGTGATACCCGAAAGCGCTCTGGCCTTTTTTAATATTTGTACATCATAAAGGACGGTTTTTATTAAATGGCCTTTTAATTTATAATTTGTTGTCTTTAATTTAATGCATTTGCACAAATAGTTGCAGAAATTAAGGTCGTATAATTCCGGGACACACTGTATAAATTACTCATTACAGTGGGACTTATACGATTATTATGTCAGGCCTTTCTTGTTAACATCTTTCATTTTACGTTATTGGAAGTGAATGATTTTTCATATAGATATTTATTTGCGTAGTGCTCTCGATAATGTTCCATTCAATGAAATTTTGAATTTTTAATCCTAATTACCATCATCATTATTATAAGATATTTATTATTGTCCTCAAATAAACATCTCTCTCTCTCCTTATTCATAAACAAATGCAAATCCTCTGCGGCTTGAAGTAAGTTATTCACGTACTTAAGAGACAGATGCTCGCGGTAAATTGGCTTTTCAGCTTCATGGATATAAATGCACATACAATTGATTCGCTAATGAAGCTAATGACCCTGTTTTGCTTTGTTTTCCCATTTTATCTCTGACCCAGCAAAATAAAACCCATTCAAATCAAGAAAACCATTTGCATTCCTTTCCATTTAATTGCGTTATTGATCGAATGCTTAATATATGGCTATTCAGATTATTAGTGAATTGATCTATAAATAGATACATTTGCTTTAAGTAAGATATTTCGCAATTCCTTGGGTTAAATGAAATGAATATATACAGTGTAGCACAGAGAAGGACTGCGAAATAATAAATTATTCGATCACATCGTAATTGATGCAGATATTATAATAAACGGAGTATGTAATATTACAATTATGTATTATAACCATTATAATATACAATTATAGTGTATCATATTTAACTAAATATTTCGAGTATCATATACGCGCTTAAATCCACTTTGTGGTTGATTCATCTAGACTATAAATTTTGATTATAATACAGATATTATAATCTGTATTATAATCAAACAGATTATTACAGATATTATAATAAATGGATGTAATATTATAATTATGTATTATAATCATTATCATATACAATTATAGTGCATCATATTTAGCTAAATATTTCGAGTATCATATATGCGCTTAAATTCACATTGTGATTCATCTAGAATATAAATTTTGATTATAATACAGATATTATAATATATAATATAATCAAGCAGATTATTACAGATATTATAATAAATGGATGTAATATCATAATTATGTATTATAATCATTATCATCTACAATTATAGTGTATCATATTTAGCTAAATTTTTCGAGTATCATATATGCGCTTAAATTCACATTGTGATTGATTCATCTAGAATATAAATTTTGATTATAATACAGATATTATAATATATAATATAATCAGATTATTACAGATATTATAATAAATGGATATAATATTATAATTATGTATTATAACCATTATCATATACAATTATAGTGTATCATATTTAACTAAATATTTCGAGTATCATATATGCGCTTAAATTCACATTGTGATTGATTCATCTAGAATATAAATTTTGATTATAATACAGATATTATAATATATAATATAATCAAGAAGATTATTACAGATATTCTAATAAATGGATGTAATATTATAATTATGTATTATATTCATTATCATATACAATTATAGTGTAACATATTTAGCTAAATATTTCGAGTATCATATATGCGCTTAAATCCACATTGTGATTGAATCATCTAGAATATAAAATTTGCTTAAAGTATTTTTATCATTCTACCCCCTTCCTTCACCTGAAGCAGTTAGATGACCTAGAATGAATCTTTGCACATTATTTGTATCGATGACGGGGCTGTTCCTAGCAAATGCGTTTTCCCAATCCCTTTCCGGAGTGTAGAAAATGAGGAATTTTTCGCAAAATCTTCCCACACTCTCTATAAAAACCTCTCACCTGTTACTTAGAAGGCTGAATTTTTACTTATGTATAGTACCAACCAGGGGGCATCATCTAACGAAAACATATTTCCGGTTCCCTTCCGAGGGTGGAGAAAATGTTTTTTTTTTTCCGAAAAATATTTCCAGACTTCTTAGAAGCACGCCCCACCGGTGGTTTAGAAGGTTGAATTTTTGCCTATGTAGAGTATCAGTAGTAGACAGCCTAAATAGGACAATTCTCGAACATCTACAATATGAAACTGGGTACAGAACCTTACGAAGGCAAATTTCCGATTCCCTTTCGAGAGTGGAGAAAATAGTATTTTTTTCTCCGAAAATATTTCAAGACTTCCCAGAAGAACGGTTCACCAGTGATTTAGAAGGTTGAATCTTTGTCCATGTATAATATCAACCGTAGGCATCCTAACAAGGACACTACTCAGATATCTACGTTATCAACTAGGGGACAGAACCTAACGAAGATAGTTTTTCGATTCCTTTCCGAGGATGGAAAAAATGAGGGTTTTTTTTTCATAAAGTCTTTATGAGCTTACACCCCCTCCCCCCCTCCTGATGAATCAGAAGGCTGAATTTTTGCATACTTATAATATCGACCACGGAACAGAACTTAGCAATTTTGAATCTTCGAGGGTTGTAAAATGGGGTTTTCCGAAAAATACGTCCACTCCCTTCAGCTACCTCCTTCCTCCGGTGGCATAGAAGGTTAAATCTTTGAATGATTGCCGTAATGATCCCAATGCATAAACTAACAGAATAATATTTTAAATAAGAAAACTATTTTTGACGCTAAACGCCATATATTATCAAATAAAATAAAACGTATTAAAATAAAGCTGGAATTATATTTTTAAGAGTGTTAGAGTCTCGGTGTCTTTGAAAGGTTTAAACACTAGTTTATTAAAAACAGTTTTACCTATAGTTTTCGGCAAGATATTTGAATGGGTTAATTTATTATACTTTTTTAAATTGCAAATAAGCTAACAGAGAAGCTCAGTTGTCAAACCGGTTAAAATTTACTTCAGCAATTTTAAAACGATTAATCCTTACTTCACTCACGAAATGGTTGTATAAATAGCCAAAAGATATTTTCGTCCAAATTGAAAATCGATTCGATTTCATGTTTGTAAATTATAAAGAAATAAATTGATATTCGTTTTTCAGTCGATTGCTTAAGGTTTCGATATAACTATTTCGTTTAATTCTATATTTGCTCATGTGAAACAATTTGGATTATGTGATTAAAATAATCTAGATCTGAAAAACTCAGACTATTATAAAATATGTGAAAATTCTTTAAACTACTTGAAAAAAAT
Organism: Amaurobius ferox; assembly: GCA_951213105.1. Classification (NCBI taxonomy): domain Eukaryota; kingdom Metazoa; phylum Arthropoda; class Arachnida; order Araneae; family Amaurobiidae; genus Amaurobius; species Amaurobius ferox. The sequence continues at coordinate 107,290,313 of OX578137.1, forward strand.
ATAATAATTATCGCCAGATCATAAAGTTAATTCTTTTGCAGATATTACTTAATTGTGAAGTATGACAAGAAAAGTACATTTATGCTCAGACTATAACGTTTCAAACCGTCACTGCACTATGTTTCTACAAAATTATATCTATATAATATGCGTGTTGGGCCTCAGATCCCAATAATAGGGGAATAGGTTCAAACTCGGAACCAGGAGCTCGGCGATCCTTTATTTTAATCATTAGGCCAAAAGAATTCGTCGGGCCCGAATGAATGATCGGGGATATCTTTCGTAGCAGTGAGTGACGAAAGGGATAGTCCCACCACATGTGTAATGAACTGACTGACTGAATGCTGATGCATCAAAATTATTGAGCACTTTTGCGATATATAGAATCTTAACCTTTGTGTCATTCGATCCGCTTCAGCTTTAAGACCATGGGTAAAATAAAAAAAAATAAAAAAAACTGAATTAGAGGTGACGGTGCAGTGAAATAATAAAAAAAATCAACCTTATTTAATTACCGTGCATTTCTACTCCAAATAGAATATTGGTCTCTGTTTCAGTCGATTCGTCCCAGCTCCAGGTAAACGAAAAAAAATCTAACATTTCGAAATAGGGGTCGAAATATTCAAAAAGTCGAAATATTCAAAGGAATAATTCAAAAATTCAAAACCACTTTTCAAACTGATCGATCGCTTCCACTCACACCAGAATCTAGAGTCTGAGCTCATTCAATCCGTCTGACTTTCCGGAACAACGAAAAAGTCGAAACTGTTAAACAGTCGAATTAGAGATGATGATGATACGGAAGAATTCTGAAATAACTTATGCCACTTCGCCTTTCAAAAATGCGCACCATTTTGTTTTCATGCTGAAACAGTTTTTTGAACATTCAAAACTTTTATCAAGTATGTAGGTGTCACATCTAGTAATAAACAGCCACTGAGAAAACATTAAGCGCGGATAAAAATGCTAATATACTATTGAAATAAGCAGTACTAAAATATTTATCCTAGCTTAAAGTGAGAAGATATTATTTTATACGATTATATATTTCCCATTCTATTTCCAATCCAAAATCAAAACATTTAAAGCATCCGAACCCGCTAACAAGGGATGTTCTAAACGCCTGGATTGATATTCCTCCTGCAGTGATTAGGATCCCTGAGATGGTTTTATGCTTTTCAGCTCTCTTCAGAATACAATTGATTATTGTATTGGCAGTACCAAAAATGTGATATGTGTTGCCATTTTGCAAACCTCTGTGGTTTCCGTTGAAATCGGTCATTGCTATATCGCCGGCTTTAAATTTCAAGAAATTTAAACCCAGGCATCACAAGGTTGCAATGACCATAGTCATGGTTACATATCCCATTGATAGAAGTCCTAACTATAAACTTGGACTTTGAATTTGAACGATAAACTTGGACTATGAACTTGAACGATAAACTTGGACTATGAACTTGGACAATGAACTTGGAGAGAAAAAAGTAAGTCATAAGATGCAGTTAACTTTGAATTTTTTTTAAATCGTCCATCTAGTATTATTTATTTCGTTGTTCACCACAAAAATGTAGAAAGTATTCTTGCTGTAGGACAAATATCGGGTTCTCTATAGAAGAGCTCTAAAAAGCATAAAAACAATACACTGAAGGTCGCTGCATTAGAAGTCCTATTCTAAAACCTTCATGTCTTGAACAAAATAACTTTCATCTGGAGATAGATGTGCAGTGTAAATTAGCTTATCGGCTTCATGTATACAAATGCAGATGCAATTGGCTAGCTTATGAAGATCGTGACCTTATATTATGGTGTTATTTCCCCCCTTTGTCTCTACAATCCGGCAAAGTAAAATGTTTTCCATCAGGATAAATTAATGAAATCATTTATCATTTAAATGCTTTATTGATTACTTGTTTAAAATGAGTTATCGATGATTGAATTCATTTACAAATTGGAGCTAATGCATTTGCTTCAAAATCGAAATTATAAAATCATTTATGACAAAGATAAATAGGTACATATAATTAATTTGTTAATACAATTGTGTAATAAATTCAAATGCTGCTATGTTTTGCATTGAAGTTATCTAATACAATTTAGAGACCAAACAAGTTGGTATACAAAATAGATTATGGGGAATCTACTGAGTTTCATTTTTCGCGTTTAAAAGGAAATATAATTTTCTAGCCAAGAACAAATTAAATATCCTCGAGCTTTTAATAAGGCAAAGTGAAGCTATTTGGGGACTAAGAACATGCGTTTGTGCTATTTATTAAGGGTTCAATAAATAAATTAATAAAACTCATTAAAACACTTTATACATTATATATAGAACTTTGAGCATAATAAAATATATCACAATATTAAATGCTGCACAAATAAGATTTAGTAAACGGGCGTGTGTTACAAAAATTTTGAGATTTTCTCCTTCAATGCGGACGAGTCTAAACATGTATGAACATATACGCCCCGGTCGGCCATCAAGCTGCTCTATGTCTTAGGATGAGTCGGTCGACCTGGGTTTTCGGCACATATACGCCCAAAATGGCCAATTTGGACATTCGGGCTTATTCGAATTAAAGAATGAAATTTAAAGATTAATCCCAAATAGATTACCTACTTCTGCTCATTAATCTTAATTTGTGCAGCTTTTACTTTCCTTATATACATAGTATAATGTATAAGGAGAGTGTTGTGACGGGGTCGAAAATTCGAATTTGAGTTTTTGATGGGAGAGCACGTTTCAAGCATCCCTGAACACGAATAAAACCTTTTTGAGATGATGTCTCTCTCTCTCTCTCTCTCTCTCTCTCTGTATGTATGTGTGTGTGTGTGTGTGTGTGTGTGTGGAGACGATATCTGACGAACAAATGTAGTAATTTGAACGAAATATGGTACAAAAATTGCAATCCGTGAATACTGGAAACCTATTGTTTTGAAAAGCAATCGAATGCTCAGAACCCCCCTAAATTTTCAAGTGAAATATTGAAAAAAATTATCAAAGAATCAAAATCGTTAATGAAGTTATGCGAATAGCTCTTTTTTACGTAATTTTTCATAAGAAAACGATTGACAAATTTTAGAACGCTACCATAAATTGTTCTCGAGATATCGCACATGTTTTATATAAAGGTATCAAAAAATCACATAAAATAAAAAATATATATATTAACTACTGTGAAATATATGTACTGGTCATATATAATATCATGCGATAAATGTGGTGATGTCATTCTCGTGGATTTAGAGCGTTCCATTCGTGAGAAAATATACTTTAGGTGATACATTTTTTATTTGAATGCTACTAGTCATTTATCTGCTATAATAATAACTTATTTCTCCGTCCATAATGCTTGGTGAAATTTTGGCGAAAAAGTTGGCGCACAGATGCTAACTTGGCGACTTTCTAAATGTTGCCAAATTAACGAAAATGTTGCCGAATTGATAAAAATGACGCTAAATCAGTGAAAATGACGGCTAATTGAAGAAAAATTCAATATCTTGGAAAGTATATAAGAATCAAATATAAGAAAAACCTATTATTCCGTCCGTAACGTTTGGCAAAATTTTGGTGACGAATTTGTCGGAATATCAACTTGCTGGTTTTTTAAATGTTGCCAAATTGACGAAAATATCATCAAAATTTCAAAAATGACGCTACATTAATGAAAATGATGTAAATGACGGGAAATGGGCAAGTAATGTTTCGTAAATTCTGATATCCATCCATATGACGAGCATACCTTCATGTTTATAAGAAATGATCTCCTTTATGTTTATCTGTAACACTTGGTCATGTATTTGGCAAGCTCGGCAAACAATCTAGTGAAGTATTGCCAACTTGGTGATATTTCAACCCAGATTGATGGGCATATCGTCAAAATTACAAATATGACGCTAAATTAATGAAACTGACGGTAATTTAGTGAATTAATTATTAAAATATTTTAATATATGGACTATTTCGCTTATTGAGGATGATGCCATTATTGATAATTGTTTATTTAGAGTTGCGCGAATTATAAGTTTATTGGGTACTTTGATCTCGTATAGTTTTACTTAATGTCAATCGGAAAATCGCCAAATGTACAATTCAATGTTAAAAACACAGTACCGTGGAACTTATACATTATTCTTTGACTGTAAAAGGAGTAAGTTCATTGCATTATATACGGAAAGTCATATGCTGCCTATATCAGATTTCTTATTTTGTGATCTAATTTACTTTGTCATCCAATTTACTTTGTAAATAACTATACGCAGAAATAAAGTTGAAAACATTTTTACGATTAAGTTAGAAATAAAGTGAAGAGAAAGAAATATTTAAATCTACACTATTTTTGAAATGTCACACATTTATTCCAATTTGCTGAAATATAAATGATTTTGAAGTTGATATTAGGCATACTATATATAACACCTGTCGGATGAAAATGATTAATAGTTCATCCGTGCAATTACAACTTGCTACAGGCAAATGGTGAATAGCTGATCCAGGTGAGGTATGTAGTTATCTACTTTTAAAATGTAGTTATCTACCTTCAAAATGTAGTTATCTACCTTCAGTATGGCAAACTTGTGCATAAATCGGGTCAATGCTAGATACGAGTGTTATGTTTCAGTAATGGACAGCTTTGATATTGCTCGCAATGGGGAAGAATTGAATGCATATTTGGAGGAACAAATCCCAGACATAATATATACTTCTCTCTCGAGGACTCATAAACAGGTCTTCTTAATACGTATGGCACTTTATGTCTATTTACGCACATATTAAGATCATTTCCAGGCTGCAAACATATCCTAGTCTCATTTGTAAACATATTATGATCTTCTGTAAGATGCACCACTCTTTGTCCTCGTGTCCCCTTGCTGTTACGTGAAATTTTGACGTCTACTGAGATTTCGAAGCCATTTTACATTGTCTGGATCAAACAACAATTATTGTGTCTATCGAACTATTTTTGTGGAACTTTGAAGCATTGCCAGATTGTCTCTTGTGGATTCTATCCCACAAGTACCGCTCTTTTCCGGATGCTGTTAACTATGAGCGACTACTGTGTTTCTCTGCCATATTTCCAAATTTTGAAAAGGATTCAATGTTGGTAACACATAAATATGTCTTCCTCCGCCTCGGCCAAGAATTTCTCCGAAAGATTGACTTTGTGAATGAAGCGCAATAGCTGGTGCATGGAAGTTTGTCTGTAATACTTCCAATTTTTGAAAATGATTCTCTGTTCGTAACATATAAATAAGTCTACATCCGATTTGACAGGCAATTTTTTTAAAGGATTGACTTTGTGAATTAAGCGCAATGGCTGGTGCATGGAAGTTTGTCTGTAATATTTACAATTTTTGAAAATGATTCCCTGTTTATACCATATAAATAAGTCTACATCCGATTTAACAGGCAATTTTTAAAAAGATTGACTTTGTGAATAAAGCGCAATAGCTGGTGCATGGAAGTTTGTCTGTTATACTTCCAATTTTTAAAAATGATTCCCTGTTCATGACATATAAATAAGTCTACATCCGATTTGACCAGCAATTTTTCGAAAATATTGACTTCGTGAATTAAGCGCAACAGCTGGTGCATGGAAGTTTGTCTGTAATACTTACAATTTTTGAAAATGATTCCCTGTTCATGACATATAAATAAGTCTACATCCGATTTGAAGTGCAATTGTTCGAAAATATTGACTTTGTGAATTAAGTGCAACAGCTGGTGCATGGAAGTTTCTCTGTAATACTTCCAATTTTTGAAAATGATTCACTGTCCATAACATACAAATAAGTCTTCTTTCGATTTGACAACCATTTTTTTCTGAAAAGATTAACTTTGTGAATTAAGAGCACAACTGGTGCATGGGTGTTTGTCTGTAATACTTTCAATTTTTGAAAATGATTCCCTGTTCGTAATATATAAAATAAGTCTATATCCGACTTGACCAGAATTTTTTCCCAAATATTGACTTTGTTAATGAAGAGTAACAGCTGGTGCATCGAAGTACCAATACGCGCGTTCAGGTCGAAACAGGTAATTTGCTGTTTTAAAGGCTGAGCACAGTTTGCAATCTATGATGAATATTAAATATAAACAAACAATAGCAGAACCTAACTGTTCCATTTCACTATATGTACTTTTAAGGGAAGTTCAATAAATCTGTAAAATTGGTGTGACAGTATTCAGTAGTTTACAGCAAAACCGGATGTGCAAAATTTTTGAAGTATATATCTCACTCGAAAATATGATTGTTTTTCATTCCACATTTCATGACACCCCCCCCTCTTTTAATCAAATTACAAAGTTAATATCTCTGGGGTTTTATGTATGTAGAATGGAGCTACCAGACTGCGACCTTCTCTGAAAGGGGTCGAAGATTATACAGGAGTCTACCTGAAAACTGTGGACCAATTTAGTATGAAATTATAAATTGTAGAAGACCTAGGATTTAAAGTTATACCACTGCCAGTACGTGAAGAGTTGGCGTAATTTTGAAAATTTTTTCAGGCGTTCTATTTAATATATTTTCCAAAATAAAAAAGAAAATTAAACTTTAGTGTTTTTATAACCCCTCCTCTCAGAGAATGCAAATAAAATGTATTATTTATCTCATTTTCTAATACTTTAATTTGTTCTCTGTCCATCCACATATTGGCAAATCTGCTTTATGTAATCAACTGTAATTGTGTAGTATTTAATTCGTTCCTTATATCCCCCGAACTAATAAAATATAGAGAAGTCAACCGTTTCCTTCGAAAATTGGATGAAACGAAAAAATTCTGTATCTTTCTTTGAATTTTGTTGAACTCATTCTTCTGGCGCACTGCTTCATATTCTTTAAACCATCTGGTTCGTCTCCCTTTTGAAGTATTAAATTCATGTATTTACATGATTTTACTGTAATTATATAATTATTCGGTATATCTATGCCTAATCTGAAGTTTCTCAGATAAACAGTCCACGTTTTAGAAGTGAGGGAGAGCAGATAAATACAAACAGCTCATATGAAGAACCTTTTAAAGCGGCATGGCTTTTGTAATTTTCATAAATTGGTGTAAAATAATATATAAATATAATTCACCTCACAATTAGTTTAATTCACAATCTTTTCTAATAGAATCCTTAGAAATTTCATGAAATTTCTAAGGAAAGACTTCTTGCTGAACACCTTATTCTTTCATTTGCGATTGGATGTAACTCTCAATTTGATATATCGAGGAATAGATATATTTTCATTCTACTACTTCATTTGCGATTATATATTTCCGGTGACAAATACGGTCTTGTTAGACCTGTGAATGGGGTTAATTATCGAAAAAACGTTTGAATGAATTTTTTCACCTAAACTTGCAGAAAGTAAACACAAAAATAAATATCCCTGCTTTCAAGAAATCTTAAGTAGCAACTCTTCGAGGAAATTAAATCTTTTTCTTGGATTTTGTTTACTGTTTGGATCATTAATTTGGGATTAAAGGTAAAGTACCAACATTGGTTTGTTTTCATTCCACGTATAGTTGTTAGATAAATTTCTTTCTATGAAGTTTTTTTTTGTTAAAATATATGAAAATGTTTTCTTTTATTAAAATATAGTGATGACCTTTTGTTGTAACACCATGCTGTAGGACACGCATTTATGGACATAAACTCTGGAATTCGGCACCTTGACATTGAGATCAAACTTGCAACACAGAGATGTCGGAGAGGGTATCGACAGGGTATAAGATGTGGTGGCAATATGTCTAAAGAAAGAGTTTAAGACTTCGTCGACATAAACCTTTTACGACCAGATTTATGACTAACACAGGAGAGGAGATCCGGAACTGCCGACTATACCCCAAGCGATTGAGATAGAGTCAAATACAACCAATCACAAATTCGCGTCTGGCGCAAGACAGTGGGTATCCAGCGACTTCACCAATTACTGGTCAGGGGCCACAGTAAGAAATCAACCGCTCAACGTTGGCCAGAAAGAATTTCAATCTCTTGCTAAGAAAGACTTGAGATGTGTGGTTTAGATAGTGAGTAGTTGGCAACAACGGAAAGGAGAAAATGTCCCATGCCTGAAATGTACTGGCATAATCCTAAGCCCTAAAGCTATTGAGAATTTAAAAAAAGTGTTAGTTCCCTTATATTTTCCCACTAAACTCATGTTTGTAAAAATTGCAACGCCATGAAGGAATCGCACGATTGAGCTGAAACTTACGACAAATGCAAATTGGGGTGCGCTATGCAAATGAATAGAATTTCCCAATCACCGCTTATGCGTGGGTTGCGCAACGCCCTCTGAACTGTTGTTTTAACCACATAAATAGAGAGTTGAAAATAGTTTATGGTTGTCTGACAGTGGTAAAAATTTAATGAGAAGTCACTATGACACGTTGTTATACACTAGTCTACGTTGACAGATGTTACCATACAGGTAATTTAGAGTTTGAACGAGGATGAGTGATCAGCCTTCGTAAAGGGCGGGGGGGGGGGGTTCTTATCGTGCAATAGCAGCTCGTATATAACGCAATGCCACGACAGTGATGCACGTGTGGAAGCAGTGGACTGAAGAGAACCGGACGCGTCCAAATCCAGCAGATGACGACGAAATGTTACGTCAGCACGGGACGATAGATACCTTATCGGCATGACAGTGATGGACAGTAGAGCTTCATCTTGACAGTTGACAGAACGTTGGATCACTGCTGCAAGTGTGTCATTGTCTGCTCCAACCATTCATCGGCGTCTGCTGTACCGTGGACTGCGTGTAAGAACACCTCTGTACAAGATTTCCCTGACGCAAAACCATCGACGCCTGCGGCTATTATGGGCTCATCAACGTAGACACTGGCGTGCCGATATGCAACAAGTCGTCTTTTCCAATGGATATCGCTATAATTCGGGGTACAGTGATGGTCGCATCCACATTAGACGCTATAGCAAAGAACTCCACCTTCCCCAGTGCGTTATCCAACGTCACACTGGAAAAAAGCCAAGCGTGATGATCTGGGCGTCATTGGGTACCTTGTACGATCTCAGCTGCTAAGAATTGTGGGTAATCTCAACAGCAACCGGTATATCAGAGAAGTTCTGGAGCCCGAAGTCATATCCTTCCTTCAATACATTCCTGGAGCTGTATTTAAACAAGACAATTTCCGTCTACATATTGCTGGGAATGTTTAAAACTTTTTTTAGCACATCAGATACAGCTTCATCCTTGGCCTGCCTATCCACCGGAAATGTCGACTATAGAACATGTCTGGGATTTCGTCGGTCAGAGTCTCGTTCGGGACGTTCGCCCCGTAGCTACTACATCGGAACTTTGGGTTCGGATAGAAGCAATCTGGAATGCTCTTCCTTAGGTACAAATTCAAGATATGTTTGATTCGATGTCATGTAGTATAGAAACAATTATTGCAGCTCTTGGAGGCTTCAACAAATACTGATTTTCGACATGAAATATTGGTTTTTTGCTTTGTAAATTTAATCGTTTATTTGTATCAACACATGTAGTTTGTGGAATAAATTTTATTCAATTCTGATGATTCCTTCCTGCTGTTTTAATTTTCACAAACAGGAGTTTAATAACATAGGTGTGGGCTATACATAATTTCAAAAATAAAGGAATCGTTCAAGAACTTCTTTATATAAAACATAAAATCATGTTTTATTCAACTTTTATCAAATTTATCAACGATTATTTAACAGAACTTTCTCCTCATTTGAATGTCACAGCATCAAGATGATTCTGTGGACAGAAACAAACTTTAAAAATATAAGTCAGAATCGAATCTTTTTTTCACCTTTCCATGAAGAAAATGTAGACACAAAAGTATCAGTTCTGTCAAGAGAACTTCCAAAAAAGCTTAAATCTCATCCAATGAGAGGAGTTTAATTCTTTATCTAAGGTTTTGTTTACCGCTAGGATCATTAATGGATGATCAGAAAGTAAATCCCTAAGAAGTTGGTTTGTTTTCGTTTACAGGATTATTCTTAGTGAATTCTTTATCAATTCATGATATTCTCAACCCTCAATGTTCTTTATCAATTCATGAACAATGTTCTTTATTTATATTAGATATTAAATTAATGCTCTGAAATTTAAAAAAGTTAAAATTTTATTTGGAAAATATTGGTCCAAAGAAAGAAATAATGTATTAATTTATAAATATTTGTTTACAAAAACAACTCAGTATTTGTTTCAGGATATTGCTCTCTTCTAAACTATGAATCCTTGTCGTAAATACGTGCATTACTTATAATAATAAAGTTCAATAAATGTGTTCAGAGATAAACTTATAATATTATTTTTTAGCAGAGATATGTTATTATTCTTTTATAGATATAGGGTCTATGTGCCTTGTTCTTTGCACTTACTTTAGCAAACTTTATGTAAATTCTGAAGCATTAACATTCATGACATTTTTCAGTAACATAAGATTTATTATTGTGCATTTATTGAACCTAAACTTTTCTACTTAAATTCCTTGATATTTTTAAAAATTTATGTGGATTTCGAGATTGGAAAGTATTACGTAGGTATATTTTTGCAAACATATGTTCACTTTTTAGAAATACAAGCAATTTAAGGAGCAAAATTTAATTTCATTAAATGCACAATCATAAATTCGATGTTTCTGAAAATCTTTGTGAATATAGATACTATAGAAGATATAGTTTACCATAGCCAGAAAAAGCACAGTTTATTAAAACACCTATAACGGGGCCATTTTAAAGGACAATTACATTATTGGTTACATCTTTAAGCTGAAAATTTTTACTTTTCATGAGGTTAAAGGTACATAACTTACCTATTTTTGTAGTCAGCAGAACTTAGTTTATTATTTTAAGCTACTAAACAAAAAATAGATTTTTTAAATATTTATCACGTCTTGGGCCCAAGAATAATAGATCAGTAATTCTTACAAAATGCATTCGGTTTAATAAATAGCTGAACAAATAAATAAATTCTTAAATAGCTGAACAAAAGCGAAACAATGCATAAAAGTAAAACAAAATCATGGAAACAAAATAGAACCTTAATCAATCTCGGAGATTTTTACGAGCCATACCTATAATATAAACAATACTTTAACAACTGTATTTACCAACTATATTTACCCGCTATAATATAAACAACAGATAAACATTCAAGAACGAGAAATTCAAATGAAGCTGAACACTCCAGATATTTACTTTGAAAAGAACAAAGCAAAAATGACAAAGCAAGCTCAATCTCGCAAACCAAGAGCCAACAAGAAAATATGAGGCCTACTTTTCCGATTTACTTTGGGGAGGAATGAAGCGGACAGCGCGAATGAAAAGAAATCTGATTGGCATTCCATTTTATCCGCTGCAGAGATAAATGCGGATCTAATTGATCCGTGAATGCGGCTAATGATTGGGCTTAGAGCAGCTTTCCAAGCTTGTTTTTTTTGTTTTTGTTCTTTGCCATACCTACAATTAGGCAGAATGAAAGAGATTCGTTTGCCGAGTAGATAGTTGTTATCCGTTTGTGATAAAAGGTTTAGATCCATATTTGTTTTTGTTTCTGAATAATCAGTCAGAAGATATGGAAATATTAAATTGTTTATGCATATAATATTGTGAGAAACATAAATGGAAATGGCATGGAATAATTTAACCCATACAAACTACCGGGTGGTCAGAATTAAAACACCCCTACTCTGAGCGCTCTATAGATCGAACTACTCAGTGTAAAGGCTCCAACATTGTTGAACATACTATTCAAGACATGGGGAAAGGGATTACGCGAGGAAAAAATTAGTTCCAGAAACACCGATAGGTGGCGCTGTACAACAGAAAATATGCTGAAAAGACACAAAATACACATTTGCAACACATTTTATTCGAACGTACCAAACATTCATATCACAAGGACCTTATCGATGCGGGGAATGCTGCGTATAACGTTATCCATTGATTGTTCAACAATAGCAGTGGCAACATCGCCAACGACATCTGAACGAGTCGATTTGAGTTCTCGACCCGGCTGAACTCCAAGATGAACAGTTTTCTCGAATCGAGCGATCATTCTCCTGAGAGCTTGTGGAAGTAATGGTCCTTTGCGCAAATTATTAAGTCGACGAAACTCTCGAAGTGCAGCTGCAGCATGTCCTCTGTTTTCATAAAACAGCTTCACTAGCAAAGCGCGTTCTGGCAGAGACAGCCATCGCTGATAAGAATGAAAATTTCCCAGTTTTATCCCCTTTTATGCCCAGAGCATAGTAGCTGCAGACCAAGGGTTTATGCAAATTTTTGTGCCTACAGCGCGAAATTGCAGTTGCAATGACAGTTTAAGTTTCTTCACTTTGCATCTTCTTTTTTTTCATATCAGCAAAAGAAATTAAAAACGAAAAATTCCGTATCGCATGCATTTTTTTTTTTTTTTTTTGTGATTATTTTGTGTCTTTCAGCATATATTCTGTTGCACAGCGCCACCTATCGGTGGTCCTGGAACTAATTTTTTTTTCTCGTAATCCCTTTCCCTATGTCTTGAATAGTAGGTTCAACAATTTTGGAGCCTTTACACTGAGTAGTTCGATCTATAGAGAGCTCAGAGTAGGGAAGTTTTAATTCTGACGACCCGGTATAATTGTCAATGTAGAAGTCGCTACGTATGGAAAAAACTAATTATTTTATATAGAATTTCCATCAAACTAATGTTTGGAATAATTCATGAAATAAATACTTTATCAGTTTAACAGCATACAATAGTGATCGAACAGTTTCATTTTTTCAGATTGGAGATACAGCATTAAATGGAGATTTGAAAAATCACTTTGAACATCTTTATTCTTCTTCTTTTAACTCCTTCTCATTTTTCTTCCATTTTTTCGAATTTTCGTTTGGAAACGATTGCTTTCTTGGGTCCTGCTATACAAAGATACAACTGTTTGTGCTTTAGTTTGTGCTGGCGCTGTCTGTTTGTTCTGAAGAAGTTGTTTCCGTTTGAAAACTGTTGATCCTCATTGATGGCAAAAATCATGCCAATCTATTTTTTCTTTAGAAAAAATTTGCCTTGAAACATCTATTTCTCGCTATACATAAATATTAGATGATGACTGATTCAGCATCAAAATTTAAATGGGTTAAAAGGGTTTACTAAAATATTCTCCATCCTGCCAATTTCCATTTGCGATTCAAATATAATTATTAACACTTTACAACAAGTGTTTATGACTTTGTTCATTCTATCTGTCTGTCTGTCTGTCCGTTAGCACGATAACTGCCGTAAAAATGACTTAATCAAAATAAAATTTTAGTATGTTGTTCAGACGGTCTGTAGGACCTATGGGAATATAAATGAATAATATAACCCAATTAGTTTTGGATTGAACCCGGGTTGAGAAAATGAAATACATTGAGCCCTATGGGACCTAATTTTTCAAACATTTTTAAGTGGATATAAAATTCACAAATTGCTTCGAAAATTTAGGTAATATGCAAATTGTTCCATAAAATATATAAAAAAAATTCAGCGACATATATTCAGTAGTTTTTTAAATAAAAATTAAAATAATAATAACACCTCTCATATGAAGCGATCACGTGACCATGATATGAAAAGATCACGTGACCCACTTCAAAATGATATATGGCATCCATCTTGTCTCAAAATCGTGATTTTTAAAGTTCTTTTTAATTCATATTGAGTGCTGTATCCGTCCTAAAACCACCTTATTTCTGCTTAAATTATGTGCATCTACATACTGAAATAAATCAATTACAGTATATTTGAATTTAAATGCGTATCCAAATTTGATTATTTCAACAACGAAGCCTATTTTTCACCTATGTAAAATGTAAAAAGCAAAATATGTAGAATGAGTTGCATTAGAATTGCTGTATTTCTTTAACACAAAATAATTTAGTTCATGGAGTCTGCATAGCTGATATTCATTGATTTGACAAAGAGAAGGACGATTTTTTTTCGATGAAGTTTTACGCATAGCGTTTAATTACTTGTAGCTCCATAGCCTTAAATTTTAAATAAAATAAATTATTATAGTATTGCGATGAATGACATGCATGGGAAATTATTTATGATTGAAATGCTGCTTTTATAGTGAGAGTCAGACGTGTTATTTTTTCTATGACGTCATTTGAATTCATTTCAGTTGTTTTCGATGAAGTTTTCAAATATAATAAATTATCGTAGTATTATGATATTTCTAAAATTCTTACCGAGGAATGTATCACATTTTAGAGATGTTTAAACCAGGCACTTTATATTTCAATGCCGTCATTTGAATGAAGTTCATTTTTTTCGATAAAGGTTTAAGTTTTCAAATATAATAAATTAATGTAGTATTGTGATAAGTTTTAAAATATTACCGAGGAATGTATTGCATTTTAGACATGTTTAAATAAAATTGCATTGGAGTTGGAAAGTGTTTCATAATTAATGCTTTAAGCATGATTGATCTTTCTTGTTTCACTTCAAACATTTACTGCTCAAGATTGTCTTTAAATAGAGTCTAGATTATGATTAATACGGAATCAGGATCAAATTCTAAAGGAGGTAGAGTCATTTTTATTCTCGGATTTTTTTTCACATCAGATTAAAAATTTTCCTGGAAACTATATTTCTCAGGATTGATAGAATTTTGATAGGGACCGATATGGATTCAGGAGGAGGTAAAAGCACTTACGAGGGATTTCCACTTCTAGTTATTGTAATTTTAATTTCAATTAAAAAATTTACAATTTTTTTGCGGGACACATTTTACAGAATATGCTATAGATATAGCTTAGATGTTGGCTGACGTGGATTCAGAATCAAGTTCTGGAGAGGGTGAATAACGTAATAAAGATTTAAACTTCCGGTATTTTACACTTCTAGTCCAAAAGTTATATTGAGAAGTTTATTTCTCAAGATTGGATACACAGCTTAGATTGTGACAGTTAAGAGCGTAGCATTACATTCTGAAAGAGATTTATTGTTCGCTAAAGATTTACACTTGCGTACATTTGTCACTATGGGTTCAAAATTTTTCATTGAATCATTTATTTCTTCGGATTGACTGTAGATAAAACTTGGGCGATAACTAATATAGATTCATCATTAAGTTTCTGATTGGGTAATATGTTCACTAAAGATTACAACTTTCAGATTTCTGTTCTACTTTCGATTAAAAAAATGTCTTTAAAACATTTTTTTTTTCAGAATAGACTATAGACTGAGCTTATATAATGATTGATATGGATTCAGCATTAAATTATATTGGAAAATGGAGCCTCACTAAAGATTTCTACTTCCGATTTTAGAGATGTCAGTTCCAATTAAAACAAGAAATATTAATCATGCTTAAAGCATTGATTATGAAACATTTTCCAACTTCAATGCAATTTTATTTAAGCATCTCTAAAATGCAATACATTCCTAAGATATATTTTAAAACTTATCACAATACTACATTAATTTATTATATTTGAAAACTTAAACCTTCATCGAAAAAAATGAACTTCATTCAAATGACGGCATTAAAATATAAATTGCCTGGTTTCAACATCTCTAAAATGCGATACATTCCTCGGTAATATTTTTAAAATCATCACAATACACAATAATTGATTATATTTGAAAACTTCATTGAAAACAACTGACATTCATTCAAATGACGTCATACCAAAAATGACAAGCCTGGCTCTTTCTATAAAAGCAGCATTTCATTCATAACATTTTCCCATTCATTTCATTCATCACAGTACTAAAGTAATTTATTTTATTTAAAAACTTAAGACCATGGAGCTACAAGTAATTAATCTCTATGCTTAAAACGTCATTGAAAAAAATCGTCCTTCTCTCTGTAAAATCAATGAATATTTCATTCATATCAGCTATGCAGACTCCATGAGCTAAATACTTTTGCGTTAAAAAATACAGCAATTCTTATACAATTCATCCTACATATTTTGCTGTTTACATTTTACATAAGTGAAAAATGGGCTTCGTTGTAGAAATAATCAAATTTGGATGATCATTTAAACTCAAATATATTGTCATTGCGTTCTTTCAGTATGTAGATGCACAGAATTTAAGCAAAAATTAAGCGGTTTTAGGACGAATACAACACTCAATATGAATTAAAAAGAACTTTAAAAAGCACGATTTTAAAACAAGATGGATGCCACATTTTATTTGAAGTGAGCCACGTGATCTTTTCATATCTTGGTCACGTGATCGCTTCATATATCGGAGGTGTAATTATTATTTTAATTTTTTTTTAAAAAACTACTGAATATATTTTGCTGAATTTTTTTTATATATTTTATGGATGAATTTGAATATTAATTGAATATTACCTAAAATATTTAATTAATTTGAATATTACCTAAAATATTTGAAGCAATTCGTGAATTTTAAATCCGTTTAAAAAATGTTTGAAAAATTAGGTCCCATAGGGTTCAATGTATTTCATTTTTTTAACCCGGGTTCAATCCAAAACTAATTGGGTGATATTATTCATTTATATTCCCATAGGTTCTACAGACCGTCTGAACAACATACTAAAATTTTATTTTGATTAAGTCATTTTTACGGCAGTTATCGTGCTAACGGACAGACAGACAGACAGTCAACAAAGTGAACAGACATTGAACAAAGTAATAAACACTTTTCAACTTTGTTGTAAAGTGTTAAAAAAATTGCAACTACATTGTCCTTTTTTGAAACATTCGTTTCATATGATTAGCTATATATAAAGCTCGAGCTCAGATGATGATTGATATGGAATCAGCATCGAATTTTGGACGGTGCTGGTTGGTTTACTAAGAATTTCTACCTTCGGTTAGGGATATGCCTCTTCTAGATTTCTAGAAAATTTACCTGACTGTATGAAATAAGTGTATAAAATAGAATATAAATTAGCAATTGTTCCATCAAAAATTAAGTTTACACACCGCTTACCTCCACATGATTGCTCTTTGATACATTTATTGCTATCATATATTTGCTTCTTTTAATGAAGTACAAAAAACTCTCATACAGCAGTTACAAAAATTGTAATTCTTTTAGCATTGTAATTTCGTATTTGTTTTTAATTACATATAACAAATTAATAAGATATCTGATGTGGGCAGCACATGACTTTTCTTATATAATGCAACGAATTTACTACTTTTACAGTTAAAAAAATGTTATTCTTATAGTAGATACTTATATTCTTTTCAAGACATTGAATTATCTTCAATTAGTCGTCATTTTATTGATTTAGAGTTATTTTTTATCCATTTGGCGAGATTTACGTTAATTTGCAACATTTAAATATGTAGCCAAATTGGTGACATTCCGCTAAATTCATCGCCAAAATCTCGCCAAGCGTTATGGACGGAGAAATAAGTTATTCTTACAGAAGATAAATGACTATTGGCGTTCAAATACAAATATATTACTGAAAGTATATTTTCTCATGAATGGAACGAGTTAGATCCACTAGAATGATGTCACCAAATCCATCGCATGATATTACATATGAAAAGTGAACATGTTCCTGAACAGTTAATATTTTTTTTTAATTTATGGGATTTTTTGATAAATTTATTTGAAAAATGTGCGCAATATCTCGAGAACGGTTCTTGCTAGCGTTCTAAAGTTTATGTCAATCGTTTTCTAAGGAAAAATTAGATGACAAATATCTATTTGTGCAACTTTATGAAAGCTTTTAATT
The DNA here is from genome assembly GCA_951213105.1 of Amaurobius ferox. Classification (NCBI taxonomy): domain Eukaryota; kingdom Metazoa; phylum Arthropoda; class Arachnida; order Araneae; family Amaurobiidae; genus Amaurobius; species Amaurobius ferox. The sequence continues at coordinate 107,307,992 of OX578137.1, forward strand.
TTTTGATGATTTTTTAAAATTTCACTCGAAAATTTAGGGGGTTCTGTATATTCTAAAACGTTTAAAAACAATAGGCTTCCAGTATTCACGGATTGTGATTTCTGTACAAAATTTCATTCGAATCGCTCCATTCGCTCGTGAGATATCGACTCCACAGACTCACTGACACATACGGACACACAGATATCACCTAAAAAATTCGTGATCAGGGATGCTTGAAACGTGCTCTCCCGTCGAAATCTCGAATTCGAATTTTCGACCCCGTCACAATACTTTCCTTATGCATTATGTATATAATGAAAGTAAAAATATCGTGCGTTTAAGTTCATTTAGTGAATAGCTCTTGGCCTGCACGAAATGATGAAGAAAACATTTCGCGTCTTTTTGAAACAATCGTTTTATTTTTTATTCATTTGCGCAATGTTTTGCGCAGTATTATATGGTTATTTTTTGTGTATAAAGTGACACGTTGTACTCATTAATTATTTAAACATAATATGATCGCATGTATAAGAAATGTGCAATATTTCGAAAAAGATTCAGGCTGGGATTGTAAAGTTTATGTCAATCGTTTTCTAATGAAACATTACATAAGAAATGACTATTTGCGTAACTTTATGAGAGGTTTTGAATTTTTGATGATTTTTTCAAAATTTCACTCGAAAATTTAGTAGGGTTCTGAACATTTGATTGCGTTTAAAAACAATAGCCTTCCAACATTCACCGATTGTCATTTTTTTACCAAATTTCGTTCTAATTGTTCCAATCGTTCGTCAGATATCGTCTCCACAGACACACTGACATGCACACACACATATAGAGACATTACCTCTAAAATGTTTGATTCGTGTTCAAGGATGCTGGAAACGTGCTCTCCCATCGAAAACAAAATTCAAATTTTCGACCCCCTCACAATACTTTTTTTATACATTATACTATGTATATAAGGAAAGTAATTAAAATATTTTTTAAAGCGTTCATTTTGTTAGAATTTTATTTTGTCATTAAAGTCATCGAAGAAATCCCCCATGGTTTATGGAAAAGCGTAGATTAAAAAAATATTTTATATCATTAAAAATCCTCATTATTGCATTAAAGTATAGGTTATATGCATCTAAATACATACACTTAATTTCATTAATATTCAAAAAATAAATGTATTTATTAATGCATAAATGAATCCCGAATTACTAATTTAACTTTCCTACTTAGAGGAAATAATGAAAGGAGGCTGTGGATTATAAATAATTTAATTACATTTATAATGAAGTTAATTGTATTTTAATTTGTTGTTAAGGAAAATATTTTATTATCTCACTTACGGTAAATGGATTTAAATTGCAAAATGGAATTATGAAATTTTTCTTGGCATATATATAACATTTTCTGTTGCCATATAAAGTTTCTAGAAAAGTTTCAAACATCTCAATGACTTATACATTTAAAGTCTATTTAGAGTAAAATAACTATGCATGATCGTATATAAGTTATTGCAGCGCGTATAATTAAACAAGAAATAGCCATAATGCATAAAGCATTGATTATGAAACACTTTACAACTGAAATACAATTTTATTTAAACATCTCTAAAATTCGATGCATTCTGCACGGTTAATTTTTAAAATTATCACAGTACTACGATAATTTATTATACTTCAAAATATTGTAATTGCGTTGGTACAAAATTTAGATACACAGGTAATACTGAAAATCTGATGTGGGCAGCACATGACTTCCCCTGCACACTTATATTCACGTTCTCTTTATTTTAATTACATTTAATTCACTTTTAATTCAATTTTCGTTCTCATTTGATAACTGGACTAATTTTCAAAGGTGGCGTAGAGAAAATACGAAAAAACTAATATATCTCGAGAACGGCTAGTCCTAGTGTAATAGAGTTGGTCTTATTCTTTTCTTCGTTAAAAATTACGTATTAAACGAGCATTTAATGGATATATTTGAGCATGCGTAGTTCTTTAGTTTAGATTTTGATGATTTTTGCGGGCCATTCTGCAAAAAAAGGCTGGTTATTTTTTTTCGAATCGTACCAAAATCTAATCAGCACCAGGGTGACCCAAAAGTGACTCATCTACCGAATTTTGTGAAATTCGGTCCATTAGTTTTTCAGCTACAGTGGATACAAGCTTTTGCGGGCCATTTCACAAAAAAGGCGGGTTCTTTTATTCCGAATCGTACCTAAAGCTAATCAGCACCAGCCCCGCCCACTAGTGACTTACCTACGAAATTTTGTGAAATTCGGTCCATTAGTTTTTTAGTTAGAGTGGATACAAAATCTGCACAGACAGACACACAGACAGACAGACACACAGACACACGGACAGACAGACACACACACAGACGTCACGCTAAAAATGGTTTTTTCGTATTCTAGAGGTCTCGAAACGTGTAGATCCGTCGAAAACTCGAGTTGCGATTTTCGGCATGATTCCAATACTTTCCCTATACATTACCATGTATTGCAGGGAAAGTAAAAATCTGATGTGGGCAGCACATGACTTTCCCTGCAGACTTATATCCATGTTCTCTTTATTTTAATTAAATTTATTTCACTTTTAATTCAATTTCGTTCTCATTCGATAACCGGACTTATTTTCAAAGGTGGCGTAGGGAAAGTACGAAAAACTAAAATATCTCGAGAACGGCTAGTCCCAGTGTAATGGGGTTGGTCATATTCTTGTCGTCGTTAAAAATTACGTATTAAATCAGCATTTAATGGATATATTTGAGTATACCCAGTTTTTTATTTTAGATTTTGGCAATTTTTGCGGGCCATTTTGCAAAAAAAGGCAGGTTATTTTTTTCTGAATCGTACCAAAATCTAATCAGCACCAGGGTGACCTATACCTGACTCATCTACCGAATTTTGTGAAATTCGGTCCATTTGTTTTTCAGCTACAGTGGATACAAGCTTTTGCGGGCCATTTCACAAAAAAGGCGGGTTCTTTTATTCCGAATCGTACCCAAAACTAATCAGCACCAGCCCCGCCCACAAGTGACTTACCTACAAAATTTTGTGAAATTCGGTCCATTAGTTTTTTAGTTAGAGTGGATACAAAATCTGCACAGACAGACACACAGACAGACAGACACACAGACACACAGACACACAGACAGACAGACACACACACAGACGTCACGCTAAAAATGGTTTTTTCGTATTCTAGAGGTCTTGAAACGTGTAGATCCGTCGAAAACTCGAGTTGCGATTTTCGACATGATTCCAATACTTTCCCTATACATTACCATGTATTGCAGGGAAAGTAAAAATAGAGCAGTTTTATGACGAATGCAACGCTAAATATAAATTTAGACGATCTGTAAACATCACGAACTTTATGCAGCTGAAAAAATGGGTTTCATATTCTATTTTGAAATGGGTTACGTGATCTCTTTATATGATTCTGGATGCAATTATTATTTCAATTTTTATTTATGAAACAGCCACACATATTTCGCTGAAATTTGTTTTTACGTATTTTATGTGATAATTTGTATATTTCCTAAAAAGTTCTAAGCACTTTGCGAATATTAACTTCGCTTAAAAATGTTTGAAAAATTCAGACTCACAGCGTTCAATGTATTTAATTTTTTAAACCCGGGTCAAATCTGAAACTAATTGGGTGATATTATTCATTTTCATTACCAAACATCCGTCTCAAATCCCGGCTCCGTCTTGTGGCTGATATGCCTTTCTGGTGAGGCGTGTCTCTGGGCTATAGAAATATGGCGACCACCTTAACAACATAGCAAAATTCTATTTCTACAAAGTCATTTTTACGGCAGTTATCGTACGGACGACAGACAGACAAAATGACCAAAGTCAGAAACACTTTTCAACTACGTTGGATGAGAGAAAGGTATTTCTTATACATAAATGACGGCTGTCATCGAAATATAAAACTATTACACAAAACATCTCTCTTAAAAAGAACGAAATACGTCCATAAAAATGATGTTAACAAATTTATCGCAAAATATTACACATGGAAAATTGACATAATTCACCATAGTTAATATTTCTTTTTAACACTTTACAACCTAGTTGAAAAGTGTTTATGACTTTGTTCATTCTGTCTGTCTATCCGTTCGCACTATAACTGCCGTAAAAATGATCTTATCAAAATGAAGTTTTAGTATGTTGTTGAGACGGTCTGTGGGACATATCGAAATATAAATGAATAATGTCACCCAAATAGTTTTAGATTGAACCCGGGCTTAATTTTCGAAAAAATGAAATACATTGAATCCTATGGTACTGCATTTTTCAAACATTTTCTAAGCAAATATAAAATTCACAAATTGCTTTAAAATTTTGAAAATATTCAAATTATTAAATAAAATATATAAAAAAAATTCAGCATAATGAATTCGGAAGTGTTTTTAATAAAAATTAAAATAGTAATTGCATCCATATTATATGAAACGATCACGTGTTAAGAGTTCAAAATAAAATTTGGCATCCATCTTGTGTCTAAATCATGATTTTTAAAGCCCTTTTTAATTTATATTTAGTGTTTTATCCATCCTAAAACCGCTTTTTTTTTCTGTGTAATCTATATACTGCGCCAACGCAATTACTATATTATGGAGTTTAAATGATCATTAAACTTTGATCATTTTTACAATGAAGCCTAACTTTAATGTATGGAGAATCTAAATACATCAAGCTGTAAGATGTATTGTATAAGAATTGCAGAATTTTTTAACACAAAATTATTCAGCTCTGCAGTCTGCAATATAGCTGATATGAATGAAACATTCATTGATTTTACATAGAGAAACTGACTATTCTGTATTATTGTTTTTTTGATGAAGTTTTAAGCATGAAGTTAGAAAGTAATTTTACCTCCATAGTTTTATGTTTTCAAGTAAAATAAATTATTGTAGTATTGTGATAATTTAAAAAATATCGCCGATGAATGAAAGAATGTAAAAAAGTTTATGAATGAAATATTCACTGCTTTTATATAGAGAGCCAGGCTATTTATATTTCAATGGCGTTATTTGAATAAAGTTCATTTGTTATCGATGAAGTTTTCAAAAATAATAAATCATTATGGTACTGTGATAATTTAAAAAATATCACCGCTGAATGTATAGCATTTTAGAGATGTTTGATTAAAATTGCATTGCAGTTGGAAAGTGTTTCATAATCAATACTTTATGCATGATTGATATTTCTTGTTAATTTATGTGTTTGTTGATAAATTTGATTTTAAAAGTGGTATAACTTGAAACCGGTACGTGCCAGCGTTTATGTTAATCGTTTTCTAATGATAAATTACATAAAAAATGACTATTTATGTAACATTATTGAAGGTTCTGATTTACTGATGATTTTTTCAAAACTTCATGTGAAAATTTGGGGATATTCTAAACGTTCAATTTCTTTTAAAATCAGTCTGTGTCCAGTATTCACTGATAGTAATTTTTGCACAAACTTTCGTTCAAAACACGCTCTGTTCGTGAAATATCGTCTAATATCGAAAATATCGTATTTCCCAAGGCTCTGTTCTTGGTCCCTTGTTATTTATTATTTTCATTAATGATCTTGCTGATTGTTTTAAAGTTCCCTATTTTATGCTGATGATTTGAAAATTTTCTGTCCGATTTTCGATGCTGGTTCTTATATCAATGTTCAGTCTGAGTTGCATATCCTTTTAAATTGGTGTAGCAATAATCGTCTTAATATCAATATTAATAAATGTAGTGATGTGTCTTTTACTCGTTAACAGTGCCTATTACTTTCCTATACATAATGTATAAGGGAAGTATTGTGACGGGGTCGAAAATTCGAATTCGAGTTTTCCACGGGGGAGCACGTTCCAAACATCTCTGATCACGAATCTAACATTTTTGAAGTGATGTCTGTATGTGTGTTTGTGTGTATGTCAGTGAGTCTGCGGAGACGATAACTGACACACCAATGGACCGATTCGAACGAAATTTGGTACAAAAATTGCAATTCGTAAGCACTGGAAGCTTATTGTTTTTATACGCAATCGAAAGTTCAGAACCCCCCTAAATTTTCGAGTGAAATTTTGAAACAATCATCAAAAAATCAAAACCTCTAATAAAGTTACGCAAATAAACATTTCTTATGTAATTTTTCCTTACAAAACGATTGACATAAATTTTAGAACGCTAACATGAACCGTTCTCGAGATATTGCACATTTTTCAAAAAAATTATCAAAAAGTCATATAAAACAAAAAAAAAACATTTCCTATTGAGAAACATGTTCACGTTTCATATGTAATACAATGCGATAAATTTTGTGACATCATTCTCGTGGATCTAGCTTGTTCCATTCACGAAAAAAGATACTGAAAGTAATACTTTTGTATTTGAACGCCAATAGTCTTTTATCTGCTGTAAGAATAACTTATTTCTCCGTCCATAACGCTTGACGAGATTTTGGCGACAAATTTATTGGAATGTCGCCCACTTGGCGACTTTTTTAAATGTTTCTAAATTAACGAAAAACTCGTCAAATGGATAAAAATGACGCTAGATCAATGACGACTCATTGATGATGACGATATGGAAAATGACGACTCACTGACGAAAATTCAATATCTTTGAAAGAGTATAAATAACTACTATAAAAATAATCTATTGTTTTTTACTGTAAAAGTAGTAAATTCGTTGCATTATATAAGGAAAGTCATGTGCTGCCCACATCAGATTTTTTGTTTCTTAATTTCTTTACTATATTGTAATAGTATTGTATTTAATAACACAAAATGTGAAATCTCCAGGAATTACAAGGCAAACGCAAAGTTAAAAACACTTTTATCTCATTATAAAAATCTTGCATATCAAATTCAATTGCACGCGTTTGATTATATTGATTCTCCTATATGCCCTTTCTTCTATTGTCTTCCCTCGCTTCCTTGCATTGTAAACTGTAAATATGTTTATTTTAATTAATCCAAAATTACTTATTCAAAGTATCCTGACTTGGTACTTAAGAAATAATGACGTTAATGAATCAACAGATTAATTTAATTTATAATATTAACTATCTTATTGTAAAGAAAACATGTTATGAATTCGATTGGAAGAAATGAAATAGGCATTAGAGTTGAGTAAATATATTAAAAAAGGAAAATTATTTTGACAAAGTATTTAACTGAAACTTAATGTTTAAATTTCACCTTAAAATAATAGACATTAAAATTAAACCTCATGAAATTAGCTATATAAAACTATTTATTAAAAGATGATATAAACTGAGGAATTTAACTGTCGCAAACATTTAATAAACTAGCTATATATTATTATGCAAATAAACTTGGATCACGAAACTTGGCTAATATATTATGTCAATAAACTTTGATCACGAAACGTGGCAAATATATTATGCGAAGAAACTTATTTAAACCGAATTATTAAACCACTCAATTTAAACCAGGACCCAGTGAGGGCAGCACCCACAGGGGATGGAGCCACCTTAAACTACCACCAACCTCTCAGAAGGACCTAACCCAGCAAGCTAAATTCTAGTCTTAATTTAATTTATTTTAATTTGAAATCAGAAAACTAATGATTTTAGAGATATTGAATGATGAAAATACTCCAATTTGTAAGGATTTCTCCCAAAATCAAAATTCGCCAATTTTTAAAGGAAGTCATATTTTGGAAACATCAGCTTTTTTCACTTTCAACACACTAAGCTTTGATATTTGACTCCTTGGAGTTTAAGAGAACATACGCCGAGTCACAATAACTTTATAAGTTTTTGACGTCCAGAAGTTTCTCTTGAGTGCTACGTCAAACAGTTGAATCAAATGTTCGATGATTTTTTTTTTTTACCAAAACACCCATCTTGTTCACTTGTGAATCGCTTTAAAGCTATTTGAAAAATCTCCCGTCAGAAGAAGATTCTGTTGTTATCCTTGAAGAGAATAAAGTCTTTGACCAAGACAAAAGGATTTCCTGATCAAAATGTATTACAAATTTGGTTTGAATTTTTCTTTTGAGAAGAAAAGTATGAAACTTAACGCATTTGTTTCAGCCGATAATACTGAATTTCAGCAATTACCAATGAAAAAGAAACTCAAAGTTCATTTTTACTACCGTATATCGCATATGCATAAAGTTAGAATGATAGGTTCAAAAATATAATTTCCGACTTCCGATATATTTGTATGACATATGCTTGAATATGTATCGCCAGTTCTTTCAATAATATTCATATTTGCGTGCATGTTGGCACTATATGTCGAAAAATCTGAAGTGGGCAACACATGACTTTTCTTTATATATAATGCAATGAATTTACTACTTTTACAGTAAAAGTACAGGTTTATCTTATAATAGATACTTACATTCTTTCCAAGATATTGAATGTTCGTCAATTAGTCGTCATTTTCATTGATTTAGAGTCATTTTTAATCCATTTGGCAACATTTTCGTTAATTTGGCAAAATTTAAGAAAGTCGCTAAGTTAGCGACATTCCGCCGAATTCGTCGCCAAAATCTTGCTAACGAAGAAATAAGTTATTCTTATAGCAGATAAATGACTATTGGTGTTCAAATACAAAAGTATTACTCAAAGTATATTTTCTTATGAATGGGATGAGCTAGATCCACGAGAATGATGTCACCCAATTTATCGCACGATATTACATATGAAAAGTGAAAAGGTTTATCAACAGTTAATATATATATTTTTTAATTTATGGGATCTCTTGATAAATTTATTTTAAAAATGTGCAATATATTGAGAACGGTTCATGCTAGCGTTCTAAAGTTTGTGGGAATCGTTTTCTAAGGAAAAAATACATAAGAAATGTATATTTGCGCAACTTTATGAAACCTTTTGATTTTTTGATGATTTTTTCAAAGTTTCACTCGAGAAATTAGGGGGCTTCTGAACATTCGATAACGTTTAAAAACATTAAGCTTCCAGTGTTTACGGATTGTAACGATCCATTCGTTCCTCTGTTATTGTCTCCACAGTCTCACTGACACACACACACACACACACATACCGACATCACTTCAAAAATGTTCGCTTCGTGATCAGGGATGCTGGAAACGTGATCTCCCGTCGAAAACTCGAATTCGAATTTTCGTCCCCATCACAATACTTTCTTTATACATTGTGTATATAAGGAAAGTAAAAATGCAAAATATGATGGGTTCAAAAATATAACTCCCGACATTAGATGGATTTGTACTGTATGACTTATGCTTTAATATGAATCACAAATTCTTTCAATGATATTCATATTTGTATGTCGGCACGATATGTCTATCAAATGCAAAATAAGATGGGTTCAAAAATGTAACCAACAACTTCAGATGGATTTGTATGACTTATACCTGAATATAAATCACCAATTCTTTCAATGATAACTATATTTGTGTGTTTATGGGTATAATATGTCTAGAAAGTGCAATTTAATTTTATTCAATTATTTAAATCAGTGAACGTTAGAAGACTTCGATTTGGAAGATAGACAGATGAGGAGACAGATGAGGTTGTTAATTCAATTTTTTTTTCAAAAATTGAAATAATTTGGACGATAAATATTTGTTAAAATGTTTAAAATATTTATTTTATATGTAAATTTTAACTTAAAAGAGAATAAAGTGGTTTATGAATCCAATATGTCACGTTGTGGAGATATTCCCGTCTTCAACTAGTTTTGAAACTGGTAGTAAACCAGTTTATATTTGTATTTTACTTTCCTTATATACATAATGTATAAGGAAAGTATTGTGACGGGGTTGAAAATGCGAATTCGAGATTTCGACTGGAGAGCACGTTTCAAGCGTCCCTGATCACGAATCAAACATTTTAAAAGTAATGTCTGCGTGTGTGTGTGTGTGTCAGTGAGTCTGTGGAGAGGATAATTGACGAATGAACGGACCGGTTCGAACGAAATTTGGTACAAAAATTATAATCTGTAAACACTGGAAGCCTCTTGTTTTTAAAAGCAATCGAATATTCAGAACCCCCCTAAATTTTCGAGAGAAATATTGAAAAAATTGTCAAAAAATCAAAACCTCTAACAAAGTTACGCAAATAGACATTTCTTATGTAAATTTTCATTAGGAAACGATTGACATAAAGTTTTAGAACGATAGCATGAACCGTTCTCGAGATATTGCACATTTTTCAAATGAATTTATATAAAAATGCCATAAATTAAAAAAAATATATATTAACTGTTGAGAAACATATTCACTTTTCATATGTAATATCATGCGATAAATTTGGTGACATCATTTTCATGAATCTAGCTAGTTCCATTCATAAGAAAAGGTACTTTGAGTAATACATTTGTATTTGAACGCCAATCGTCATTAATATGCTCTAAGAATAACTTATTTCTCCGTCCATAACGCTTGGCGAGATTTTGGCGATGGATTTGACGGAATGTCGCCAACTTGGCGAATTTTTGAAATGTTGTTAGATTAACGGAAAACTCGCCAAATGGATAAAACTGACGACTCATTGACGAAAATTCAATATCTTGGAAAGAATATAAGTATCTACTATAAGAATAACATTTTTTTAACTGTAAAAGTTGTAAATTCATTGCATTATATAAGGAAAGTCATATGCTGCCCACATCAGATTTTTTAGTACTGTATTTACGAAGCGTTTATTTATTGTGTTTTATTGCAGAAGTCTTTAAGTGATTACTTGGTAACTCATATGTTTCTTAATGCGAAATTTAAAAGCTATTTTTGTTGTCGCATAAAAATAGCTTTTTGTATTACCAGAAATATATTTTTAATTTCCTATAAATGATGATCTGGTGTTAGACACGTAGTTTGAAGAGTATTTTTATCGAACTATAATAGCTTTATGACGATTTGACTTATGCAATATTTTCAGGAATACTTCAGAAATTTTGAAACCCATGTACGGGGAAAACAAGTTTTACAGATCGTGTGATTTTGAAACTTGCGTGAAAATCCCTAAAGCAATTTGAAGGAAGTCCTGTCAGAAGGAAATGCAGTTGTTATCCTCAAGGAAAACAAAGATATTTTCTGAAAATTCAGTGGAAGGAAATTTGAAATGTTTCAGAAATATTAAAATCTGACGTGGGCAGCACATGACTTCCCCTATAATCTTAAATTCATTTTCTCTTTCATAATCTGTTAAATTGAGTTCGATTGCTGAAAGTAGCAGGGGTACTTATTACTTTCCCTGCAATACATGGTAATGTATAGGGAAAGTATTGGAATCATGTCGAAAATCGCAACTCGAGTTTTCGACGGATCTACACATTTCAAGACCTCTAGAATACGAAAACACCATTTTTAGCGTGACGTCTGTGTGTGTGTCTGTCTGTGTGTCTGTCTCTCTGTGCAGATTTTATATCCTCTCTAACTAAAAAACTAATACACCGAATTTCACAAAATTTTGTAGGTAAGTCACTTGTGGGCGGGGCTGGTACTGATTAGTTTTGGGTACGATTCGGGATAAAAGAACCCGCCTTTTTTTGCGAAATGGCCCGCAAAATCTTTTATCCACTCTAACTGAAAAACTAATTGACCGAATTTCACAAAATTCGGTGGATAAGTCACTTGTGGGTTACCCTGGTGCTGATTAGATTTTGGTACGATTCGGAAAAAAATAACCTGCCTTTTTTTGCAAAATGGCCCGGAAAAATCTAAGCTAAAGAACTAGGTATACTCAGATATATCCATTAAATGCCCGTTTAATACGTAATTTTTAATGACGAAAAGAATAAGACCAACCCCATTACACTAGGACTATCCGTTCTCGAGATATTTTAGTTTTTCGTACTTTCCCTACGCCACCTTTGAAAATAAGCCCGGTTACCGAATGAGAACAAAAATTGAATAAAAGGGAAATAAATTTAATTAAAATAAAAAGAACGTTAATATAAGTCTGCAGGGAAAGTCATGTGCTGCTCACATCAGATTTTTTGATATTGTTTCCAATTTGCAGTTTTAATACATCTTCTTTTTACTTGGCAACTTAACGTGTGTTGAAAAGTCGTCAGCACTTCAAAATTACAAAAGAAAATTAAATAGATAAATAAATGAATAAATAAATAATAAATAAAAATATGGACTTTAATATCAACTCAGACTATAATAAACACATATCTCGAAAACGATTCATGTGAAATTAATGGGGTTGGTCTTATTCATTTTGTTGCTAAAAATTCATATAAAACACGCAATTAATTAATTTATTTGAATAATATTTAGTGTTATATTTTACATTTCACGATTTTTGCAAAAATTGCCAGCTATATTTTTCTGAATTGTATCAGAGTTTAATCTACACCAGGGTAACGTATAAGTGGCTTACCTACCAAATATTATAAAATTTCGTTAAATAGTTTTGAGTGAGAGGGAATACATATGTTACACGAATAAATCATAAAAAAACGAGAAAATTATAAATTCGTGTTCTAGAGTGCCTAAAACGAGTTGATTTATGGAAAACCTGAGCTTAGTTTCAATTTTCTACCCTATTCCAATACTTTCGAGTTACATTACCGTGTATTCCAGTATACATTTGGGTGAGTCGGCAGACTATACACAGTTGCATTACCATGTATTGTAGGAAAGTGAAAGGGTATATTTAGCATTCTTTTGTCCTACTTTCATATATTCATGCATTCGATATTGTTGTAATTACGCTATAACTATTTTCAAGTCTTAGTCCTTACTGTCCATACAAGAAAGCAGCGTGTGCATCAAATAATTGGCATTAAGATGAGGTCTGAGACGCGTGAGCTTGACGACACATTTATTGACATTGTGACAAATTTGGCGAAATATCGCTAACTTTACGGCATATATTTACAAAAGATAGAATTAGAGAATCGAACTAATTTTTTATTCTAATTATTTATGTTTTCAAGATGGCAACAGAATAGTGAATTTGATGAATGAAATGCAATCGGCTGATTTTTGATGATATATACTATTTTAATAAATACCATTTACACATCTAGTTCAAACTATAATTTTCTTGCAGAGACAATATTATGAGTAGACCTACACAAAGGCTTAACTTTGTCCCGCGTTGGGGAACTAAAAAAAACTTTAACTTTTCTATACATATAAAAGTCCAAGTATATTTTTAATATATTTTAAAGTTTATTTATACTATATAAATTATACGCATTTTTTAATAGTCTTGCTTTGATCTACTTTTTAAACCTAAATAAAAAATGGAAATATTTTATGTATTATATGCCCTTAACATCAAAGACCGCATAGAGGACTTGTATTTATAGCACTTTTGAATGTTACACTTCAACTTTTATGGAACGTCGTGAAAGATAAAGCTTTTTTATGGAATGTTTTAAATCAATATTTTATTAATAAAAGAAATATTCCATTAGATTTTCCCAAGGAATGCCGGCATTTTTTCCCACATCTTTTCTATTTTAGTTTTATTTCCCCAATAAATATTTTCTAGACGCGAAAATATATTAACAGAAATACCTTCAGTAAAGAAACACTTTAAAAGAAAATGAACTTTTCAATGATGAATATTTGTATTAAAAGAAAGAATAAGCCAATTGTTTACTCTCTCCAGCGTCAAGACATTTGCTAGTTTTCTAACCCGCGGAGAAAAGAGAAAACTCAATCTGGAAAAATGAAAACAAAAAATAAATAAATATATTGTTTACCTTTCAATGGGTAAATAAGAAATTCTGGCGAAATTTCACTCAGTAGTGAAAAACTAGTAACAAAATTGAAGCTTCAAAGGGAAACTGCACTTTATGCTTATCCTTATGGAAACGGAAATCAAATAACTCAAAAATATTTTTCTTTTTGTTTTCTTTTGGATTTTATCCAGAAGTGATGAAAAGTTTGTCTCTCTTGGATTGGCATCAAGACCGAAATTCAAAATCCGTGATAGATGGAGAGAAACGCTGATGTTGATGATTTGTTTAAAAGAAATTGTCGTAATGACAAATTGTTTATATTAAGTTATCTGGAACTAGAATGCTTGAAATAAAAAACGAAATTCAAAGGTAGTTTAGTAAATGTGGAAAGTTTAAATGTATTAACCAATTGAAGAGAAAATATGCGTAAAAATACTAAAAGTATTGACATTTAAAATTTGCCTTTAAACTTACTGCTAATAATGCCATATATATATATATATATATATATATATATATATATATATATATATATATATATATATATATATATATATATATATATATATATATATATATATTGTATATATAATATATAATATAATATGAAAATCTAATGATAGAATATATATATATATATATATATATGTTTATATCTCAATTATTATTCCAATCTTTTCATATTATAATGTCTAATATTTCTAATAGATATTCCTATGTTAAAGAAGAAGGGTTCCTGCCTCATGGTAATAATAAATTTCCTAATTTTTCTTATCTTCAATTTTCCATCTTCTGGTGCATATAGTCTTAAGTTTGGGCATTTATAGTAATGTACTATTGCCCAATCTGAAACAGGCATTTGTTTGGGTTAATTATAATTAAATGAACAGACCTAAAGATGAATTTAATTCTGGTTAATCTCCGAATTTGGGCCGGTGCTGTTCTTCTATATTATCTGCATTATGGCCGTGGTTTTGCTTCTATGATGAAGTTAATATTTCACGATAACTTGAATTGATTATTTTTATTATTACATTTTTCATATATATATATATATATATATAATAATGCCATATATATATAACATTTTCTGTTAATGTCTATTTTCTTGAAGGATTTCGCTGCCTTTCTCTAATACAGAAGATAATTTTGAGAATTAATAAGAACTAGAATCTAAAATAGATAAAATGGAATCTAAAATGAATAAGGAATGGGATCTAATATTTTGGATCATGGGTCTCTAATGTTATGGAGATTATCATGTTTATTGAGTTTACAACGTTTACTTGCAATTCATATGCAACACTGTAATTTAGATTACTTGCTTAGAAAAGCAAGGGTCTTAACTATAGCGTATGTGTGATTGATGCTACAGATTGATTTCCCTTGATTCACCTCCTGTCCATATAATAAACAGCCTGCCGTTTTAAATTCTGAAAAACTATTAATTACAAATTGTATTATATATTTAAATGTGTATTCTAATACATAAAAGCCAAGTTATTCCAGACTTTGTGCAGCGTTAATATATAAATATAAAATTATGAATATGCGTTCTAAAACTAAATATTTTCTGACAGACTATCGATTTTGAGGAATATTTTCTGTAATGAAGCAGACTTATAGAAACATTCTGATTCAAGTTTATTTCTTCTCTGCACCTACCTTCTAATCAATGAGATCTAAAATATATGTTTTTGCCTATCGTCATCATCACATATAACTTGAAAGCTACCCAGCCGTTTCACAAACTCTTTGAACTGGTTTTGTACTTTAAACTAGAAGCAGGTCAATGACTAAATTTTTTCACATTTTATAGTGTTCGAAGGGTAAAATGCTGCAACGATTTTCAAGTTAATACGAGGTGCATATTTTACGTAAAAATATATGTCCTAAAAATTGCTTTTTGAAATATTTCACCTTGATTTTCTTATTTAATCTAAGTGGGCACACCGCTAAAGCGTTGTTTGTTTTCGAGAATTCCCTGCAAATTACTGCGTAATTTTAATCCGATTTGCATATAATATCTGGAGCAACGTCGGGTAGCCTTTGTTAGTCTTTTAGTAAGAAAAGTGTAAAGAACCGTGCTGCCCCTTCCAGGAATCGAACCCTGGGCCTTCGAACTTGACTGCCAACGCTCTACCGTTGAGCTACTGGGACGAAATTGCATGCTCTTATTGTCTAAGGGGACTCTACATTCTCCACTCTCTTGTAAGATTGGTGTGCAATTGACAATTTGACTGACAATTTCCTGCTGTTTTTACCTCAAGTTAGCCTTCTGCTGCTATTTTTATCTTAGAGGTTAGCTTCCTACGTGGTTGTTATCCTCTTAGTTTGAAATCGGCGCACAATATCCCCGAGTCAACGAAATCCGTGCTAGTCGTACTAGGGTTCGTTGTCAGACCTCCGAAATCTTTGCACTAACCTACAAGGGTGATTTATTCGGGCACCAATGTAAAGAACCATGCTGCCACAACCGGAAATCGAACCCTGGATCTTCGAACTGGCAAGTGACTTTCTACCGTTAAGCTACTGGGGAGAAACTGCAGACACTTTTTGTCGAAATGGACTCTGTAACTTCCCATTTAAGCGAATTCAAATTAGAAAAAAATCTTTAAAATGTACTTAATAGCACAAATTTAATCTGTAGAATGTGCCATTTGGTGAATGGCATTAGATTATGTGATGCTCAGAGTTTCCTGGGAATATCTTCAAGGATATGGAATGAAATATTTGCAAGGAAGAAACAAAGTAACTGCCGGGTTTATCTGGATATTATCCAGAAATAATGAAATTAATCTCGCCACATATTGGACTGATACCGAGAGCAAAACCATAAAGCATGAAAGATGAAGATGCAAGTGTGTGTTTGATGTTGGTTGTTGACAGTAACGCAGAAACGAAATTCTTGTCTTTTCTTTACGCACTAAAAAGTATTTCA
Organism: Amaurobius ferox; assembly: GCA_951213105.1. Classification (NCBI taxonomy): domain Eukaryota; kingdom Metazoa; phylum Arthropoda; class Arachnida; order Araneae; family Amaurobiidae; genus Amaurobius; species Amaurobius ferox. The sequence goes on from OX578137.1 coordinate 107,324,582, forward strand.
GAGCACGCTTGAAGGATATTGTTACGTTTTTGAAACCGAAAGTTTATAGAAGGAATTCCGCAATATATAATTACATATGATGCTACAAGACATATCGGCACAGACCGTGTTCTATATATATATATATATATATATATATACACGAATTTAAATAGCATTCCAGAGCAATATATATATATATATATATATATATATAGCAATACTTTTAATGACTTGTCATGTTACCAAATACTTACGACTCATCTATCAAATTCAAAAGAAGTTTTATGATTGATAAAACGGTTGAAATATTATTGAAGTATTAATTTTAAAAATGTCAATTTTCAAATACATTTTATTCTCCGTCCTGCATTTTCAGTTCAATATAGAAATATATATATATATATATATATATATATATATATATATATATATATATATATATATATATATATATATTTGTATATATATAGAGGGTGTCCTAAAAACGTTGACCTCGGCTTTTATTCCTTAAATATTGATCTTAGACATATGTAGTAAATTACAAAGTTGCATAAAAAAGGTACAAAATTTTATGAAATCGATAAAAATTTTCAGGTGATTAAATTTGAAGAAATACAAAATTTAAATTTTTATACGTATCCGTGCAAAAACTTTTCCAATAAGTAAAATGCGCCCCATACACTAATAAGATGATGTACAATATTTCAGCATTTTATCATAAAGAGTCCCAGAGATATGTTTAAATAAAGTTGGTGAGGGATTACTCACAAATTAAAATGTAAATTTTTACAGAAAGAGTGCAAATGACCCAACGCAGAAATGCATCATAGGCAAATAATATCTGCCTCTTATCTTTAGATTTATATACGATTTTTCAAAAATATGCTTCCTGAAAAATATCTTAAAATTTTACATGATTAATTACAGAATAAAACATGGAAATGACACAATCAAAATGAACATCAAAACACCTTAGAAATGTATGCATATGCAGATATCTGCCTCTGATCGGTGCGTCAAACATTCGCAGCAGATCATCATATGAGAAAGTTGTTTTTGCTCTGCCATTCGTCGCACTTACGCCAGCGTAGCGCGCGCAGCCCGGCAATCTGAGCAACACTTAAGCATTTCACATTTCTGCTATATTTTAAGAGTGTAGTTAGCCTGTACCGACAGTATGTCGCAATACAGCAACGAAGAACTATTTGAGATGCTTATGCTATACAGTTTATGCAATCGCAATGCTAACGAAACTGAACGGGAATATCAACGTACTTTTCCCAATTCTCAACATCCGTCTGGGAGATTTATTTCCCGATTGATGCAACGAGTGCGTGAAAGAGGGAGAATACATAGTGTAGGTGAATTAGGTGGGCCCAAACTTTACTCAACTGATGCAGAAATTGATATTTTGGCTTACTTTTGCAGTCACCCACATAGTAGTGTTCGTACCGCTGCTTCAGAAATGAACGTACCACGTGCAAACGTTTGGATAATACTGAGACTGAATAAATGGCATCCGTTTAACATTCATGGTGTGCAAGGACAGCGGCCAACAGATTATCAACGTCGTCTAGATTTTTGTATTTGGGCTCTAGATCAGGAAGACGCAAATCCCTCTTTCCTAAAAAACGTAATTTGAACTGACAAATGCTGTTTTAAACAAGATGGATGCATAAATCCTCAAAATGAGCATTTTTGATCTGACACAAATCCATTCGCTGTACGTAATATTCGTCATCAGAAGCAAATTTTTGTGAATGTATGGTGTAGTGTTTCAGAAACCGTTTGCTTGAACCCATACTGTATGATGGTACGTTGACGGGTGACAGATATGAGATTCTGAACGCGGTTATTCCTGATTTTATGGATGAACTGTCCCTAACAGTACTTCCCCTAACAGTATGGTTTCAACAGAACGGATCTCCAGCTCACTATGCTACAGTTGTGAAAGACTGGTTAAATAGCGAGTTTCCAGACAAGTGGATTTGCTTGCATGTGGCAGTCGAATTTTCCCCTAGAACGCCCGATTTAACGCCTATGGAATTTTATTTGTTGGGTCGGTTATGCACAACTGTTTATCTGTCACCTCCTTTAAATAAAACAAAGTTGCAACAACGCATTCAAGATGGTTGTCGTGACATCATCGAACAAGAACTTGATCGAGTGCACAGAAGTTTTATCAGGCGAATGCAGCTCTGTATTGGCATGGATGGAAAACATTTTAAACAAGCTTTGTACTCTTTGTGTAAAGTTATTAATTCTACACATTGTAGATACTTTTGTACCTATAAATAGCAAAATTATTATTGGTTTATATAATCATCGTTTTCATTCGTAATTTGTGTATGACCCCTGAAAGGCCTACAAGATTTCTCCCCTCTGAGAACCCATGTCCATGTATCGAAAAGTGGTTTAAGTCAGCATTTTTGTCTTTTCATATCTCTGGAACTTTCTATGATAAAATGCTGAAATTCTGTACATCACCTTATTCGTGTATGGAGTACATTTCCCTCATTGGAAATGTTTTTTTACATGGGCAGTATAAAAATTGAAATTTTGTATTTTTTAAAATTCAATTTCCTTGAAAATTTTAATCGATTTCATAAAATTATGTACCTTTTTTACGCAACTTTGTAATTTATTTTATATGTCTAAGATTAATATTTAAGGAATAAAAGCCTAGGTCAATGTTTCTGGGACATCCTGTATATGTATATATATATATATATATATATATATATATATATATATATATATATATATATATATATATATATATATATATATATATATATATATATATATATATATATATATATATATATATATATAATTCTTGTGCATACGTGCAACAAGAATTAAAGTATAACACTTCCTTATATCCTCATCTCTCCTACAAAACGTATTTGTCTTATGAACTGAGCACAATATTTTAATCAGAAATATTAAATAAGCAATTCCTAGAAAGAGACAGGGATGCTCATAAAATTTCAAATAAATTTTCCAAGATATAGAATGCTAGTCAGTTTGATGACATTTTTCCATTATTCGCCAAATCAGCGATAATTTACCAGATATGTCTAGAAAGTTGTTAAATCGTCAGTAAATCTGTCGCCAAGGGAAACAGGTGGAAAGAAGAGTTTTTATTAAAGTGTATTTGAGTAGAAAATTAAAAAAATAATAACAAAATGATCGTTCTATGTTACTATATAACCTCAACAAGGCTGGATGGCGTTGCAATTAAAAACCGGTCAATAGTTTCACAAAAATAACCGGTCCATAAATCCACATCGAAATTCACAAAATGCGTTGGCTGTTATTCAAGGGCGCCAGAGAAAATGAGTTAAAAACCTTTCGCGTAGGCTTCAAAAGAATACAAACAATAGTCGGAAAAAAAAGTTCCCTCATCGCACATTTATAATGCAAGTAATTAGAGCTTAATTGAACTAATTACATCCCAGCGTCTCATGTTATACAATTGTTTTAAAACCCTCGGCAACACGGGAAAATAATAAGGAAAAACAGATATACCAGTATTTATCTCCGAACAGAGATTTCGGTATAACAAGGTTTTACCGTGAATTCCAAAGATAAGCTTAAATACGCCCCTGATTAATGAAGTGACATTTGAAGGAGATGGGGGAAAAAATAGTGCAAGAATTTTCGCTAGGGTCTTATTCTTAAGTAATTAGTGCGAGTAATTCAATTTGGGAGGTGTAATTAATGGAGGAATACTCATCTCTGCGTACAGGTTTAAAATTTTTCTTCCCGAAAAATCGAGCAGGACTGGAATGTGCAGCATTGAAGAAAGCACAGCAAATTAGATTATTAATATTTTTAAACACAGGCATATCTTATTTTAGATTGTGGTAAAATTCGCCTTTGGAGTTTTTCATAAACATTTTTAATGAAGTTGGCACAGTGAAATTTTAATTTAAACACGCTGGAAACAGTTATTGTTAAATTTTTCCTTTCTGTAAGTTGAAGCAGGAAAGACAATTTTTATTTTGCACGCGCATGTGAAGTTATTTGAATATTTAGTGCGTCCTATTTTGCTCGAATAAATATTTAATGTCACGCGATTAACAGTTTTTAGGCCCACTTTCGATATAAAAATATTTCGTTACCTTTGATTTGGGGTATAACGAAAATCTTCCCCAATGCAGCAAAATTTCTCCGAAATTCGTAAGTTTGGCAATAATGCGCCAAATTTGTCATTACCTTTGCCAAACATGATAGAGATAGTAGGCTTTCTTATGTATATACAGCAATATACGTTAAAAACTTATCATAAATAAACAAAATCTGATATGGGCAGCACATGACTTTCCCTGAAGATTTATATCCACGTTCTCTTTATTTTAATTAAATTTAATTTAATTTTAATTCAATTTTCGTTCTCATTTGGTAACTGGACTTATTTTCATAGGTGGCGTAGAGAAAACATAAAAAAACTAAAATATCTCGAGAACGGCTAGTCCTAGTATAATGGGGTTGGTCTTATTCTTTTCTTCGTTAAAAATTACGTATAAAACATGCATTTATTGGATATATTTGAGAATACGGAGTTCTTTTTTTTAGATTTTGACGAGTTTTGCGGGCCAATTGGCAAAAAAGGGCAGGTTACATTTTTCCGAGTCGTACCAAAATCAAATCAGCACCAGAGTGACCCACAAGTAACTTATCTACCAAATATTGTGAAATCCGGTCCATTAGTTTTTTAGCTAGATTGGATACAAGCTTTTGCGGGCCATTTCGCAAATAAAGGCGGGTTCTTTTATCCCGAATAGTATCGAAAACTAATCAGCACTAGACTCACCCACAAGTGACTTACCTACCAAATTTTATGAAATTCGGTAGATTAGTTTTTTAGTTAGAGTTGATACAAAATTTGCACAGACAGACACACAGACAGATAAACACACAGACACACACACAGACCTCACGCTAAAAATGGTTTATCGTATTCTAGAGGTCTTGAAACGTGTAGATCCGTCGAAAACTCGAGTTGCGATTTTCAACATGATTCCAATACTTTCACTATACATTACCATGCATTGCAGGGAAAGTAAAAATCTGATGTGGGCAGCACATGACTTTCCTGCAGATTTATATCCACGTTATCTATATTTTAATTATATTTAATTCACTTTTAACTCAATTTTCGTTCACATTTGGTAACTGGACTTATTTCAAAGATGGTAGAGAAAATACAAAAAAACTAAAATATATCGAGAACGGCTAGCCCTAGTGTGGTGGGGTTGGTCTTATTCTTTTCTTCGTTAAAAATTACGTATTAAACTACCATTTTATGGATATATTTGCGCGTACGTATTTTTTTATTTTACATTTCGGCGATTTTTTCAGGCCATTTTGCAAAAAAAGACAGGTTATTTTTTCCGAATCATACCGAAATCTAATCAGCACCAGGGTGTCCTTCAACTGATTTACGTACCAAATTTTGTGAAATTCGGTCCATTAGTTTTTCAGCTAGAGTGGATATAAACTTTTGGGGGCCATTTCGCAAAACTAGGCGGGTTCTTTTATCCCGAATCGTATCCAAAACTAATCAGCACCACATTCGCCCACAAGTGACTTACCTATTACATTTTATGAAATTCGGTCAATTACTTTTTTAGTTAGAGTGGATACAAAATCTGTGTAGATCCGTCGAAAACTCGAGTTGCGATTTTCGTCATGATTCCAATACTTTACATTACCATGTATTGCAGGGAAAATAATATGTTTTAACACGAATATATCAGTTATATTGAAAAAATATAAAAGTTTGTAATTTTGAAAATAGGAAAGTTTAAAACTGTGGTTCCCAACCTGAGTTCTGACCCAAATTTGAGGCATAGAAGACTTTTATGGTTAGCAATAAAACTCGGGTCAATACGAAAATTACCAAACCAAGATATATATCTCGTATACTTATCACCAGTATTTCTAAATATTTTCTTAATACTCCAATATACGGATTCACCAGCACTTAATTTTTATAGAGAGTTTTTTCATCCGTAAATCTACGAAGTAATCTAAAAACATATCTGTGTGTAATTAAATGTGTAATTAAATGTTTTGACATTACTTCATGCGTGTAATTTTTTTATTTTACTCGTATGTGTTAATTTTATGTTTTAAAAAAATAATGGCTAATAAATATGTTTTAAAAAAATTATTAGAGACTGCAATATATATTGGGATGATTCAATGTTACATTTCGTTGGTATTAATATCCAATCCTTATCAATACTGCAATACTTATTTAATTATTTTTTTTGGAATGCTTTTTTAATATATCGGAATACATTCCCTGCAACGTAACTTATTTACTAATATATTTGCCAACCACAGATACTATGTTATGTTTGCAAATACATTTAGAAATACCCCTCACAGCAAAGATCGTCACATGTGCGACAGTGACGTTGTAGTCACGTGACACCTGGGTCACAATGTGACATCATATTTGTGACTTCTATGCGACGTAACGTATTAGTAACTTTGTAACTTCATTGTGACTATATTCTGTGACGTTACCACAATTTAATTAACACGTAACAATGTGACGGCTTTACAATGGCAATTACAATGTGACGTCACAAACAAATTAATATGCGACGTCACAAACGACCATGAAAATGACTAAAATGACTTCGCTGTGACCTCAATATGACATTGCCGAGACGTATTGCGACGTCCTGTGACGTCCCAGAGTCACAGTGTGACGTAAATCTTACGTCACTGTGAAAAAAAATGCTGTTAGGGACACTAGCCGCCTCTAAAAGCCAATGTATAAATCAAGCCATATGATAACCTTGCCACTCCTACGTACATTTGATGCATTTTTTTGCAAATACATGTATGCATTTCCTGCTTATCAATATGTTTAAAGCAATTACTCTGAATATACTAAAAAACTCAATAGAAAAAATGAAAATGTTTCGATTTTTATTTGCATGCTTTTCCAGACAGAGAATTTCAAATTAATTCAGTTTTAAATTGAAAGTGTCAATATTATATTGTTGATCATATGCATTATAAGAAAAGTTATTTTATTTTCTAGAAATAAAATAAGATGATATTTCGTGCCTTCTATTATTTGGCATATCTTAAAATTTCATTTGTATTTTTACTTCCCTTATATGCAATAATGTATAAGGAAAGTATTGCGACGGGGTCGAAAATTCGAATTGGAGTTTTCGACGGGAGAGTACGTTTCAAGCATTCCTAATCACGAATCAGACATTTTTGAAGTGATTCTGTGTGTGTGTGTGTATGTCAGTGAGTCTGTGGAGACGATAACTGGTGAACGAATGGACCAATTCGAACGAAATTTGGTACAAAAATCACAATCCGTAAACACTGTAAATCTATTGCTTTTATATGCAATCGAATGTTCAGAACGCCCTAAATTTTCGAGTGAAATTTTGAAAAAATCGTCAAAAAATCAAAACCTCTAATAAAGTTACGTAAATAGACATTTCGTATGTAATTTTTCATTAGAAAACAATTGACATAAATTTTAGAATGTTAACATGAACCGTTCGCGAAATATTACACATTTTTCAAAAAAATTATCAAAATATCATATAAAAAAATATTTCCTATTGAGAAACATGTTCACTTTTCCTATGTAATACCACGCAATAAATTTGATGACATTATTCTCGTGGATCTAGCTCGTTCAATTCACGGAAAAAGATACTTTGAGTAATACTTTTGTATCTAAACGCCAATAATCATTTATCTGCCGTAAGAATAACTTAATTCTTCGTCCATAACGCTTGGCGAGATTTTGTCGACTAATTTGGTGGAATGTCACCAACTTGGCGACTTTTTCAAATGTTGCTAATTTAACGAAAAACTCGCCAAATGGATAAAAATGACGCTAAATAAATGACGACTCATTGATGATGACGACATGGAAAATGATGACTCATTGACAAAAATTTAATATCTTGGAAAGAATATAAATAACTACTATAAAAATAATCTATTTTATTTTACTGTAAAAGTCGTAAATTCATTACATTATATAAGGAAAGTCATGTGCTGCCAACATAAGGTTTTTTAATATGTGTTTTCTTGTTTTAAATATTACTCACGCTATTTAAAAGATGGTCAACATCAACGGTAGTTTATAATATCTGCTCTCAACATATTTGCCGATATCCGGGATTCGCAGTATTACACACAAGGGCAGTTTATGCCAAATAGGCAATAATTACGAATCTAAGTTTGGGGATTATGTTAATTTTTAAAATCATTACTTAAAATAATAGAAAGCTCCCACACCCTGCTTGATGACGCCAGCTAATCCTCGAAAAATCCTTCACAAGTCGGGAGGTTTTGTATCTTATTTGCTAGCGCTTGCTGAACTCGCTTCGCGAACGCTTTCGTTCCACCTGCTACGTTATACGACTGCCAGAGGCTGCCCATTGTTCGATGGTTTTCACCAAGCCTCGTAGATTTGCGAGGTCTTTCAATCCGGCACAAGACAATCTTCGTGTAATCTGCTCGATCTAAAGAAAACATTACTACTGAAGAAAACAATTTAACTTCAGAAGTGCATTAAAAATATAATAACTCCTAAACTAAATAGAAATTTAAAAATAGGACTCCATTTTGCAAAACATCAACTATATATGTGCATGCATGCAAAAATATATATCCTTGCTATTGCTAGTTTATCCAAAACGCGAACTCGTAGCTCAAATATCCTTGCTTTGACATTGAATATCTGTTAAACCGAAGTTTAAATCGAAAAACGGTTTATTTCAGCGTAATTTTCTAACATTTCTTTACAATTCCATCACATTTCATATTTTTGTATGTTATAGTTTTTTTGCTACGAGACAGAGACTCCCGAGAGACGAAAAATATGTTAAACAGTTGCGCCGGCGACGTCAGGTACTTTTATTTTTAATATAGAGCGCTGATATAGTTATGTTTGATGTATTTTGCACATAATAATGCTATCTGTTCACAATTATTTTTCAAATAAGAAAAAGTTGGTTTATTTATATGAAACACATGTTGATTATCTCGTTGATTGTTGACAATCGGGCCAAAATTAAGCATAATTCTCCGGAACAACCAGTATCTGCTAACAGATTTTGTGCTTCTGATCGTTTTCCTAGAAATATTTATATGTTCTATGATTAGTAGTTTTTGGATACCCTCTGTGAATTGGTTCCATTACTATAAACGTATACCTTTGAGCACTCTGTGTGCAATCTTATTTAAAATTGAAACCTGCTGCGTTTTATGAACTTCGTTGGCTAACAAAGAGACTTGCAAATTGAACACACCACTTTATTTTCCTGTATAATGATCAGCTATTTCAGCCAAAAGCCCTAAAAGTATAAAATCTGGTCCCCGTATACCAATTGCTGTATTGGGGGCGTAGTTCTTAGCTTTACTCGGGAAATTACACTTTAGGTCAGGCCTTTGAGAATTGTGTCAAAAGATTGTCATTCAGGGGCAGAATGCTTTAAAAATTCATGAAGAACTTAAAAGGACAACATATGTTGTACTAATTTAATAAACCACTTTTATATACCAAGTTCACACCCCAGGCCAGTGCAATATGAGGAAATTACAGATGCACATTTAAAATTCAATTAAAAGTAATATAAAGATTATTTTTGTTGAGCTTGCCACCCTTTAAAATTTGCCGTCCTGAATCAGACTGGAGTTTCGTTTGTAAGTTCCTGCTCTGCCACTTTCCCCAAAATATGATAGATTACGAAATCAATGTTTGAAACCCATTTAAAAACAGTTTATCTAACATCAAGTCCAACACATGACTCATCTCAGTTATCTAACACTTCACCGTCAACCGGAGACCTAGTGGAATGCACATGAAAAAAACGGTCCATAATTGCTTAAAATTCACAAACCTGTCAAATAAGATAAGCAATGGACGTCGCCACTTTTTCAACCCCTCCAAAACAGATAAAAAAAAGGAGAAAAAGCTTTTAAAGACTTCAGACTTGCGGAATGTAAAACAACCTGTCAATTATACTTACCGTCGCTCCTGCATCCCCGTCAAACGGTGGTACCTCAAATTCCATGTGTTGGGCCTCACTTGCAATTTCGTCAATTACATTTACGACAACCGCTCGAGAAGCATGCGACTCGTCATATGAAAGTGTGAATCACTCTTCAGTGATGAAGGATTGAGTTTGGGGGAGTTGATAACGACCCCCCCCCCTCCTTCTCGAGGGAACGAGCGGGCCCACTCATTCTGAAGTAATTTTCATCGTACCCTCAAGCAATCTCGTGTGCTACGCACGCCATATAGTTTTCATCAAGGATAGATGTTGCAGACTGGAGGGCCCACGTTTTTTAACGAGGCGTAGGTAGTCATCGAAAGTTGCTTGACAAGCCGCTGTGGACCCATTTTAATCAAACGATTTTGTTTGCTGATTTTCTCATTTAATGAGACACGCCGTTACATATTTTATTATGCTTTGATTGTTTGCCCGATTTAGTTGTTCTTGATATGGTCTACACTGAGTCAGTGTTGTTTTAAAGACTATTGACATTGAAAAATAGGGTACTAGCAGGGTCGTAGTCAGGCACGGACCAGAGGGGACTTATCCCCCCCAAAAAAAGGTAACTCAGTCTCCTGATACAAATATTAGAAGAGGTATGAAATTTCATCGAAAACATCATCCAAATTTTGCATAAGCATATTTTTATGATTTTTTATTTTATAAATTAATTCGTTTTAATTTAGCTGCATGCGTGGATATACTTCTGGTCACTTTATTTACATATTTAATTAAAAAAAAAATGGCATTAGTATTTGGGAGATTTTTGTATTATTGCAGGTTTCACTGTTACGCATTACTGTTAAAATCAACAGATAAGTATTTAAGAATTAATATTAAGCATTAACTTGTTGTTGTTGAGGCCCAGACCGTCCGACCTACCAGAAAGGTGTAAGGTAACTGTTTGGACGGCCGGGAAGTGCCACCCTATTTAGACCGGAACCCTGTGCGGGAGGCATCCACAGGGACAGTACCCTCCTTCCCCTATCGCCAACCTCTCGGAAGGACTTACGGACCCACATGTTTAACGTGATCGTACTCCACGTAAACACGGCGGCAATTTTGGCAGTGGCGGGAATCGAACCCGGGCTTACCGAGTGCAACTCCCGAGCGCGAAGCACTGTGCTACCACTCCCAAGCATTAACTTGTGTGCATTTTCAGAAATTTTCTACAATTAATTAACAACTTTATTACTAATTAATGTTTATATTAAAATCAAGTGTAATTGTTATTAAAATTGATGTATAGTAGCTATAGTGATTTTAATAATTCACTCTTAGCTTACAAATATGGATATGCAATTATTTATTAATAATTTCTATGGATTGAAATATAAAATAGTAGCTATCATGGTTTATAAATACTCATAATTGATTGAATTTTTGGTGAGCCTCTCCTTAAAGACTGGTGAGCACCGCACGCCCCCTGTCCTTGAATTTAACTCCAAACCCTCTTCAATATCGTATCTGGCTATGGTCCTGAAATATGATTGTCTGAGAGATATGAAATAATATTTAGTAGTGAAAATATATTTAGTAGTGAAATAACATTTAGTAATGGCAGTTTCTATGGGAAGGAAGGTAAAGGTAAAATTTAATAGTAGCAACGGAATGCAGGGTTATCAAAAATGAACTGTTAATCGGTTATTTATAACATATTTGTTATGTGGCGGTCCGATTTTAGACATTTTGTGGATTTTAGCAGTTGTGCAATAAAATTAGAAACTAGAGTTAATAACCCATAACTTCGATGGATGTAATTTGCTAACTATTCTTGTAAGTGGTTTTTCTCTCAGAAATTATTTTAGGTAAAAATGGCTGCTAACTCAAAGTAAATGGCCGCAAATGAAATAAACACTTTTGGCCAGTGACCACTAAACACATTTCTGATATTTTACCTTCATATAAAGGGAACAAAACCGTTTACCAAAAAACTCATTTCTGTGTGTGAGAACTATAGCTGCAAACCTAATGTGTTGAAGGCAAAGACCACACAACCAACCCAAAGACTTATGGTAGTTTAATGTGTGGCCGGGAGGCAAATCTAATGTGTGGTGGCATAATAATAGGAGGCAAACCTAAGTCGGGCATAATAATAATAGTCATTCCAGAAAAACATTTCAATATCATATTTTTCTGAGCAAAATTCATAAGCAGTATGTACCAACTTTTATTGAATTAAAAAAATAGCTTGTAAAAATTACGAATATTGTTATTATTTTCTTTTTTTTTAACGCCAATTTAAAATTATTTTTGTCGCCCATTTTATGAAACCCAACCTGGCTAAAAAAGATGCAAACAACTTAATGCATATTTAAATTAATTCATATTTCCACCTACATGGAGTTAATGCACCTTTAGATTCCAGACTTGAGTCTTATATAAAAAACATCCGCTTGTAGAAGCATTGCCCTTTCTTGCTTTAGGAATACCAGAATAATTGACAAAGATGAAGCATTATTCATAACTACATATAACATTGTAGACTCTTATAAGAAAAATTGAGCAAAGTCTATAATCACAACTAAGGCAATAATGAAGCATACATCTGTGTCGAAAATATGCCCGATCTCCGTCGTCCGTGCAAGAGAACCAACAAACACGAAGTCCATTCTTTGCCTATTCCTATATTGGACTTCGGTTTTGTCGATTATCTTTTGTTAGTTCTCTTGCACTGACGAAGGAGATCCAGCGTAGCCACGAAACATCTGTATGCTGCATTATTGTGTTATTTTTGCTTATGTACGTTCCTCAAGGTTTCCTCATCCTTCACACAAAACATATTTTTACTTTTTGATTGTAGATCTAATTTATCGACACACAGCACCTGTACTTTCGTTGAACTCCAATCGGGCAGTAGCCTTGTAAGGATTAGCAATTTATATGCTCGAATTCTTAGTTTTCAAGCAGTGTCTTCTCCGGAGGAAGAATAGTCTAAATTTAAATAGCAGCCGCGCAAATTGCGGACGGTAGAGGGTGCTGGCAACCCGGTTATAAAGATGCGAAGTACGAGGTGAGGGGAGATAGTACGAGTTGGCACGTGGAGAGTGGCGTGTGTGGATGTAGACGATGGTAGAAAGGGTAAACCATGTACATTATAGTTTATTATTTGTAAATTAAGGTAATGAAGTTTATTTTATGATTTCTATAGTTTAAGAATACACTTATTTTTTATCAAAATATGCCTGCTTATTCATTCCGATACCTTCACAACCTGATAGTGGTAATTTAAATCAAAGCAGTGTAAGTTAACGAGCCCTTTCTTGATTGTATAGCTATTTTTCCCACCAGAATAAATACATTAATTTTAATTTTTAAACACCTTAGAATCTTTTAAGTGTTTAGAAATAAATTATGCTTATTTCATTTGGTGCGATATATTTTCTCAACCGCCTCAAAATCTGTAAATTAAGCCAAGATTTTCTAATACTTTAAAACCGTCCTACGATTAGACTCAGCGGCTGTGTATAGTTAAATAGTACTGTAACAAGCATTGCAAGTTATGTTTGGCCGCAGATCAAATTTCACGCCGTATCCATCATTTTATACCGATTGCCGAATAATTCAAATCACCAGGTAATGAATCGTGCAGAAATAAATAATACCCTCTTTACAATGTTTTCTACGCCTTGCAGTGTAGGTAGACCATGACGATTTCAGTAAATTAACTAGAAATTCCATTATTACATTGACAAGGCGGATATTTCAGTGCAGGACGCTCAGGCGTTTAATCATAAACTAGACTGTATTCCTTAACATGTTTGAATAAACCGTATATTACTTTCCTTATATATATAATGTATAAGGAAAGTATTGTGACGGGATGGAAAATTCGAATTCGAGTTTTCGACGGGAGAGCACGTTTCAAGCATCCCTGATCACGAATCAAACATTTTTGAAGTGATGTCTGTGTGTGTGAAAGTATGTGTGTGTGTGTGTGTGTGTGTGTGTCAGTGAGCCTGTGGAGACGATAACCAAAGAACGAATGGACCGATTCGAACGAAATTTGATACAAAAATCACAATCCGTAAACACTGGAAGCCTATTGTTTTTATACGCAATTGAATGTTCAGAACCTCCCTAAATTTTCGAGTGAAATTTTGAAAAAATCGTCAAAAAAATCAAAACCGCTAATAAAGTTACGCAAATAGACATTTCTTATGTAATTTTTCATTAGAAAACGATTGACGTAAATTTTAGAACGCTAACATGAACCGTTCTCGAGATATTGCACACTTTTGAAAAAAAGTTATCCAAAATTCATATAAAATAAAAAAAAATATTTCCTATTGAGAAATATGTTCACTTTTCATATGTAATACCATGCGATAAATTGGGTGACATCATTCTGGTGGATCTAGCTCGTTCCATTCATGAAAAAAGATACTTTGAGTAATACTTTTTTATTTGATCGCCAATAGTCATTTATCTGCTGTAAATATAACTTATTTCTTCGTTTATAACGTTTGGCGAGATTTTGGCGACGATTTTGGCGGATTGTTGCCAACTTGGCAACTTTTTGAAATGTTGCCAAATTTACGAAAATCTCGCCAAATGGATAAAAATGACGCTAAATCAATGAAAATGACGACTTATTGTCGAAAATTCAATATCTTGGAAATAATATAAGTATCTACTATAAGAAAAACCTATTATTTTTACTGTAAAAGTAGTAAATTCATTACATTATATAAGGAAAGTCATCTGTTGCCCACATCAGATTTTTTTTTACTGATTTTCATGGAAGATTAGGAATAAAACGATAAAATAATATATAAAACATAGAATTTAATTTAACTTTAAAAGAGTTGATCAAAATTAAATAGATTCACAGAGAGTTTAATAATAGTTGAATAGAATTCCACAAAAATTTAATCAATTTCATGCGATACAATGAAAGAATATATCTGATAACTTTTGAAACATGCAAAATTAATATACTTATCAAAAATACATAGCAGTAGATATGATTCACATACAGAAGATTAATAACATGTAGTAACTAAAATAATTTTGACTTAAATTCAAGAGGATTATAAATGAACGATACATTAGAAATATTGCTACACTATTTAAATATGCATTTATATTCAAATATTCATACGCCTGCTTTACAAAAATTCGCATTTGAGTGAACTAAAGCAATATGAAATAGCTTCGTACTTGATATTTATAACTTTTGCGATTTGATTAAAATAAAACAAGATGTTCAAAATACTTTTATACATAAATGCCAGCACATATAATCATTAAATATAAATAGCATTTTATAAGCATAAATATTATTTACATGTTTGATTACAACATGTACAAGCAAACGCAATTGAAATTGCTTCCAAGCAAAAATGAAATATGCTAAATCCAAATAAATAAGCAATAAAATAAATAGCACTAGTGAATTACGTCGAGGGGTATTGCTGAGATCGTTAATATCCATCTACGAAACTAAAGAACAGCCTCTTGAATAAACAAGGAATAAATACATTTAGTGTCTTGTAAAATAGTTCTATGTAGAATATAATCACTACTTCTTTCCATTTAATACGGAAATATATCAGAATGTTGTTTAGAGATTATATAATTCATTTTACTTAGCTAGTACTATTTTATGCAATATGCATATCACGTATAAAGTTATGTAATAGGTTAACACCTCTATTTGCATATATGTTCGCCACATGTTTTGCTTCAATGAATGGGGAAGTATAACTTCCCGAGATAACATATTTTTATACTGGGTTTTAGGAAAATCCTTATAACTTTGTAAGGAAAGTTATGTGATTGCAATCTTTAGGTCTTCAATCTCTATTGCAAAGTCAACAAATCCGATAGTATAAAAGTAATCGCAGCGCTCCCTAGCGGAGAATTTGAAAATGTTAGGATTACCAACTGGGCAAAAAAATGAGATTAGAGCATATTCTAATAAGCAGAAATCAATGAGTAGCAATATATGAAAATTTGACAGAGATAGAGGAATTGTAGAGTATATTCTAATAAGTAGAAATCAATGCGTCAAGATAGAAGACTAATGAACAGAGTGAGATACATGAATTGTAAAACATATTCTAGTAAGTAGAAATCAATGAGTAGAAATATATGAAAATTTAACATAGATAGAGAAATTGTAGAGCATATTCTAATGTGTAGAAATCCATGAGTAAAGATAGAAGGCTAATGAACAAAGTGTGATAGATATATGAATTGTAGAGCCTATTCTAGTGAGTAGGAATCCATGAGTAGAGATAGATGAAAAATGAACAAAAATGATATAGAATAATTTTAAAGCCTATTCTAATGAGTAGAAATCAATGAGTAGATATAGATGAAAAATTAATAAAGCGAGATAGATGAAAAATTAATAAAGCGAGATAGATGGAAAATTAATAAAACGAGATAGATGAAATATTAATAAAGCAAGATAGATGAAAAATTAATAAAGCAAGATAGATGAAAAATTAATAAAGCGAGATAGTTGAATTTTAGAGCCTATTCTAATGCGTAAAAATCAACAATAAAACTGTCACTGAAGGCATTTATTTAAGGTAATATTGCGAATTGTCTAATTCAGGAATGCTAGCTGCAACAGATAATGCTAGCTACAACATTCCAAGTGTCATTCTTTTAAATGCCATGGTGATACGACCTTTTTAGAGATATTTATTGCCTACAAAATACTCGTTTATGAGTTGATGGTGTTGATTCTTATTCATTAGAAAATGTTTTACCACTTTATTGTAAGTGACTTTATTCCTCTATCTCGCTTTGTTATTGACTTCCCTATCCAAACTTTTAAATTGTCCGCTAGAATCGCTGCAATCTGTTTTATTCGATCGCGGATAATCACTTCACTATATATTGATTTACATATACACTCTTGAACTTTCGTGAACGAATAGATTTCTTAAAGACCTAAAATATTGTCACAAAGTTTCCAACTTGACACCATCGGGAAGATCGAAAAATTATTTGTTAAATAAACTTTTAATGAATTCTATGCGATTAATAGACGGATTTCCGTAAATTTAAAAATTGTATATATACTTTTAGTGCATTTTAAACATCTCCGATTTCTATATAACGATATAAAGAAAATGACTTGCTATTTAAAATTTATAATTTAACAGCAGCTCCTAAATATATCACAGACTACTTCAGAAAGAAAATAATTTCATAAACACATTCGTTGATTAATTATAGTTTTTTAACCGAGTCATAAATCAAACGAACGTTTCACCATTAAAGAACGGACCTCTTTTCCGGAGCTTATTAACATACTAAAGCACCGTTCAAGCACGGGGAAATCGTGTTATCCATTCACGCATGGCGATTTTATTTAGATCGTAGGAATGATTTTAGTTTAAAACAGGCGATTTGGAAATTGTGTATGGTGTTATTTGTATCTGTATTATTTAAGCAGTGGGCACTTTTTTAATATTCTATACTTTTGAAATATGGAAATTACGTTTGCGGAAGATTTGGCTAATATATAAATTGGTTTAATTGTTCCGAGATTGTTGAAATTGAGATTTAAATTATGTCATTAAAGTAGGAAGTAGAGTATCTGCAAGTGACGGATTTCGGTCTTGTGATATAGGAGTGGGGTGAATATCACACCCGTTTTGCCGATGTACACGAATTACGTGCAATTTTCTCTATTATTTTTACGTTAAAAATTTATCATTCTGTTAATTTATATAATTACCCAGTGTTAACCCCGGGTAACGTCGGGTGCGTTTTCTAGTACCCAAGCCCTTTTAAATGTTTCTACAGAAAATATACACAAGAAAGAATGTGTATATATGTCTCTGATCCGAACTATTATTTGCTTTTCTGTTTATGAATTCCTTAAACTTTATCCGCCATTTTCGTATTTAAGAGAAACACAAAGCAGTCTTAGCTTATTTAAACTTTTTTTGTGATTTTTAATCATACAACAGAAACTATTATCTGTCACTAATTTGCCAACCAAATCTAATCATTTAATGAAAACCTGCAAGGCCTGTATTTAACATTTTCAATCTCTTCTAATGACTTACGACGAAAGGCGCACTAATTACTTCCAAACATTTCAGTTACGGATGCAGTTTTAAACGCTGCAGTCCCTTATTAACGCTTCGAGACAGATTTATTATTTAAATGCATATGCCGGTTACAGTGGAATATATTTGAAATGGAAAATACTAAACAAGGACCATTTCAAAATCCATGAGATGTTGCATTAGAGAACCAGTGTGTTAGAAAAGGTCGAAATAAGATAATTATACGTATACACATACATATTTCCCTCGTAATTTTAAGGCGCATTTGACAAGTGACCTAAAGTTTGCTTTAAATTCACTTATGTTTTAACATATTAGCTATTTAATTGAACGTAAATTTGAACATTCGAGTTTTAACCGGAAGGTTGCTGCTGTAAATAAATTGCGGAAAACTTTAAAATTGGTATGCGGGATATTAAATTAGAATGCGCAAAGCTGTAAAATATAAGTAAATTTAACCAAAATGATGAAAATGTTATGTTGATTTATGTTGCAGATTTAGTAAATTAATTATTAAATTCATCTTCCCTACATATCTTTGCTAATTCATTACAATGAATTTAATTGCACAAAATAACACTGAATTTGCGCTTTTGATTCAATTTCCGTTTGTTACCTGGGCATACTTTCAAAGGTGGTATAGTAAAAATGCAAAAACACTAAAATATCTCGTGAACGGTTAATCCCAGAGTAATACGATTGGTCTTAATCTTCCTATCGTCAAAATGTAAGTATAAAACAAGCATTTTATTGATACATTTGATGTTACATAGTATTTTATTTTAGATATTCATGATTTTTGTGGTCCATTTCGTAAAAATAGACAGGTTCTTTTCTTTCGCTTCTTACCAAAATCTAATCAACACCAAGGTAACCCACACGTGACTAATCTACAAAATTTTGTAATATTTTGTCAATTCGTTTCTTAGTTAGAGTGGATACATGAGATTTTTGCAGGCCATTTTGCCTAAAAAAGCTTTTTTTATCCCGATTCGTACCAAAATCTAATTGGCACTATTGGAATACACAAGGGTCCTACCCACCAAATTTAGTGAAATTCGGTCGATTAGTTTTCCAGTTAGAGCGGGTACATACATTGCACATACAGACACACACAAACAGAAACACAGATGCACACACAAAAACATATACACAGATGCACATACACAGACGTCACGCTAAAAATACTTTTTTTTGTATTTCTAGAGGTCCCAAACCATGTAGATCCGTCGAAAATTCCAGTTGCTATTTTCGGCATGATTCCATTACTTTCCTCTATACATTATCGTGTATTGCAGGGAAAGTAAAAACAATTTTAGTCATGACGTCTGTGTATATGTCCGTGTGTGTGTCTGTGTGTCTGTGCAATGTATTTATCCACTCTAGCTGAAAACTAATTGACCAAATTTCACAAAATTTGGTAGATAAGATACATATGAGTTACCCGGCTGCTGATTAGATTTTGGTACAATTCGGGAAAATAGATTCTGCGTTTTAGCAAAATGGCCTAAATAAAAGTATGCATCCACTCTAAGTGAAAAACTAATTTACCAATTTTCGTAAAATTTGTTACCTGCATTTAAATACCTGCCTTTCTTGCAAAATGGCCTGAAAAAACTTCCAAAATCAAATAAAAGACTACGTATGCTCAAATGTATAAATTATTGATTGTTTCATGAGTAATTTTTAACAACGAAAAGAGTAAGACCAACTTCATAACTTTAGGACTAACCATTTTAATTTTTCGTGTTTTTTCCAGGTCGACTTTGAAAATGCGCCCTCAGTCTCCAAATGAAACTAATATTGAAATAAAACTTCAAGTTCAGTGAAATTTTCAATAATTATCAGTGTTATATTCCGCAATCAAACTCAATTTAATGAATTATAAAGAAAAAATAAATAAATTTTAGTCTGTGGGAAAGTCAAGTTCTGCTCACGTCAGATTGTGTTTTTACCTTTGCAGAGAGATAATTTGAGATGGATCTGTCTTGAGGAAGTAGGATTACATATATTCTCGCTTCTGATTTTGTGGATGTTCAGATTTGTTTCGGACTTGTGGGATTTAATAGGATTTGTTTTGGAAAAATATCTCTTGTACATGTATAATGTTTGCATGAGCTTTAACCATTCAGATAAAAATTATGCAATGCCATCAATGTATTTATTTTAAGTATTTATTTATTTTATTTATTTATTTTTAATATTAGTTTGGAGAATGTTTCGGCACGTGTTCACCATAAGACTAGAAAAACATAAAAATAATTTCTGCATTGGAAAAAAAACTTTTGAGAGAGTTGCTTTGAAATTAAAGCGTATGCAAATTCTATACGGAATGTAATTGAAGGGTCAACTGGGGTGAACACTTTCTTGCATACATGACACATTCTTAAACGTCATTCCCTGCGTTCTTCCCAAACGCAATAGTATCTGTTACATTTTCAACTTCTTTGTCGAAAGTAGCTTTCAAAAAGAATATATGCATTATTTATGCAATACACACAAGTTCAATTACAGATAGTATTTGAAATATATTAACAAAAATGTCACAAAACAAGTTTAAAACGATTTGAAAAGTGCACTTACTGTATCTTTCATAACTTGTTCAAAATGTTCTCTTACCTAAAAAATACGATCATAAATAGATTGCAACATAAGCATATAAATATGAAATAAATGAGAAATGACATAAAATGACTATCAATTTAATTGCACATTTACATTAATTTACTAAGAAAAAATATGAAGTTGTGGGAGGATTTTTTAACCTGGGTTGATCTGCGTAATTCTGAAATAAAGTGAGATTTCTCATTTTATTTCACTTTATCATTCAAAAGGAATTTTATATATAAATCCTGTGAACTTAAATTATTAATAATTAATATTTTGGCGCAACAAATGGCTTTATAAATTATTTAGATAGTGTATTGTTTTAAATCTTCCTGTACTAAAAGTAGGTGTGATTTTCAGTGATGTTTAAAACACTTTTACTTTCCTTACATATATAGAAATGGATTGGTAAAGTATTGTAACGCGGTCGAAAACGCGAATTCGAGTTTTCGACGGAAGAACGCGACTTGAATGGAACGTTTTTATTGTAATGTCTGTGTGTGTGTTCCCGGTGAGTCTGTGGATGCGATATCTCATGCACGAATTGAGCGTTTTGAACAAAATTTGCTACGATTATTACGATTTGGGAATGCTGGAAATCTATTGATTTCAAACGCGATCGGAACCCCCAAATTTTGGGATGAATTTTTAAAAAATACATAAAATTATAGGAATATTAAATAAAAGTAAATAAATAATAGTATTTATGCATTTTTTTATCTTAAAACGAATAAAAAACTTTTGGTCAATAGTTCGAGCCATATTTGAGATAATGCACTATTTTAAAATAAATTTATCTAAAAAATCACATTAAAATGAGTATCATCGAATATATAACACTTAGCGATTTATCTAGCAAACTTACCGACTAATTTGGCCAAATATCACCACATTGTCAAAATTTTAATTGTGGTTCCAAATGCACAAAATTAACGTCTAATTACTGGATTATAATAATTAACATATACTGGGGTAAATAGCTTAGCAGATGTTAGCAATATTTCTAATTCTCAAGTTATATTTATACAAAATATAGATAACACTTCAAAATAATTTTACATGTTGTTATCCAGAAAAGCGCTAAATATCAATGTACATTTCAACGTTAAAAACACTGTGCTGTTTATCTTGTCCATAATTATTTTGCATTGAAAGTAAAGTAATTGCATTATGTAGGTAAAGTCAAGTGCTGCCCACATTAGATTTTCTTGTTTGAGTTGGATCACGGATTTTCTTTACAAGAGCTGGTCATTTACGTTTTAACTTGATATAATAGATGTCAATTTATATTTGTAGAGTATCTGTTTCACTGTTTACATGGATGTTTCAGAACTGCTTATCAGTGCATATTTTTATTAATTACATTCACATATATAAATCTATGCGTTCTAGTTTGAATTCCCATCAAACGGGGTTAATGGATTTTATTCATATTAGCAGCGTGTTGGATATTCTCATGGACTTAATGAATGGTTAATTAATTTATAATTTGGTGACATAAGAATATTTTGAAACATAGAACTGGGTGACGTTAAATCAAGCGCGAAATAAGATAACTAAATATACGTACACCTCGAAAATCATTGAATTTCCCTCTTCAAACCTACAAGCATGAACCAAAATGTACTGAAAAAAAACAAATAAATTCCGGTTAAACATAAAGTGGCTGAACGACAGCGCCTAATATAGTAGCGACCTCTAGTGGGAGCGAAATGGAAGAAAACGGGAAAAAGAAAAACAAGAAAGATCAATCATGCTTAAAGCACTGATTATGAAACACTTTCCAACTCCAATGCAATTTTATTTAAACATGTCTAAGATGCAATACATTCCTCGGTGATATTTAAAAACTTATCACAATACTACATTAATTTATTATATTTGAAAACTTAAACCTTCATCGAAAAAAATGAATTTCATTCAAATAACGGCATTGAAATATAGACTGCCTGGTTTAAACATCTCTAAAATATGATACATTCCTCGGTAATAATTTTAGAATTATCATAATACTGCGATAATTTATTATATTTGAAAACTTCATCGAAACCAACTGAAATTCCTTTAAATGACGTCATAGAAAAAATAACACGTCTGGCTCTCTCAATAAAAGCAGCATTTCATTCATAAATAATTTCCCATTCATGTTATTCATCACAATACTATAATAATTTACTTTATTTAAAAATTAAGACCATGGAGCTACAAGTAATTAAACTCCATGCGTAAAACTTCATCGACGTTCTAAATGATTTTGTGTTAAAGAAATACAGCAATTCTAATACAACTCATTCTACATATTTTGCTGTTTACATTTTACAGAGGTGAAAAATAGGCTTCGTTGTAGAACTAATCAAATTTGGATGAGCATTTAAACTCAAATATATTGTAATTGCGTTGTTTCAGTATGTAGATGCACAGAATTTATGCAAAAATAAAGTGGTTTTAGGACGGATAGAACACTCAATATGAATTAAAAAGAACTTTAAAAATCACGATTTTGAGACAACATGGATGCTATATATCATTTTGAAGTGAGTCACGTGATCGTTTCTTATCATGGTCAAGTGATCGCTTCATATACGAGGCGTTATTATTATTTTAATTTTCATTTTAAAAACTACTGCATATATTTCGCTGAATTTTTTTTTATATATTTTATGGAACAATTTGAATATTACCTAAAATTTCGAAGCAATTTTTGAATTTTAAATCCGCTTAAAAAATGTTTGAAAAATTAGGTCCCATAGGGCTCAATGTATTTCATTTTTTCAACCCGGGTTCAATCCAAAACTAATTGGGTGATATTATTCATTTATATTCCCATAGGTCCTACTGACCGTCTGAACAACATACTAAAATTTTGTTTTGATTAAGTCATTTTTACGGCAGTTATCGTGCTAACGGACAGACAGACAGACAGACTGAACAAAGTCATAAACAATTTTCAACTTTGTTATAAAGTGTTAAAAAGCGCTCTGAAGTTTTTGATTTTTATTTTTCTAAAGTTTGCTATATCAATAAAAATTCATGTAAACGTATTCCCATACTTTGCTATATCGCTTAGCCAATTTCCTTTTGGCCCTGATAGTGTTGCGCTTATTTGATCGTTCAAATTCACGCTTGTTTTCCTGAAGTAGTAAGTCCGATTCTTACGGAAACGTAAGCATGCTTATTCATGATTGTCTGCTCTGCATTTCATGTTGTGATCATGTTTATGTTAATTACTGATTGTGCGGAAAATTGCGAGCTTTGAAAATTTATTACGAATTTGTTTTTAGCATGATTGTATTTTGAAACATACTAAATTGAGAAAATATATAGAAGAACAAATTCAAATAATAGGAAAATTGAAGTTAAATGAATCGGAAGTTAAGTAAGAAAATGCAGCCTGACAGAATTTTTTCATATAAAAATAAACCAACAATGACTTTCGACAAAACTGAAGTGACTATTAATGTAGGCTATATTCTTCTGCATTGATGGATGACAAATCCTCTATCATCGAGTTCTCCAGTATCCAATTTATTCCTATGTATTTGCAGTAAAATCAATTAGCTGAGAGTCGAGGTGGTTAATTGGTAACTTCTCAAGAAGCTTCTAATTCGCCATTCGCAAGACATCGACGTAAGAATAAGCCATCTTCTATGTCAGAAAGGAGAGTAATTAGAGCATGAAATGCCTATGTAAGATGGATACGTAAATACAGTGTACATTGTTTAACTAGGGAAAATTACTAAATTCTTCATGCCTCTTTCTTTCGCTCAGTACAATCAACGGTGCTTGTAAGCAATTATAAGTTGACAAGATTATGCAAAAAAAGAAGTAATAATAATCTGACATGTTGTATGAAATGTAACATTACCAAAAGTTATTTTTTAACACTTTACAACAAAGTTGAAAAGTGTTTATGACTTTGTTCATTCATTCTGTCTGTCTGTCACATGACCCACTTCAAAATGATACATAGCATCCATCTCGTCTCAAAATCGTGACTTTTTAAGTTCTTTCTAATTCATATTGAGTATCGTATCCGTCCTAAAACTACTTTATTTTTGCTTAAATTCTGTTGTTGTTGATGTTGTTGATGTTGACACCCAGACCGTCCGACCTACCAGAAAGGTGTAAGGTAACTATTTGGACGGCTGGGAAGTGCCACCCAATTTAGACCGGAACCCAGTGGGGGAGGCATCCACAGGGACCGTACCCTCCTTCCCCTACCACCAACCTCTCGGAAGGACTTACGGACCCACATGTTTAACGTGATCGTACTCCGCATGAACACGGCGGCAGTTCTGGCAGCGGCGAGAATCGCGCGCAAACCACCGGGCTGCCGCGCCCGAAAAGAGCCAACGACACGCGGTGTTCCCAGGTGGTCACCCACCCAAGTACTAACCGCGCCCGATGCTGCCTTACTTCGGTGATCTAACGAGAACCGGTGTTTTCAGCACGGTACGGCCGTTGGCCTTGCTTAAATTCTGTGCATCTACGTACTGAAACAACGCAATTACAGTATATTTGAGTTCAAATGCTCATCCAAATTTGATTATTTCTACAACGAATCCTAGTTTTCACCTATGTAAAATGTAAACAGCAAAATATGTAGAATGAGTTGTATTAGAATTGCTGTATTTCTTTAATACAAAATCATTTAATTCATGAAGTCTGCATAGCTGATATGAAGGAAATATTCATTGATTTTACAAAGCGAAGGACGATTTTTTTCGATGCAGTTTTATGCAATGAGTTTAATTACTTGTAGCTCCATGGTCTTAATTTTTAAATAAAATAAATTATTATAGTATTGTGATCAATGACATGAATGGGAAATTATTTATGATTGAAATACTGCTTTTATAGAGAGAGCCAGGCGTGTTATTTTTTCTATGACGTCATTTGAATGAATTTCATCTGTTTTCGATGAAGTTTTCAAATATAATAAATTATCGTAGTATTATGATAATTCTATAATTATTACCGAAGAATGTATTACATTTTAGAGATGTTTAAGCCAGGCAATTTATATTTCAATGCCGTCATTTGAATGAAGTTCATTTTTTTCGATGAAGGTGTAAGTTTTCAAATACAATAAATTAATGTAATATTGTGATAAGTTTTAAAATATTATCGAGGAATGTATTGCATTTTAGACATGTTTAAATAAAATTGCATTGAAGTTGGAAAGTGTTTCATAATCAATGCTTTAAGCATGATTGATCTTTCTTGTTTAAATTCGTATTTACTTAATTTTCTATTTTTTTCTCATTTTACGTTCCTCTCGTCAAACGGTGTGGTACTTCTACACTGGGCTATGTCGTTCAGCCATTTTCTGTTTGTCCCTCATAGTGTTGCGCTTATTTAATAGTTCAGATCCACTCTTGTTTCCCTGAAGTAATAAATCCGATGCTTTCTGAAACCTAAGTATGCTTAATTATGACTGTATGTGCTGAATTTTACGTTGTGATCATGTTTATATTAATTATTAATTGTGCGGAAAGTCATGAGCTTCTAAAATGCGTTAAGGATTTGGTTTTAGCATAATTGTATTTCAAAACATAGTAAATTGATATAAATTATAGAAGAATAAATTTAAATAATAAGAAAAGTGAAGGTAAATGAATTAGAAATTTAAGTTAAATGAATTAGATATTAGGTAAGAAAAAACATCCCTGAGAGAATTTTCTCAAAGTCTCACTGTACTACATATAGCACATTATAAGCAAAACATTATATAAAAATAAATCGACAATGACAACGAAATGGATACGAAAATACAGTGTCCATTACTTAACTAAGAAAAATTATTAGTTTTTGCATGCCTCTTTCTGTAGCTCAGTATAATCAACGCTTGATTGTAAGCAATTATAAGTTAACAAGCTTATGCAAAAAAATAAACAGTAATAATAATTTGGCATAATGTATGAAAATATAACATTACTCTTTTTTCCTTGAAGTAGTAAATCCGATGCTTTCTTAAACTAGGTATGTACTTATGCGCTTAATTTCACGTTGTGATCATGTTTATGCTAATTATTGATTGAGCGAAAAATCGCGAGTTTTGAAAAATTATTAAGGATTTGTTTTTAACATGATTGTATTTTAGAACAGAGTAAATTGAGATGAAATATAGAAAATAATGTTAAATAATAGGAAAATTGAAGTTAAATTAATCAGAAATTAAGAAAGAAAATACACCCTTTCAGAATTTCCTCAAAGTCTCACTGTACCACATGTAGAGTATTGTAAGCGAAACATCATATAAAAATAAATCAACAATGACTTTTGAGAAAATTGAATTGACTATTAATGTAGGCAATATTCTTCTGCATTGATGGATGATAAATCATCCGTCATTGAGTTCTCCAGCATCCAATTTATCCCCATGTATTTGCAGCAAAATCAATTAGCTGAGAGTCGAGATTGTTAATTGGTAACTTCTCAAGACGCTTCCAATCCATCATTCGCAAGACATCGGCATAAGGATGAACCATTTTCTATGTCAGAAAAGGAGAATAATTGGAGCAGAATATGTCTATGCAAGATGGATAAGAAAATACAGTATCCATTGCTTAAGATGTTAACTAGTGAAACTTATTGGATTTGACATACCTATTTCCTTCGCACTGTACAGCCCAACACTGGCTTGTAAGCAATCATACGTTGTCAAACTTATGTAGGAAAATAATCTGACATATTGTACAAACATATAACTTCTCCTAAATTTTTATGCTCCAATTCAAGGGTATGTTTGTTTCATTTCACAAACTGAACAATCTATATAGAACGATGAATATTATGAAAAAATATCGGTCTTTTGCTAAAATTATACAATAACATTATTGTGAAATACGAAAACAATTCTGATGGGGGCAACTTATTATTTTGCTAAACATAATAAAATGACATTACTTCTTTTATAATGAAATAATGATGTTTAAGATCCAAGGGACAATGTTTTTCACATTGAATAGCACATTAATCACTTTTCTCAAGGACAACTGTTTTGAAGTACCGAATTAGCTGTGTATATTTTGCGCACATATAACTTGGCAATTAAATATATTGCTATAATCTACTAAGCAATATATTAAATAAGGCTAATGATTAATTCATTAGTTCGGCATCATATTTAACACTTTACAACAAAGTTGAAAAGTGTTTATGACTTTGCTCTGTCTGTCTGTCTGTCTGTCCGTCACGATAACTGCTGTAAAAATGACTTAATCAAAATGAAATTTTAGTATGTTGTTCAGACGGTCGGTAGGACCTATGGGAATATAAATGAATAAAAATCACTTAATTAGTTTTGAATTGAACCCGGGTCGAAAGAATGAAAAACATTGAGACCTATGGGGCCTAATTTTTTAAACATTTTTTAAGCGGATTTAAAATTCACAAATTGCTTCGAAAATTTTAGGTAATATTCAAATTGTTCCATAAAATATATAAAAAAAATTCAGCGAAATATATTCAGTAGTTTTTTAAATAAAAATTAAAATAATAATTACACCTCTTATATGAAACGATCACGTGACCATGAAATGAAAAGATCACATGACCCACTTCAAAATGATATATGGCACCCATCTTGTCTCAAAATCGTGATTTTTTCAGTTCTTTTTAATTCATATTGAGTATTGTATCCGTCCTAAAATCAATTTATTTTTGCTCAAATTCTGTGCATCTACATACTGAAACAACTCATTTACAATATATTTGAGTTTAAATGATCATCCCAATTTGATTATTTCTACAACGGAGCTTATTTTTCTCTTATGTAAAATGTAAACAGCAAAATATGTAGAATGAGTTGTATTAGAATTGCTGTATTTCTTTAACACAAAATTATTTAGCCCATGGAGTCTGCATAGTTGATATGAATGAAATATTCATTTATTTTAAAAAGAGAAGGGCGAGATTTTTCGATGAAGTTTTAAGCATAGAGTTTAATTACTTGTAGCTCCATGGTCTTAATTTTTAAATAAAATAAATTATTATAGTATTGTGATGAATGACATGAATGGGAAATTATTTATGAATGAAATGCTGCTTTTATTGAGAGAACCAGGCGTGTTATTTTTTCTATGACGTCATTTGAATTAATTTCAGTTGGTTTCGATGAAGTTTTCAAATATAATAAATTATCGTAGTATTATGATAGTTTTAAAAATATTACCGTGGAATGTATCGCATTTTAGAGATATTTTAACCAGGCAATTTATATTTCAATGCCGTCATTTGAATGAAGTTCATTTTTTTCGATGAAGGTTTAACTTTTCAAATATAATAAATTAATGTAGTATTGTGATAAGTTTTAAAATATTACCGAGGAATGGATTGCCTTTTAGACTTGTTTAACTAAAATTGCATTGAAGTTGGAAAGGGTTTCATAATCAATGCTTTAAGCATGATTGATCTTTCTTGTTGTAACTTTGGTGTCATTTTTGCGAGATTTTTGTTAATTTTGCACAATTCTCAAAAAGTTGCAAAGTGGGAGATGTTTCTCCTAATTATTCATCAATATTGCAAAACTTATTGCCAAGTATTACAAATAGAATTTCATGTATATTTTTAGATTTTTTCTTTTTTTAAAGTGCAAAATCTCGAGAACGGTTCAAGCTAGCGTTCTGAAATTTGTCATTAGTTTACTAATGAATAAATACGTATAAATTAGTATTTTTGTAACATTATTGAATGCCCTCATTTTTAAATGCGTTTTTCAAAAATGCATTCAAAAATTAGGGAAAGAATTTTGAGGAAAAACTATTTCAAATATTAAAAGATTACTCCCAATACAGCCATTAATTTCTACGAACACGTTTCACTTTTATTAGATCTCATACGCAGCAAATATCTACTGACTACTCTAAGTGTAAATCGGTTTGTTACTTCGACATCAATGCTTGCACGAAAAAAAGTATTGGCAAATTATTACTCTTCTACTAAAATTCTACCAAATAATGTTGAAAATAAATGTTAAATACAATATTTATCCTATTCTTGTTCAGATGCTTCAAACTATTCCTGCTCTGAAAATTGAAACTTCGTGAAGGAGATAATGATGGAACTTCAATAAATGAGGCGAAAAAGGAGCCATTAATTCAGACAGAAACTCTTCTGCATTGATGTATGGTAAATCAAACATCATTAAGTATTTGTACATGCAGAATCCAATTTATTATTGTGTGGGCAGAAAAATCAATTAATAGAATCCAAACGACTAATTGGAAGCTTTTTTAACCACGTGCTTCTAATTTGTCATTCTAACTTCGGTATAGAATGAGCCAGCATTTATGCCGAAGAGGAAGAAACATTACGGAAGAAAATTAACATATAAGATGGGTAGGCAAAATTCTCAGTGCATAAGTTGGCAAACAAATATAAATTGCTACATCAATTGGGCAAAGACGACTTTCAATATATGCTCTATGTTAATTATATTTACCAGTTACATTTATTATTATTGATGTCAAAATTTTGTTATAATATTGCTTATACTAAAAGTTTTCCCGGAAAAATTTATTTTTCAGGATCCACTATAGAAAGAAATTAGTTGATAACTGAGATACTAGCCAGATAAAAAATGTCGTGCTTGGGACATTAATAACCTAAAAATGACTAGTAAATTATATAAATTTCCAGCCTATTTAGTAAATGGTATAATTAAAAAGTTTGTATTAGCTTAATATTCTTAATATTCTCTCCTTACTATCTTATATTAGCCAAATATTTACTGTCTCTGTAGTATAAGCATTACAATGTATTTACATTCTCTCATACTTAGCCTCTATGTTTTCTATTATATGCCCTGTCCCTTTATTTTGAAGCTTTTACTGTAGAATATATCATATTTTATAGTATTTACGCAATAATGTTATTAATTTCTCACGATTGGTAACAGTAGATCTATACTTTTATCTTTTGCGATTGGCAATATTGGTCTCGTCATTCAATGCTCGAATGCATAAGATATTTGCAGTGTATTTCAGGTATTTGTGTTTCCTATATAATTTTTCAATCTTTATGCTAGTCGCCCAAACAGCATTAGTTTATAAATAAAATCAATCTCTTGCTTCAGAAACTAGCATATATTGTGTTCATTTTGAATACATATTTGGACTTGAAAAATAATTATTTCGAAATGAACAATTGTAGGACTAGTGCTTTTTCACGTGTATGGCCTGAATGCTTGTTACTTTCCTTATATACAAAATGTATAAGGAAAGTATTGTGACGGGGTCGAAAATTCGAATTCGAGTTTTCGACGGGAGAGCACGTTTCAAGCATCCCTGATCACGAATCAAACATTTTTGAAGTGATGTCTGTGCGTGTGTGTGTGTGTGTGTCAGTGAGTCTGTGGAGACGATAACTGACGAACGAATGGACCGATTCGAACGAAATTTGGTACAAAAATCACAATCCGTAAACACTGAAAGTCTATTGTTTTTATACGCAATCGAATGTTCAGAACCCCCCTAAATTTTCAAGTGAAATTTTGAAAAAATCGTCAAAAAATCAAAACCGCTAATAAAGTTACGCAAATAGACATTTCTTATGTAATTTTTCATTAGAAAACGATGGACATAAATTTTAGAACGCTAACAGGAACCGTTCTCGAGATATTGCACATTTTTCAAAAAAATTATCAAAAAGTTATATAAAATAAAAAAAATATATTTCCCATTGAGAAACATGTTCACTTTTCATATGTAATACCATGCGATAAATTTGGTAATATTATTCTCGTGGATCTAGCTCGTGCCATTCATGAAAAAAGATACTTTGAGTAATACTTTTGTATTTGAACGCCAATAGTCATTTATCTGCTGTAAGAATAACTTATTTCTCCGTCCATAAAGCCTGGCGAGATTTTGGCGACGAATTTGACGGAATGTCGCCAACTTGGCGACATTTTTAATTGTTGCCAAATTAGAAAAAAATCTCGCCAAATTGATAAAAATGATGCTAAATCAATGAAAATGACGACTAATTGCAGAAAATTCAATACCTTGGAAAGAATAAAAGTATCTTCTATAAGAAAAACATTTTTTAACTGTAAAAGTAGTAAATTCATTGCATTATATAAGGAAAGTCATGTGTTGCCCACATCAGATTTTTTCTTTTTTCTTTTTCTATTTTCAAATCCACACCATTGATATTTGTTGATTATCTTAAGCTTGATGACTAGAAATAAGCATTTCATTTTTCTCATGATGGTAGATTCTCTATTCAATACTTATTTTTAATTTGTAGGCATATTTTAAGTTAGGGTTTTTGAGTTACAAGTTGAAACTTCTCTCTGTTCTATCATTGGATTTTCATATTATTTTTTTATTATACATATACAGGGTGTCTCAATAACTTTACTCTCGGCTTTTATTCGCTAAATATTGATCTTAAACATATATAATAAATTACAAAGTAGCGAAAAATAGCTACAGAATTTTATAAAATAGTTTAAAATTTTCAAGGGATATAAATTTTATGAAATACAAAATTAAATTTTTTAACGGCCCCCGTACAAAAACATTTCCAATGAAGAAAATGTGCCCCCTACACTAAGGTGATGTACAAAATTTCGGCATTTTATCATAAAATGCCCAAGAGATATGAAAAATCAAATATGTTGATTTAAACCACTTTTCGACACATCGACATGGGTTCTCAGAGTGGGAAAATCATGTCGGAAGATCGCGTTTCAGGGATATACGCAAATTATGAAGAAAACACAATGATTACATAAATAATAATTTCGCCATTTATTGGTACAAAGTATCTACACTGTGTAGAAATAATAACTTTACTCAAAGATTACAAAGCTTGTTCAAAATGTTTTCCATCCATGCCAAAGATCCATTAAAGAAGCAGATATTATTAAGATAAGAAGCAGATATTATTAAGATAAGAAGCAGATATTATTAAGATAAGAAGCAGATATTATTAAGATAAGAAGCAGATATTATTAAGATAAGAAGCAGATATTATTAAGATAAGAAGCAGATATTATTTGCCTATGATGCATTTCTGCGTTGCGTCATTTGCACTCTTGCTGTAAACATTTACATTTTAATTTGTGATTAATCCCTCACCAAATTTATTTAAACATATCTCTGAGACTTTTTGTGATAAAATGCTGAAATTTTGTACATCACCTTAACAGTGTATGAGGCATATTTTACTCATTGGAAATGTTTTTGTACGGGGGTCGTATAAAAATTTAAATTTTGTATTTCCTCAAATTTAATCAGCTGAAATTTTTTATCTATTTTATAAAATCCTGTACCTCTTTTTTTTAGCAACTTTGTAATTACTTATATATGTCTAAGATCAATATTTAAGGAATAAAAGCCGAGGTCAATGTTTTTGGGATAGCCTGTATATACAAGAAGGGCTATTTAGCGTTAATTTAATCAATTTGGCGACATTTACGTCAGTGTGGCAATATTTAAAAAAGTCGCCAAGTTTGCGACTTCTCGCTAAATTTTTCGGCAAAGCATTACGGGCGGCGGTGAAATGTGTTATTCATATAGTCGTTTGTTATGTTATTTCCAAGACATTGAATTGTCATCAATTAGTCGTCATTTTAATTAATTTAGCGTCAATTTTATCCATTTGGCGACATTTTCGTTAATTTAGCAGTCTCTAAAACGACTCGCCAAGTTAGAGATATGTCGCCAAAATCAGTCACCAGAATTTCGCCAAGCGTTACAGAGGGAGAAATGGGTTATTCTTATAGTATATTCTTATAATTATTCCAAAATATTGAATTTTAATCGATTATTCGTCATTTTTACTAATTTGGCTACATTTATATCGATTTGGCGGCATTTTCGTATATATATATATATATATATATATATATATATATATATATATATATATATATATATATACAAGGTTTCGCAAAAAGTGAACAGTGGGAAATTTTTAAGCAGCTGGTTGTTGATTCATAGTTTCTATTTAACAAATTAACAAATAAATGTAAACATTTACAAAATTAACATTAACATAGCTGTATAAAATTCTCATTTTGTACAGCCCGTCTACTGAAAAGAAGTCACATTACAAAAATTGTTACCCATACTGTATTTAGAAAAGCAAAAAACATTTGAATGTAATACAATTCAATTTGCCATGCACTCATGTCCAAAAGTTAAGCATAATTCGTAAAATTCGAAAAATTCGAAATTAATGTGGATACAGTGGTTCATTATCAGTTGTGGAGAATCGTGGGACGAAGGTAAATTATTGTGCTTATGAAAAACTGTTCGGTCGACGTCGACATGCGCAAATCACCGGCGCACGTCAGAACGAGTATAAAACGTCCTCGTTCAGCATGGCCAGTTGAAGCAGAAATTCGTAATTGCTGTGGTACGGAGTCTTTTTAACAAAAAAAAAGGACGAAAAATGTCACAAAGATGCCAAGTGGACATGTTTTTGAAAGGACGAATTATTGGAATGCTGGAATCCGGTCCAAACAGAAGCGTCTCGAATTCTGAATGTGCCTCAGTGTATGCTGTCCAGACTGTGGCAGAGGTTTTCAAACCACTAAAGATGTTACCCGACGACCTGTACCTGGATGGCCAAGGATAACAACCGCTCGGCAAGAGCTATATTTGGTGATAACTCTGCGACGTCAGAGGAACCTGTCTGCTAGATAACAGGGATCATGCCTGACAGCCGCCACAGGAGTCACTGTTTCGCGAGAAACTGTTTACAGGAGACTCAGACACGTTAGTCTCTATGCCAGACGAACAGCAGTTTGTATCCCCCTGACGTCTGCACAGAAACGCGCGCGTTTACAGTGAAGTTTGGAAGAATGGCAGTGGAGTGGACGACAGTGGGGCAAAGTCATGTCAGTGACGAGTCCAGATTTAGCCTGCAAAATTATTCTCGTCGTACCACGATCTGGAGAGAACGTGGAACGAGTTTTCACCCTGGAAACATCACTTAAAGACATCGTTTTTCGTTTGGGGGAGTCATGGTCTGGCAGGCATCATGATGGACGGCCGTACAGAACTCCACATCTTTGTCATGGAGTCGGTTGCCGGTCAAAGGTACAGAAACGAAGTCTTTGAGCCTACCGTTCGATTGTTTCGAGGTGCTGTTGGTCCAGATTTCATATTCATGGATGATTAATGCGCCTCCTCACTGTACGGCCTTGGTCGATGACTTCCTTCAAACTGAAGATATATAGCACATGCAGTGGTCTACCAACTCTCCAGATGTAAATCCAATACATCATGTGTAGGATATGCTCGTGAGACATCTTGCAGCCCACCAAATCTCAGTTTCGCGATTGAAAACTGTTCTCCATGAGACTTGGAACTCTTTGAGCACAAAACTCATCCAAACAATCATCGTAATTATGGGAAATCGTTGTGCAGCATGTGTGGCTACCCGAGGTTCCCACACACCGTATTAAACTGCAGCATCACATTGTTTTAATCACTCTGTTTCACTGAGGTTGACACTCTTATTGTGACCATTTTCTTTCAACCCTTTTATTTGCATAATAAAAACCATTATTATCTTTGTTTTGCACTGTTTTATTTTCCTATAACCCTATTACACCCGCATACCCCGTTTCCTTCCATCCCGATGTAGATTTCCTGAAAATTTTACATAAACAACAACTATGCTTAACTTTTGAACGTGAGTGTATTTTTCATTGATTGAAATTTCCATTGTAAAATAAAGGAATATCCACAAAGCAAGTTTGGTTGCAAATACATAGTTACTAAAATTTTACCACTTTTTTAAATTTATTTTATGCAGATATCCGAGTAATGTTATTACTTCACCATCATGTCGATCCCAGTTGTAGTGAAGTTCGAACTAGAATTTGATTTATGGCGTTGTTCCGTAGTGCCGATCTGTTTGAGGTGATTTTGATTTACGGCGAATGTGACCGATCTTCTAATCATGAAATGAAGTAAAGCTGTCGTCGTTTTCGAAACAGTCGGCGTCCTAGTTTTTATTCTGCGGCTTATATATCGACTGCAATTAACATGTTCTTGTCATCGTCAATATGACTCAGGAAGACAACGTGTATTAACGGAAAATGATGAAATAGATAATGTTTGATGAAATAACAGATGATGAAATAAATACATAATGTTTCATAAAAAGTTCAAAATCTTTAAATTATACTTCCAAAACAGCTCTTACTATGGCTGGATAAGATTAGCTTCTTTTAGAGTTCGTACTCAGTATGCTATCTTTGACCACGATGAAGATAGGACAGTTTGCAATTCTAAGATCACATCCAAAAAAATCTGATGTAGGCAGCACATGACATTCCCTGTAGACTCAAATTTATTTTTTCTTTCTTTATTTAGTAATTCATTAGAGTGAGTTTAATTTCACAAAATAACACTAAATTTGCATTTTTAATCTAGTTTTTGTTTTTATTTGGTAATTGGACATTTTTCGGAAAGCCGAGTAAAAAAATGCAAGAAATCTCAAATATCTTGAGAACGGTTAGTCCTAAAGTTTAATGGAGTGTGTTATATTCCTTTTCTCGTCAAAAATTGTGTATAAAACAGGTATTTCATTGATACATTTGAGTATGCGTAATCTTTTTTCTTTAGATTTTTGCAATTTTTGAGGGACATTTCGTAAAAAGAGGCAGGTTGCTCTTTTCCGTATCGTACAAAAATCGTATTAGCACCAGATTATCCTACAAGTAACTTATCTACAAAATTTTGTGAAACTTGGTCAATTAGTATTTTAGCTGGAGTGGATACATTAAATGTTTACGGGCCATTTCGTAAAAAAGGCGGGTTCTGCTGTTTCGAATCGTACCAAAGCCTAATCAGCATCAGGGTCACACCCAAGTAACTTACCTACCAAATTTATTGAAATTCGGTCCATTAGTTTTTGAGTTAGAGTGGATACATACGTTGCACAGATAGACAGACACACACACATAGACGTCACGCTAAGAATAGTTTTTTAGTATTCTAGCGGTTTCAAAACGTGTAGATCAGTCGAAAACTCGAGTTGCGATTTTCTAATGCATGATTCTAATATTTCCCCTATACATTACCATGTATTGCAGGGAAAGTAAAAATCTGATGTGGGCAGCACTTGACTTTCCCTGCAGACTTATATCCACGTTCCCTTTATTTTAATTAAACTTAATTCACTTTTAATTCAATTTTCGTTCTCATTTGGTAACTGAACTCATTTTCAAAGGTGGCCTAGAGAAAATTCAAAAAACCTAAAATATCTCAAGAACGGCTGGTTCTAATGTAATGGGGTTAGTCTTATTCTTTTCATCGTTAAAAATATTACGTATAAAACAAGCATTTAATAGATATATTTAATCATACGTATTTTAAAATTAGATTTTTGCGGCTCAGTTTGCAAAAGAAAATAGGTTAATTTTTCTCCGAATCGTAACAAAATGTAATCAGCACCAGGGTAACCCACAAGTGACTTATCTACCAAATTTTGTAAAATTCGGTCCATTAATTTTTCAGCTAGAGTGGATACAGACAATTTTTGCCGATCATTTCGCAAAAAAGGCGGGTTCTGTTTTTACGAATGCTACCAAAAACTAATCAGCACCAGAGTCTAACTCAAGTGACTTACCTACCAAATTTTATGAAATTCGGTCTATTAGTTTTTTAGTTAGAGTAGATACATACATTGCACAGACAGACGGACAGACAGACAGACAGGCAGGCAGGCAGGCAGGCAGACAGACACTCAGACAGACACACACACAGACGTCAGGCGCTAAAAACAGTTTTTTTTGTATTCTAAAGGCCTAGAAACGCGTATATCCGTCGAAAACTCGAGTTGCGATTTTCGGCATGATTCCAATACTTTCCCTATACATTATCATGTATTGCAGGGAAGGTAAAAAGATGCAATCAGCCATCGATCTGTTTGGAGCTTTATAAAGCTTCTTAGAATGGAATAATCGAAACTTGAAATGGAAGAAATTTACCCAAATGTAAATCTTAACTCCCGTTTTACACGTATGAAATTGCATGAATATCATTGTATGAAATTGTTATTCGTTTGAATTCTAAAATTTTAAGTTGTGTCCATTATCATATTCATCTCTCAAGTGGCTTCAGCTTGCTCGCAATTATATAATACATTACTTTTTCCTTTCTAGTACATCTAACGAAACTAAGAATTAATCTTATATCCAACAATGAATTTCCACGCAATATATATATATATATATATATATATATATATATATATATATATATATATATATATATATATATATATAAATATATATACTGCGTGGAAATATATATATATATAACAGCAAAGAAATACGAGGAAAAAGGGATAATCAAATGCGTTGCATATAATGGTTGGGGAGGATTGCGACTCCCCCTTCCGTTGATGATGATGTATGGGTGAAAATTTCAATTTTGAATTTCACTTGTCACTTTTATTTGTTTTATATATATATATATATATATTGTTCCTTTTATATACTTATTACTTTTATATACTTTTATATACTTTTATATACTTATTATACTTTAATAGTGAAAAATTGAAAATCCAATGAAGAATTATCCTAGAGCAACAATTTACAATTAAGAACTCTTCGTAAACAGAACAAACACAATAGAGAGACAATAATGAACGGAATTTATCGGAACTATATTTTTAACAGAATAATGACATTTTTACATAGAAGAAATTATTAACTCATGGCAGAATTCTTCTTCCTTAATAGAAGACAAATCATCCATCATCCTTTGCTCGTGCATACCAAATATCCAATTTATTTCGGTGTATTTGCAGCAAAATCAATTAACTAGTAATCAATTAAATGGTAACTTTTCGAGTCACGTGCTTCTAATTCGTCATTTTATGGACTTTGGCATATGAATGAGCCGTCATTAATGCAAGCAGTGAAGAATAATGGTGCATATTATAAACTTTGTGTTTAATATGGATAAACAAATATCCAAATATATGATTTAGGACATAACAGTAAAACGTTGAAAAGAATCAAAACACAACTTCAGTTACATCGTTTACTTTATTTACTTTCAAGAATTATATTTGTTAAAATCTCGTTTCCGATGCAGATAACTGCATAGATGCCATAGAACTGAGTTTATCGATCTCCATACAGGTATGTATGTCTGTATCGTAATATTCTGGCACATAGCAAAGCAACGCAGATATCGGTTATCTCATGGCGACGAGAGTAATATAATAGCGAAACCTGTCCATATTTGCAGTGAAGGAGTAATTTTAACTTTGGGAAAACACCCTATAGGAGGGAACTTTGAATGTGAGTTTTATTCAGTGTGAGTATTATCCAGAAATCGAACGTACAACATCTGCATTTTTACTTTCCCTGCAATACATGGTAATGTATAGGGAAAGTATTGGAATCATTCCGAAAATCGCAACTCAAGTTTTCGACGGATCTACGCATCTCGAGACCTCTATCATACGTAAAATCTATTTTTGGCGTGACGTCTGTGTGTGTGTCTGTGTGTCTGTCTGTCAGTCTGTCTGTGCAGATTTTGATTCCACTCTTAACTAAAAAACTAATTGACAGAATTTTATAAAATTTGGAATGTAAGTCACTTGTGAATACATCTGGTGCTGATTAGTTTTGGGTACGATTCGGGATAAAAGAACCCGCCTTTTTTACGAATGGACAGCAAAAGAATGTATCCACTCTAGATGAAAAACTAATGGACCCAATTTCACAAAATTCCGTAGATAAGTCGGTTGTGGGTCACCCTGGTGCCGATTAGATTTTGGTACGATTCAGAAAAAAAACCCTGCCTTTTTTTGCGAAATGACCCGCAAAAATCGACAAAATCTAAAATAAGAAACTACGCATGCTCAAATATATGCATTAAATGCTTGTTTTATATGTAATTTTTAACCAAGAAAATAACAAGACCAAGCTCATTACACTAGGACTAGCCGTTATTTTAATTTTTTCGTGTTTTCTCTACGACACCTTTGAAAATAAGTCCAGTTACCAAATGAGAACGAAAATTGAAATAAAAGTGAATTAAATTCAACTAAAATAAAGAGAACGTAGATGTATGTCTGCAGGGAAAGTCATGTGCTGTCCACATCAGATGTTTAGATACTTGCTCTAGCATCTCAGCTATTCACACTGTGAGAAAATATTTCATACATGTTCACAAAAATTTATTTTTATTACAGCTGTTAAAGATATTTTAAAACGTTTATTACTTTGGGAATAAAAATCAGAAAATAACTACCAGTTTTTTTCTCAGTTTCTTATTTCATAAATTTTTATCGTGCAATCCACGTACTTCCTTTTACTACAAAGGCAAACGTAGATGTATGTCTGCAGGGAAAGTCATGTGCTGTCCACATCAGATGTTTAGATACTTGCTCTAGCATCTCAGCTATTCACACTGTGAGAAAATATTTCATACATGTTCACAAAAATTTATTTTTATTACAGCTGTTAAAGATATTTTAAAACGTTTATTACTTTGGGAATAAAAATCAGAAAATAACTACCAGTTTTTTTCTCAGTTTCTTATTTCATAAATTTTTATCGTGCAATCCACGTACTTCCTTTTACTACAAAGGCACAAGCACTCAGTAATATACTAAACGCAACTGACAAATCTGAACTAAAACTGTCATATTAATTACAAATGAGCGTCTTTTCAAATTACGTAATACAGAGTGATGCATACCTAATTCAATTACGTGATGCAGCGAACTTATTAAACAAATATATGATTTGAGATTTCATAGACGTGCCTCTTATTTTGGAATTTTCAAATCTTATTTAATATTTAAAGTATTAATATAGAGTGAACAGAAATCTCCCGAGATATTAAGCAGAACTTATCAAATATATTTGCTCCCTGAAATTGATTCCAATGCAAAACCAATATTACTCAGCTGATTATGAAGGTATGTCGTATTTAGATTAAATATTTTTTGCGTATTTGTGTTTTCTCATACATAGTATTGAGAAACTAGTTTTAGAGAGCGAAAATTTTAGATTTCGAGATTTTGGTACCAATATATGTTTTAAGACATCCTGGACACGTTTTAGCTAGTTTTTGAGTCATGTCTGTCTGTCCTCCCCGTCATAAGGGAGCATGTTACCCCCAGTATGGGATACATTGTAAAATATGGTATCAATCGAAATATATTTTTCAATCCCTTTAAAGCGAACGGTACAAACTATATTTGTAATAATTTGGACCCACAATACAAATTTTTCAAATTTTTAATTGTAAAATTAAAAAAATATACTAAACATGGATTATGGTAAGAGAAAATTGAGTTAAGCCACACTCAAATGTATTTAGATTTTTCATGAAATTTAATGCTATGTTTTATAAAAAAAAACATTTTAATTAAAATTGAGGTAATCACCCTATGATAAAAAAAGACGATCATATACTTTGATAAAAATTATATGCGATACATTTTTTCAAACTGTGGGCGATTTCTGAATTATTCTATGACCCAGCGATAGAAATAATACTACATGCGATGAAACACATTTTTTTTCTAGTTTTGGTGAACTTGTTTTCTCTGAACCTGCACGCGTGACATGGCCCTGTAAGGGGCACGATCAATGGCGATACTTGGGGCTGTTGATTTCATTGAGATAAAAGGATATTTAGTTCTGTTTTTTCACGGCCCGCAAAGAATAAACAAAAAAGATCACTCATGCATAAAACATTGATTATGAAACACTTTCCGACTGAAATACCTTTTTATTTACTCATCTCTAAAATATGATACATTCAGCGGTGATATTTCATAAATTATCACACTACTACGGTAATTTACTATACTTGAAAATTTAAAACTTTATCGAAATATAAATCGTCTGCCTTTCTATGTAACATCAATGAATATTTCATTCATACCACTTATATTCCAGCCTCCACAGCTAAATAATTTGACTTGAAAAAATTCTGCAATTCTTATACAGTTTACCTTACAATCGCTTGATTTGCTTACATTTTGCATTTGTAAAAAATAGGCTTCGTTGTAGAAATAATCAAAGTTTAGTGATCATTTAAAATCCAAAATATTATAATTGCGTTGCTGTAGAATTTAAATACACAGATAATACGTGAAAATAATGGATATTTATGATGGATGCAACAATAAATATAAATTTAAACGATCTTTAAATATCACGATTTCTGCGCAGTGGGAAAAAAAATGAATGCCATATTTTATTTTGCCATCAGTCACGCGATCTCTCCATATATCATGAGTGTAATTATTATTTCAAATTTTATTTTTAAAACTACCAAACATATTTTGCTGATATTTTTTTTACATATTTTATGGGATAATTTAAATATTTACTGAAATTTCTGAAGCAATTTCTGAATTTTGACTTCGCTTAAAAATGTTTGCAAAAACTAAGTTCCTTAGGGTTTAATGTATTTATTTTTTTAATCCGGGTTAAATCCTAAACTAATTAGGTGATATTATTCATTTGCATTCCTATATGTCCCACAGTCTATCTATATGTCCGACATACTAAAATTTAAATTTGATAAAGTCATTTTTACGGCAATTATATTGCGAACGGAATGACAGACAGACCGATAAACAGAATTACCAAAGACAAAAATATTTTTCAACTATTTCGGAAAGTATTAAAAACAATCCATTATTTTCGGTTCTTCCCTCATCAGCTATGCTTGATAAAAACTTACCGCTAAAAAGTGATTACTTGCTTTAAGCACCGTACTCAATTCCCTATTAAGTGCATTAAAACATATCATTAATTCAGCATGCACCTATTACATACCTTATTCTGTGTCGATATGCTATTTAAATTAAATGCAATGTTTAAAAATATCTTGATAATTTATTTCTAAATTTCCATTCTCAATTATTTATTCCAGATAAAATTCTACAACATAACCGAATAGTTCTTTTCAGAAACTTCTTTTAAAAACACATTCTTGTCCCAGTTTATTCTATCTCTTCAAGGTAATTCGCGAAATATTTATAAAATAATGAAATCAACCTTGTCACTATAACATCACTTTTGTGCGAACACGGAAATTCGAAATTTTAATATCAAAGTGCCCAGGCATTCAAATTTTTGTTGCTATTATTTGAAGTATCTTTTTCAACGCGGCGCTAAATCTTGTTTATTTGTCATGAAGCGCACAATAAAAAAAATGTGCCAAGTATATTGAATTATTTTTCCAAAGAATGCATTTTTTCCTCCTAATAAGTGTCAATTTATCTAATAGGGAAACGAGGTTTTCATTGATTTTTAGAAGAACATAAAATACCACTTTATTTTTAATTTTGGTTATTTATTTACGCACAGAATATAGTTAAACTCTTAAGAGGTTTGCCAATTTAATAAAAATTTGTTTAAGCTATTAGCTATATTTCTGAATAAATATTTTTTATTTTTAAGATTTAGTTTTTTTTTAATTTATTATAAAGCTTTGTTGCGATAGTATATATACTCTGCCCACAAAAATTGAAGCATATCAATGGTATGTCAAAGAAAAATAGTGCTTTGCAAATGTAATGACATAATGCAATTAGCTAATAATATTTTTGGTACTGATATATGCAAATTTTGCCCACTGGAGCAAATTCACGTAATTTCCAGGTTGCTTTGAAAACAATTTTAAAAAGTTGTACAGTTCAAAAACCATTGTGGTTAGAGTAAATTTTAAGCTGTTGACTATCTCGGAACATGCACTTTCTTGAAAATTTTCTTAGAATGTTATTGAATGTATATGAGTGCCATTATATATTTTTAACTTTTTGTAGCCAATATATAACATCTAAGCTTCAGAGAGCTACGGATTTCCAAACTGGGTTAGCTGAGCTCCCAGTACAACATACCTCAGCTAGATTTTTTTTTAATTCGAATTAGCTTTTTAGCTATTTCATGTTGAAGCACGATTTTGGGGGATTTTCACATAAATCGGTTGCTTAGTAATCGAAAATATTATCACGGTGTTGCCATCTTGACATCATCAGCACGATCGAATAATGCTCTAACGATTTTATAGCCGAATCTGTATGGCAATTTTATTTTATATTTGTTCATTTATTTGTTTATTTTTAAATACATCGAAATATGCATTTTTCAGTTTTCATTTTCCTATTTCTCTGAGTATGAAAAAGACAGATTAGCACAATTCTATACATTGGCAAAAATATGAGCATATATTTTAGCATTCTAACGCAAAAATTTCGAATTACTCCATTTTCTGATTTTCTGTGTATTTTCAAACAAAAAGTTTCAATCTCTCTCAAGTTGGCGGGTCATAGTTGGACAGTGCTGTGGAGAGCAGTGAACGCTTGTGCGCATGGGAGACAAAGTGTTGCACGCGATTACATTTGCGTTGAAACTGAAGGACTTTTTCATTCTTTGCGCGGCAGTTAATTTTATCTATGATTTTGAAACGCGAGCGGGAGAGACATCTATTTTTAAAAAATTGAATGAATAAAATAATTGAATCTACAAAGTTAAAATTCACAAATTGTTTCGAAAATTTTAGAAATATTCAAATTATTCCATAAAATATATAAAAAAAATTCATCAAAATACGTTCAGTAGTTTTTAAATAAAAATTGAAAGAATAATGACACCCATATAATATGAAGAGATCACGTGACCCACTTCAAACTGATATATGGCATCCATCTTGTGTCAAAATTGTGATTTTTAAAGTTATTCTTAATTTATATGTAGTGTTGCATGCGTTCTAAAAAAGCTTTATTTTTGCTTTTTTTTGTGCATCCATATCCTGCACCAACGCAGTTGCAATATTTTTTAGTTTAAATGATCATCAAACTCTAAGTATTACTACAACGAAGCCTAACTTTAATGAATGTAAAATGTAAACAATTGATTGTAAGATAAGTTGTATAAGAATTCCTGAATTTTTTGCAAGCAAAATTTTTTAATTCTGGAGGTCTGGAATAAAAGTATAT
The DNA here is from genome assembly GCA_951213105.1 of Amaurobius ferox. Taxonomy (NCBI): domain Eukaryota; kingdom Metazoa; phylum Arthropoda; class Arachnida; order Araneae; family Amaurobiidae; genus Amaurobius; species Amaurobius ferox. The sequence goes on from OX578137.1 coordinate 107,369,235, forward strand.
GAATGAAATACTCACTGCTTTCATATAGAGAGCCAGACGATTTATATTTCGTTGACGTCATTTAAATAAAGTTTGAATGAAATTTTAAGCATGGAGTTTGAATGTACTTTTACCTCCATGTTTTTAAATTTACAAGTTAAATAGTTATTGCAGTTCTGTGATAATTAAAATAATATCGCCGCTGAATGTGCCGCATTTTAAAGACGTTTAAATAAAATTACAGTTGGATAGTGTTTTGTAATCAATGCTTTATGCGTGATTGATCTTGTATTTATTTTTAGTGTTGCATCCTTCTTAAAACCGCTTTATTTTTGCATATTATCTGTGTTCCTAAATTCTGTGCTTACGCAATTACAATATTTTTTATTTTAAATGATTTCTTTGATTATTTGTATAACGAAGTCTAATTTTAACGTATGCAAAATGTAAACAAAACAAGCGATTGTAAGATGAGTTGCATAATAATTGCTAAAATTTTTAACGCAAAATTATTTAGCTCTGGAGTCTGGAATATAAGTGAAACGAATGGAATAATCATTCATTTTTCTTAGTTAGAGAAGCAAGCTATATTATAGCATTGCTTTTTTCGATGAAGTTTTAACTTTCCAATTATTGTACTATGATCATTTTGAAAATATCACCGCTGAATGTATCTCATTTTACAGATGTTTAAACAAACTTTCATTTCAATTAGAAAGTGTTTCATAATCAATGCTTTATGCATGAGTAATCTTTCTTGTTTAATTTCGATGTACATAATTTCCGAGATATTTTACTTTTTTTGCATTTTGGGGCATACAAAAAATATGAAATTTGGTATATTTATTAACACGATGAAATAAACTCTTTATCGATGTAAACTTAGGTTTGGCTTGAAATTGCTCGCTAAAGCGAGTTACGGAGGATGGCGACGCGTAGCGAGTAGGGTCCTAGTCATTTAAAAAAAATATATTTGTTGCGACTTTTGATTTAATTAGCTGATTCGGTTTGGAGATATGGCAAACGTTGAAATTTGGGCAAAAATTATTTGCATTAGCTTGCAAAAATGATCATAACATGACAAGAATGGTGAAAAATATAATAATATCTTTGACTGACTTTTTTTAATGTTATGCCTTTATATTTTGACAATTTTATATCAATTAACAAATATATTGGAATATATTTATAAAAATAATACTTTTAAAATAGTGGCTGCATAATCATGATTTGACATGGAATGCCAAAGACTCACAAATTCCAATTAAGTTATCCATTGATGTTTATCAGATAATTCACTATTAGATATTCATATCTTTTAAATATTTCATAAAATGAATCGAGGTATCAAAATGAACAAAGTTAAAGTCACTTGAATATACAAAAGAAACTGATTAAAGTGAATGAAACCCTCCTCTGTACAGCATAAAAAACTGCTGCACTGCATCAATGGAATCCTTGCAATTATTCAAGGGATTCACGAGAGCATAAAATAATCCTAGAGGGGTTCATAATGGCATAAAATCAAGTTAAAAGAGCCGCAGCATTGAAATGACTGCGAAGCACTTCAATATTGCTGGTTTCTGAATACTTTATAATCATTAATGTAATTTGTTATATGTATAAAATAAAAGTAATTTCTTTAATGACAGCCACGTAGAGCTGGATTTAGAAATAGGTTATTTATAGAATGAAAGTTTTAATAATTTGGAAAATTGTATTTGGTGTTTTAACACTTTACAACAAAGTTGAAAAGTGTTTATGACTTTGTTCATTCTGTCTGTCTGTATGTCTGTATGTACGTTAGCACGATAACTGCAGTAAAAATGACTTTATCAAAATGAAATTTTAGTATGTTACACAAACGGTCTGTGGGACCCATGTGAATATAAATGAGTAATAATACCCAATTAGGTTTGGATTGAACTTGGGTTGAAAAAATGAAATACATTGAACTTTATGGGACCTCATTTTTGAAACATTTTTTAAGCGGAATTAAAATGCACAAATTGCTTCGAAAGTTTTAGGAAATATTCAAATCATTCCATAAAATATATAAAAAAATCTCAGCAATATATATTCAGTAGTTTTTAAATAAAAATTAAAATAATAATTACACCTTTCATATGAAGCGATCACGTGACCCTTATTTAAAGAGATCACATGGCCCACTTCAAAATAAAATATGACATCCATCTTGTATCAAAATCGTGATTTTTAAAGTTCTTTTTCATTCATATTTTGTCTTGTATCCGTCCCGATTTATTTTTCTTAAATTCCGTGCATCTACATACTGAAACAGCGCAATTACAATATATTTGAGTTTAAGTGATCATCCAAATTTGATTATTTCTACAACGAAGCCTACTTTTCACTTATGGAAAATGTAAACATCACAATATGTAGAATGAGTTGTATGAGAATTGCTGCACTTTTTAACGCAAAATTATTTAGCTCATGGAGTCTGCAATATAGCTGATATGAATGAAATATTCTTTGATTTTACAGAGAGAAGGATGATTTTCTCGATGAAGTTTTAAGCAAAGAGTTTAATTACTTGTTCCTCCATGGTCCTAAGTTTTTAAATAAAATAAATTATTATAGTATTGTGATCAATGAAATGAATGGAAAAATGTTTATGAATGAAATGCTGCTTTTATAGAGACAGCCAGACGTGTTATATTTCGATGACGTCATTTGAATGAATCTCAGTTGTTTTTGATGAAGTTTTCAAATATAATAAGTTATTGTAGTATTATGATAATTTTAATAATATTACCGAGGAATGTATCGCATTTTAGAGATGTTTAAACCAGGCAATTTATATTTCAATGCCGTCATTTGAATGAAGTTCATTTTTTTCGATAAGTTTTAAGTTTTTAAATATAATAAATTAATGTAGCTTTGTGATAATTTTTTAAATATTACTGAGGAATGCATCGCATTTTAGAGATGCTTATATAAAATGGCATTGAAGTTGGAAAGTGTTTCATAATCAATGCTTTATGCATGATTCATCTTTCTTGTTAATTGTTACTAAGAGTTGGAAAATAATAAAACATATTCAAATGAGAGCAATACTGAGATATTTTAAAGTGTCCTTTATATGTAATATGGAGTGATCGGCAATTGTTTAAATTGTTGATGACGAGAATCGTATAAAATTGAAAGTATGTTTGTCGGTTTGCTCGCCTGTTCCTTATTATACAAATCCACAGTTTTTGACAATTTCTTTTTCGAATTTGGTACGATTATTCCTCTTTTACTTACCCATCATGCGTCGACTTGTTTTTTACCCAAAAGTTGTCGAGATCTTAAGATTAAATTCACCTTCTATTGTACAGACTATTTTCATCCTACATGTTAATTGAAGAACATTTCATATTGCTCAGCAACAGAATTATATCAAATGTGTTTATACGACAGACGATTTTCATTTAATTTTCATCAGCTTTAAACAATAAATAAATTATTTTTAAAAAAAATCTTATAAAAAAAGAGTATTATAATTTTGATTAGGTTATACCAGTTACGGATCTGAAATATTTGATTTGAAAATTATTGATATTTTCAATTTCATAAGGCATCGATTTTATTTTGGCATTTTATTTCAAATTCATATTTATTTTTTTACCAACTGTTATAACAGGATAAAATTGGTACGGATAAATGTTTTGCTACCTTCTTAACACATTCATTTCGACCTATGTTGACCAAACTTAATATTTCTTCTAAATTTGTTTACAAACAATTACAGATAGTTTTATTCTTAGAATTTATGCATAGGCAAATAATTTCCTGTATCAAGAACCTAAATTTTTCCTTTCCTTATATACATAATGTATAAGGAAAGCATTGTGACGGGGTCGAAAATTCGAATTCGGGTTTTAGACGGAAGAGCACGTGTCAAACATCCCTGATCACGAATCAAACATTTGTGTGTGTGTGTGAATGTGTGTGTGTGTGTGTGTGTGTCAGTGAGTCTGTGGAGACGATAATTGACAAACGAATGGACCGATTCGAACGAAATTTGGTACAAAAATCACAATAAGTAAACACGGGAAGCTTATTGTTTTTATACGCAATCGAAAGCTCAGAACACCCCTAAATTTTCGAGTGAAATTTTGAAAAAATCGTCAAAAAATCAAAACCACTATTAAAGTTACGCAAATCGACATTTCTTATGTAATTTTTCATTAGAAAACGATTGGAATAAATTTTAGAACGCTAACATGAACTGTTCTCGAGATATTGCACATTTTTAAAAAAAATTATCAAAAAGTCATATAAAATAAAAATAAAAATATTCCCTATTCAGAAACATGTTCACTTTTCATTTGTAATACCATGCGATAAATTGGGTGACATCATTCTCGTGGATCTAGCTCGTTCCATTCATGAAAAAAGATACTTTGAGTTCTACTTTTGTATTTGAACGTCAATAATCATTTATCTGCTGTAAGAATAACTTATTTATTCCTCCATAACGCTTGGCGAGATTTTGGCGACGAATTTGATTGAATGTCGCCAACTTAGCGACTTTTTAAATGTTGCTAAATTAACCAAAAACTCGCCAAATGGATAAAAATGACGCTAAATCAATGACGACTCATTGATTATGACGACATGAAAAATGACGACTCATTGACGAAAATTCAATGTCTTGGAAATAATACAAATAACTATAAAACTAATCTTTTTTTTCTGCTGTAAAAGTAGTAAATTCATTGCATTATATAAGGAAAGTCATGTGCTGCTCACATCAGATTTTTATATTTATTTTAAGAGAATTAGATTAAATAGTTTAATATAATTTTTTATAGAATTTTTGAATGCTGTAAGAATTTTCATATATTTCAAATCTTCAGCAACATCGGGTATATAACATCGGGTATATCTTCTGGTTAAAAATAAATAATCCGTCTATTTGTAGGTTCATTGTAACAACTTTAATGAAATTTTGAACCAATTGTTCATAACCGCAAAGCTGAAACTAGTTCTAGAGTACTAAATCTAGTATTGGCCCAATCTCTAATTGGCGCTATCTCATATTGGCCCAACATTGGCTCCATTATTGTACCAATATAAAAAAGTGGACATTTTGACGGAATTGGCCCGTATTGGCTAAAAATATCGGGACCATATAAAGTCAATATTTCCAATGCAATACTAATATTGGCGTAATATTGCAGTGAAAATATTAATCTGGAGGCCAATGTAATCCCAATATTGGGCAAATATAGGAGGCCAATGTAACCCCAATATTTGCCAAATATTGGGATTATATTAGAAACATTTCAAATGCAATGCCAAGATATACAATATTGGCTCAATATTAGACCCATATTAAATTTTGCAACGGCAATTATGTTACGCAGATTTATTGGAACAATATATGTCAAAAGGCGATGTTAGATGCACATACATGAAGTTCTATAATGCAGGAAAAACCTGATTCATATGCATACTCGAATGACCACATACATTTATTTCCTTGATCAATTGAAAACTTCACATCACCCTTACATCTAGTGTATTGATTGAAATATTACTTGAATTCATATAATTCATTTAATCAAGATTATTCTTGATCATGAATTACAAGATGTTCTTACTGCCCTGCAAGATACTGGCTCTTCCATGCGATTGCATAATCCTTGCAAATAATGGATATTGTTGTCTACAGAGGGAGCGGTATCATTGTAATCATAATTCATGGATATCTCTAAGTCCCATTATAACAATTGGGACAAATATTGAATTTGCTTCGATAAAACGATAAAACATGGCATCTCAGAGCATCAATTGATTAGTATCATCGAAAAATAATCCAACGTTTCGTGTTTTTGTGATAATTATTTTTATGGAGTCGGCAATAAACATTGAGATTCTTTAATGATGATTCGTACCAAGATATTTTTAGCCACAATATTTGAAAATGCATCTATGAAAACTACTTAAAATAAGTAATAAATAGCTGTAAAATATCCTACAATATGATTTTACAATTTGAAAATATTGGAAAATAAAACAAAAACATATCTGCCGTTTGAGTCTTCAACTTGATTTTTTCACACATTCATATTCCATAATGCTTTTTTCTAATTTCATCACAATCATTTCCATAACAGAAAAAAATGCACGTCTTCAGATTTGGTATCCACATAATTCGTATGAATCTATTAAAAGTTTATTTTTTTTAAACTTTATACAGTGTAATGACGTGTGGGGCCTTACTGTGTTAATAAAAACTAATGTTATACCATTGACATTCATAGCTTAGTTCAAAATAGTAATATCCCTGTATACTATATACCGCCAACATTGTTCAGGGAATTATCTTTCCTTTCCATAAGAAATGCCTATGATATTCTGAACAATGACAATAATATGAGTACATGGTGGCATTCATAATTTGAAGTACTCTATGAGTATTAATTGCATCAAAATATTACATAACACTAACAGCATTTTTTTTCACAGTGACGTAAGATTTATGTCACTGGACGTCGCAGTACGTCTCGGCAATATCACATTGTGGTCACAGCGAAGTCAATTTGGTCATTTCCATGGTCGTTTGCGACGTCGCATATTAACTTGTGTGTGACGACACATTGTAATCGCCATTGTAATGTCGTCACATCGTTACGTGGCAATTAAATTGTGGAAACGTCACAGAATATAGTTACAATGAAGTTACAAAGTTACTAATACTTAACATGATGTCACATTGTCACCCAGGTGTCACGTGACTACAACGTCACTGTCACACATGTGACGATCTTTGTTGTGAGGGAAGCAAGTCCCATTTTTTTGCATACATCTTCGCCTCTGTATGTTTTGTCTGCCTGTTTGCCCCACTTGGCGACAAATTTATCTATGACATAGTGACCTTATCGACAAATTTGGCGAAATATTGATAAGTTGAGGACCATAACAAATGCAGCCATATTGACAAAAATATCATCAAATTAACGAAAATTCAATGTTGTAGGAAAATAGAGTTTAATGTTTTTCCGACTAATCCCTGTCATTTTTTGGGTTAATAAGTTCGTTGTCGCCAATCCCCCTTCTATAATGTTCCTTGTCGCTTTGTAGAAATTGTTATTGTAATATTAAAATATAGTAAGTTTTACTCTTCGGGGATTTGTTTGACGGCTGGGGATTTGTATGCATTTTGTTATAAATTAATAACATTTATTTGGAGAGTAGCATGTAATTTGAAGCATTTCAATGCATCTACTAAAATAATTTTTCGTAAGAAATTCATATTTGCTTATAATACATGCAAACAGCTGCATGCGTTGCGTAACTTGAAATACCCTATTTATAAATCTTTAGTATTCAACTTATCGATGAATTTTTAATATTTATCTGATGGATAGTTAGCATTTACTTTGCGAACCTTTAGAAATAACCTTATGGGTGACAGTTTAGAATTTACCTTATGCATGTTTGGTTTAACATTTACTTTACGAATATTATCATTTATCTAATGAATGTTTTATACTTACATTAATCTGAATTTTCAATAAGTATTAATAAAATAAAGAAGAAAATAATTTATATAAATGGGGGAAGCTCCGAATTTTGTAAAATTTAACATTTAGATGCAAAGTTTTATAAAACTACAGCAATAAAGATCTTAGAAATAAAGACGTTTTCAATTAATTATTCATTAATCTTACATTAATTTCCTTTACTAATTTTTAGAATTTACTTTAAGAATGCTTGTTTTGTGGATGTTTAGAGTTTGCTTTATAAATATTTGAAAATTTATTTATGTATGCAAAGTAATTTCCTTATTACTAAATTTAATATTTATGATTTTTTTATACTTTGTGCGCAGTAAAAAAAATATGATGTGGACAACACATGACTTTCCTTATATAATGCAATGAATTTACTACTATTTTACAGTTTAAAAAATGTTACTCTTATAGTAGATACTTATATGCTTTCCAAGATATTGAATTTTCTTCAATTAGTCGCCATTTTCATTCATGTAACGTCATTTTTATCCATTTGGCGAGGTTTTTGCTAATTTGGCAACAATTTAAAATGTCGCCAAGTTGGCGACATTCCGCAAAATTCGTCGCCAAAATCTCGCCAAGCATTATGGACGGAGAAATAAGTTGTTCTTACAGCAGATAAATGACTGTTGGCGTTCAAATACAACAATATTACTCAAAGTATCTTTTTTCATGAATGGAACAAGCTAGATCTACTAGAATGATGTCACCCAATTTATCGCATGGTATTACATATGAAAAGTGAACATGTTTCTCAATAGGAAATTTTTTTATTTTTATTTAATATGACTTTTTGATAATTTTCTTGAAAAATGTGCAATATCTCAAGAACGGTTCATGTTAGCGTTCTAAAATTTATGACAATCGTTTTCTAATGAAAGACTACTTAAGAAATGTCTATTTCCGTAACTTTATTAGCGGTTTTGATTTTTTGACGATTATTTCAAAATTTCACTCGAAAATTTAGGGGGGTTCTGGTCATTCGATTGCATATAAAAACAATAGGCTTCCAGCGTTTACGGATTGTGATTTTTGTTCCAAATTTTGTTCGAATCGATCCATTCGTTCGTCAGTTATCGCCTCCACAGTCTCACTGACACACACACACACACACTCTTTCACACAGGCACACATACTTTCACACACACACGCACACACACAGACATCACTTCAAAAATGTTCGTTTCGTGATCAGGGATGCTTGAAACGTGTTCTCTCGTCGAAAACTCGAATTCGAATTTTCGACCCCGTCACAATACTTTCCTTATACATTATGTATACAAGGAAAGTAATAAGTCGTAAATCGAGATCGTAAAGCAAAACCTCAAAGAAATTGAACGTATGAATGTACGAGCAAGTCCAATGGAGCTTCTCTCACCTAATATTTTATCCAGAATATTCCAAACTGTCCCGAGTTCTCTTCTCTATTTCCCATTGCAGTCTCCATAAATATGTCTTTCTAAGCTTGATATATGTGCATATAAATAAATGTATTTTTTATGCTACAATATTACCCGCTTCCTGCTTACCCCTTCTCTGTACTTAGCGCCTTTGCAATCAGCTATGCAAATACAGCATTGCGGATTTCACATTTGAATGAACCATATATGCCATGTGGTGAAGGGGTTGAGAAGAACACTAACGGAGGGGGATAACACATAGTGTGTGTGGGGGGGGGGGAGAATTTAAAAGTGGGAACTTGTGTTGTTACAACATCCGAGAAAATCCCGTTCACCCACTATAACCCTTTGGGAAATCCGTCCTACAGAAGTGCCCTTATGCGGATGTATTCGGCTTTTATACAGTCAGTGTTCCACATGTTTGGATTAGGAATTTGATTTCTGTGTCACGCCGGCTTTTATGACTGGATTTTTAAATTGTAAATGAGATTCTTTTGATGCTTTATGAAATTAGAATGCTGAAATGAAAAAAAAAATCCTTTTCTACGCAAAATATATGAAATTACTGGCGAAATTATCCACAAGAAAAGAAAGAGTTACGTTATTCTAATGTTTGAAAGAATCTTTATTGCTAAGATCTTTATTGGTGTAGTTTCATAAAAACTTTACATTTAAACATTAAATCTCACAAAAATCCGAGCTTCCTCCATATAAATACATTATTTTCTTCCTTATTACTTTCCTTATATACATAATGTATAAGGAAATTATTGTGCGGGGTTGAAAATTCGAATTCGAGTTTTCGACGGGAGAGCACGATTCAAGCATCCCTGGTCACGAATCGAACATTTTTGAAGTGATGTCTGTGCGTGTGTGTGTGAAAATATGTGTTGTTGTTGTTGAGACCCAGACCGTCCGACCTACCAGAAAGGTGTAAGGCAACTGTTTGGACGGCCGGGAAGTGCCACCCAATTTAGACCGGAACCCAGTGCGGGAGGCATCCACAGAGACCGTACCCTCCTTCCCCTACCACCAACCTCTCGGAAGGACTTACGGACCCACATGTTTAACGTGATCGTACTCTGCGTGAACACGGCGGCAGTTTTGGCAGTGGCTGGAATCGAACCCGGGCCTACCGAGTGCAACTCCAGCGCGCTAACCAATGGGCTACCGCGCCCAAGTGAGTGAAAATATGTGTGTGTGTGTGTGTGATAGTATGTGTCTGTGTTGAAGGCCCAGACCACACGACCAACCCAGGGGTTTATGGTAACAAATTGTGTGGCCGGAGTATGTGTCTGTGTGTGAAAGTATGTGTGTGTGTGTGTGTGTGTGTATGTGTGTGTCAGTGAGTATGTGGAGACGATAACTGACGCCCGAATGGACCGATTTGAACGAAATTTGGTACAAAAATCACAATCCGTAAACACAGTCTATTGCTTTTATACGCAATCGAATGTTCAGAATCCCCCTAAATTTTCGAGTGAAATTTTAAAAAAATCGTCAAAAAATCAAAACCGATAATAAGTTACGCAAATAGACATTTGTTATGTAATTTTTTATTAGAAAACAATTGACATAAATTTTAGAACGTTAACATGAACCGATCTCGAGATATTGCACATTTTTCAAAAAAATTATCAAAAAGTCTTATAAAATAAAAAAAAATATCTCCTATTGAGAAACATGTTCACTTTTCATCTGTAATATCATGTGATAAATTTGGTGACATCCCTCTCGTGGATTTGGCTCGTTCGAAAAAAGGTACTTTGAGTAATACTTTTGCATTTGAACTCCAATAGTCATTTATATGCTGTAAGAATAACTTATTTCTTCATCCATAGCGTTTGGCAAGGTTTTGGCGACGAATTTGGTGGAATGTCGCCAACTTGACGACTTTTTTCAATGTTGCTAAATTAACGAAAAACTCGCCAAATGGATAAAAATGACGCTAAATCAATGAAAATGACGACTCATTGACGAAAATTCAATATCTTGGAAAGAATATAAATATCTATTATAATAATAATCTATTTTTTTACTGTAAAAGTAGTAAATTCATTGCATTATATAAGGAAAGTCATGCGCTGCCCACATTAGATTTTTAATATTGATAGCCTCCTCAATAAGCAATATAGTCTATATATCAAAATATTTTAACAATGAATTCATCAATTAGGCGTCATTTTCATTACTTTGACGATATGTTTGTCAATCTGAGGCGAAATACTGCCAATGGCGATATCCCGCTAGATTATTCGTCAAGTTCGCCAAACGTATCACTAAGTGTTACAGATAAACAGAGAGAAGATCATTTTTTATATACTAGAAGGTATGCCCTCATACGATGAAATTCAAAATTTGCAAATCAATACCTCCCAATTATTATTAATTAGCGTTATTTTTTAATTTATATTTATTGAAAATAACTTCACAGTAGAAACACTATATGAAGTAATGGCATTTAAAATTCCTAATTTTTGCAGATTTTAAATGATTGAATTTTGTATTTGACAACAGGGTATGTATGCTTTTAAATGACGCCAACTTGCTAAAACTCTAAAAACAGTACCATCATAAAACAGTTTATCGCAAAGTAGCGATTTAGAACGAGTTTTATTGGTTTTCTTATTCAAAATTTCATATGAAACAAATATTATATAGTTAAAACTTATTTTTCTGATATTTTCAATGTGAGAATAATTTTTAAAAGAAGTACTGCTTTCACTACAAAAATCATTTGACTAAGATAACATTCTGGTCATATAAAACAAGTATTATATATTTAACAACTGGCTACTCCATTGCTTATCATCTGTTTGTGGTCCAGACTTAGCAAAATATAGCATGCCATGTTTTGTCTATCATGCTATTATGCGAAGCGAAAATAATTGCACACAATAGGTTGCAGCACATCAGGAGCGCATATTTAGCGCTTTAAATTCGTCGCAGTTTGATTGTCAATTGTTAATTTGACAGAATATATTTTCAACTATATATTAACTATTCTACTCTAACTCAATTATAGTATATTTTGTAGTAGAATGAGTAGTTTGATAAACTGAAATAAGTGTTCTAATAGGTGTTACTGAATTTAGTTTTCATGAAAGAAAAATATATGGAAATGCAAATTAATTATAAAATATGAATATTTTTTACATTAAATATGTCATAGAGTCGTAGCTATTATTTTTATATATTTAAACTTCTAAATATGAAACGTAATTGAATTCCGCCAGAAAATTTAAAATTTATTTGATTTGGTTTTGATATTTAAAAACCTTGCAGTTTCTAATATTACATAGAATATACAGGGTGTTCCAAAAAGATTGAAACTCACTTTAATTTTTTACCTGTTGGAAATAAGTGGGCAATGCAAATTGCAAAAATGTTGAAAGTAAAGTAGGAAATAAGACTACGTTAATGAAATAGTCCTCCCATTAATTTTCAAAAAGTTACGCTTTTTAAATTTTTATACGATCCCCTTACACATTTTTGGGCAATCAGAAAATTTTTACTTTTAATGCAACAAGATCATTAATAAAAAAACCTCATATCTGTATCTTTAAAATCAACTGAATTATGATAAAGGAAAAAATCTGACTTTTGCCAATTTTCTGTACCATGTGATAGGCTGTTTCAGCAGTGAAAATAGGGATCATAAACAAATTGATGATGGAAATTGTTGATGAAGCAGTGGTACTCACTATGCGGTTCGGGCACATAATTAAAATATGCATACATTGATCTTTCTTGTGATATGTCACAAATTTACATTTCTAATTTGATATATCGTCCCCATTCACAATTTTCAATTAAATATAGTTCGCTCAATTTTAAAGATACAGATATGCGGCTTTTATAATGATCTTGTTGCATTAAAAATAAAAATTTTCTGATTGACCAAATTTGTCTAAGGGGGCCGTATAAAAATTTAAAAAGTGTAACTTTTTGAAAATTAATGGGAGGACTATTTCATTAATGTAGTCTTATTTCCTACCTTACTTTCAACATTTTTGCAGTTTACATTGCCCACTTATCTTCAACAGGTAAAGAATTAAAGGGCGTTTCAATATTTTTGGGACACCCTGTAGAGTTCACCTTTGAAAAAGATTTATATTTTGAAGTTGGATCGCTAAACTATAGTGGTAGGTTACAGTTAGACTGGACTTGAATGCCGCTAGGAGAGCTATACCATGTCGACCAATGGCTAAACGATAGAAGTCAATAAGGTAACGCCATCTAGTATGACTTAAGAGAAGCAAATTCAGAAAAAATAACAAAAGAAATGCAGAAAGAATAAACTAGAGTAGCAAACAAAAAAAAATTAAATGCTGAATATAGGAACTCAAATTGAGGAACAAAAAATGAGCAAAATGAAAGAAAATTAATAATTGTTTCGTTGCTGTACTCTGCATTTTTCTCTTTTTGTCTGTGCCTCAAGTTTTTTTTTCTTGGCATTCTAATATTTTTTCTCGTTTAACTGATCTCTCATCACACTTGGTGGTGCTACCTAATTGCCTTCTATCGTTTCAGCATTTTTCTATTTGGCTGACATGATATAGCTCTCATTTGAGCATTCAGATCTAAACGTCTTTGCACTGAATAATTCCAAAGATTACTGACACTTGCGTCTCCTTACTTAACCTGATTTGCGAATCATTTTACGTTGTGATCTAATTCGTAATCGATTGCGAGCAAAGTCACGTTGTTTACTTAGATGAATACTTATTCTAAAACTAGATTTGAAATCTTAAAGGGATCCAAGAAGAAAAATATGCACATAATCTTCACAAAACTAATATGTGTACTGGATTTTGATGCTTACGATTGATTGACCTGTAAAAAATGCATCAGAATAATTTTGAAATTGTTGATAAGCAGGGCGTGTGTACACGATATACATCTAGTGACTTGTCTATGTTCGATTGATCTTGATTATGTAGATTGATTATTTGACTTATAGATATTGGAATATTACTATTTTGGTAGAATTTAGCCAAAAGTCGACGGATTTTCATTATTTCAACATATACAAACAAAATAAAAATACGATAATTAGTACCTAATGAGTAGCTTTCAAAGTGTTATACTATATACTTTTACGAAAGAAGAAACCACCTTAGTAGCATGTGAATATTGGATCAATATTGAGATCCAATGAAATAATATGAAAAATGTTGATATTTTTGACTAATATAAATTTTAAATATTGACACAATATCGTATGGCCTTTTATATCCAATATTGGCTAGTCATGTAGCCAATATTGAAACAAGATATACTCAATACTTTGCTAATATTTGTTGCCAATGCATTCCAAATATTGAAAACACTTCTAATGTAACGCCAATATTAGTGTAATTTTTAATGCCAATACCTAGCATAAATATTGGAGGCCAATGAATGCCCAGTACTGGTGTTACCTTGGTAATATTTCCAATGAAACGCCGAGATATTCAATATTCTACCCAATATTAGTCTGCATCTAGAGCATTAATATGAATTATCCGAAGAAACTGTCTATGTAAATACAAAATACTGTAATTCAAATATAATGTTAAGAAAGTACAAAAGCTAATACATTTCAATAAAAAGTGAAAAGCGCTCTTCTTTTGTTAAACGCGAGGTGTCCCTTTTTCGTTCATCATTATACCCAACTGATACTGCCTCACTTTTTTCCCCCTTTATAATCCCCATCCTATTCATCATTTTCCCTCTCTTAACTTTATGTAACCCTTTCGGAGGGAAAGACAGCTCCCCTTTGACAATACATTTGAACAGCTGATTAAATTTTGACATGTGAATGGAAAAGGGGACAAAAAGAGATGGATATTAGAGGACAATCGTTATTTTGGCTATTTTAGCATAAATGTGTTTCTAGACCAGCAGTCCTTAGCTACCTCAATGGCATTGTCAGGAAAAGTGCATAAGTGCACATTTTATGTCTATCTGCAGTGAAGTTACCATGTCCAATGGAATAAAAGAAATTTCTGTGGCGGATAATTCGAAAACCAGGATCGTGAACTTGGTAACAAAACAAGATAAACGAAAAGAGCCAATAGCAAAGTTGTAAAGTATTGTCTAATGAGTAGACATTGATATCAGCAACGACCGCGAGACGTATGTGGAAGGCAATACATGTCTGTAAATAATTATAAGATGGGGGACTGTAACACGGTGAGACACCTGCGATTTATGTTAAGTACACGGAAATATTCTTTCTCGAATTCAAATGTGCATTATTGCTAACGAATGGCAATTTGAACAGACTGTGTGCTTGATTCCTGTGTATGCAAGTGTTGTTTATTTATTGTATTCCTAATTATGACTGCAACTCGCCAATAACTATATTGTGCCAAATAATGTTTTCTGTAACAGTTTATTGTTAATTCTTACTAGCGCTAGTAGCAATCCACTATCGGCATCCAATATTGGAAACTGCCATGATCCAATGGGATCAGACATTGTTTTTACATTGAAGCAACATTTTTAGATGGAGTTTTTCCATCACGAAATCAAAATTCAGAGATTCGCTCATCCTTGGCAAAAGATGCTCTTTCTAAGAAGCAATTCTACGCCGATTCTACAAGTGGAGCTAAATATAGAGCACAGTTGTCAATGATGTCAAATATAACAACTAAAACGAGGAAGTGAAGGGACCCATTTAGCCAATGACTGGGCAATATCGGACCCGTGTCTTTGAGGCGCGAAGGTCCGACTAGAGCTTTCTATCACTCGATGCTGAAAATGACTACAATTATGTAGCAACGAATTTTGCTTGCAAGTGCGAGGCTTCGGCCGTCATGATCCAATGGGATCAGACATTGTTTTTTCATTGAAGCAACATTTTTAGATGGAGTTTTTCCATCACGAAATCAAAATTCAGAGATTCGCTCATCCTTGGAAAAAAATGCTCTTTTTAAGAAGGAATTCTACGCCGATTCTACAAGAGGAGCTAAATATAGCGCACAGTTGTCAATGATGTCAAATATAACAACTAAAACGAGGAAGGGAAGGGACCCCTTTAGCCAATGACTGGGCAATATGGGACCCGTGTCTTCGAGGCGCGAAGGTCCGACTAGAGCTTTCTCTCACTCGATGATGAAAATGACTACAATTATGTAGCAACGAATTTTGCTTGCAAGTGCGAGGCTTCGGCCGTCATGATCCAATGGGATCAGACATTGTTTTTTCATTGAAGCAACATTTTTAGATGGAGTTTTTCCATCACGGAATCAAAATTCAGAGATTCGCTCATCCTTGGCAAAAAATGCTCTTTTTAAGAAGCAATTCTACGCCGATTCTACAAGTGGAGCTAAATATAGCGCACAGTTGTCAATGATGTCAAATATAACAACTAAAACGAGGAAGGGAAGGGACCCCTTTAGCCAATGACTGGGCAATATCGGACCCCCTGTCTTCGAGGCGCGAAGGTCCGACTAGAGCTTTTTCTCACTCGATGCTGAAAATGACTACAATTATGTAGCAACGAATTTTGCTTGCAAGTGCGAGGCTTCGGCCGTCATGATCCAATGGGATCAGACATTGTTTTTTCATTGAAGCAACATTTTAGCTGGAGTTTTTCCATCACGAAATCAAAATTCAGAGATTCGCTCATCCTTGGCAAAAGATGCTCTTTCTGAGAAGCAATTCTACGCCGATTCTACAAGTAGAGCTAAATATAGCGCACAGTTGTCAATGATGTCAAATATAACAACTAAAACGAGGAAGTGAAGGGACCCATTTAGCCAATGACTGGGCAATATCGGACCCTTTGTCTTCGAGGCGCGAAGGTCCGACTAGAGCTTTTTCTCACTCGATGCTGAAAATGACTACAATTATGTAGCAACGAATTTGGTTGCAAGTGCGAGGCTTCGGTCGGCGCAAACTGCCGCGAATGCCAACGATTCATCTAATATAATCTAGTATCCAAAATTGCAAAATAACCGTACGTAAACTTCATGACGATCGTGGTCAATAAATATCGTCACTATTATTAGGACATTAAGTGAAAAAATAGTTCCCAATCTAAGCAGAAAATTCCGGCAAAGACGGATCAAAACGTATATGTTATTGCTGGACAAGGGCCCTTAGCCCCAAGCCGAAATGGCGTGAGGGCTATCTTACCTCAATGCTTGATTGCAATTAGGTATGTTAATGATAACTAAGAAGATACCTTCTGATCAGAATTACAATCTTATCACGTATGTAATTTTTTATGATACGGCTGTTACCGAGAAGCTATTGCCAACAAGGACGATATGCAGCGAGACGCCGATACCAATGGTTGCTGAGGAGGCTCCCATGGAAATCTCCTTTAGCTCCTGATGAGTGTCGTAAGTCCATAGTGAGGCCTGGACAAAACCCGAAGCCAATATTCCGGAAATAAGGAATAATCCACGGGTAAGAACAAATTCAATTGTGGCTGATATTTTGACGATTATAGATTAACTTACAAAATAGATCCTACCTTATTTGCTGAGTGAATGAAATTTTAATTAGTTTATGAAATTAGTAAGGAAGTTAAAAAAATGCTCCAATAAAAGATGTTTTAAGAATGAATCACATTAACGGGTAATGAGGTGAGAAAGAATATTTATATTGTATATGAATATTAATTATATACTAGTATAAAATAATCACATAGTAAAATGAAATACTCATTTATTGTATTTATGTGTATATATATATATATAAATATTAGATGGAACAGACATTGATATTAATGAATGCAACTGAGATAATTAAATTAAGCACACAAACAAATTAATATTTAATGAAAATTATATAAAGTATAACCTTTTACAAATAAGTAAGTGGAGCAAATATCAGTAAAGTTATACTAAGATGAATTGTTGAATGAGGAAGATTGATTATGTTATTGAGCATATGTAAGCATGCTTCACAAAATAATGATAGAATTATTGAGAGGTAAAGGAAAACGATAAACTTTAATGTTTAGTGGTGATACATGTAAATTATCAATTAAATCTTATTAGTATTAAGTCAGCTTTCTGCCTGGTGCAGCGTGTTTCGTTAGATGTTGGGCCGTAATTTCTGCGAATTATATAAATATTTATCATTCGAGTTATTATTAGACTTAATCAAAAATATTACAAAAATTAGAGATTTACAGATTCAATATCTGAGGTTAAGAGTTTATCTAAAAGTCAAATAGTACATTGTTACAGCGGTCAAAATTAAAATCTTAATCGCTTAACTAGGTATCGCGTACCTAAGACTTGTTATTCTAACAGTAGAGGCAGATGGCAAATAGTGGAATGTGTTTTGCTTAAGGCAGGGCCAGGTGCGATATTTTGGTGTAAACACCCCTTTCAGTAAGAAAGCACTTAACGCGGGGCGGCTTCGCAATGGAAGAGTCCCAGTGCTATAAAATATAACGTAAGAAAAGGGAATTTATTCCTCTGCCTATAAGTATACCTTGCTTATACGCTAGTTTTAAGGAAATTATTCAGGGCTAAAATCGGTGACGCAATGCATCGTGTAAATTACACTCTATCTCTCTCTCGTCAACATTCTCTTTCCTGGTGAAAGGAAAGGCCAGATAGCAGTCTAATGGACACGAATGTATAAAATAAACCATGTAACGAAATGGGAGAATAAATAGGTATTTTAATTATATAATTGTTCTTTTACATAACCATTCAAGCCTTGTGTGTCATGTCATTTAAGGAGAAAAGAGCAGCCAATCCGCGAAACCATTACTTCGCCGATTGAGGTGTCCTCCAAGTGGACATATAGACTGTGGCAGTATGGCTACTTATAGAGCGGAGGGCAGCGGCGTCACAACATGTTTTAAGATAAATAATTGGTGTTTAATGAAAGGATTTAAATAAGTATTATCAGCATAATTAGCAAGGGTAACTTAATTTTTAATAACCTAAATCTTGGATAAAACCGGCCGAATAAGCACTTCTCTTGTTGCAAATTATGCAACAATAATTTAATTTAGGGTACCCGATCCTTCCCTTACAAAATTTAATGGCCACTGTGCACTTTGGGGATTTTTAAGTAACCCGATCAGAGAAGAGACAAAAAATATACAATTATAAACTTGCCTTAGCTTTAATTAGTTCTGGAATATTTAACAGAAGAATAATCCAAAATAAGTGATCAGATTCAAATGCGATAATTGAGTGTTAAAAGCAATAAGCCTCACAATAATATGCCACTCAGAGTATGTTGATAATATAATGCTGGCAAAATATATAAGATTTGTTTTGTATACTGATAACAGAATGATATGTGAGAATCATAATTAATTGTTGAATGATGAAATATGTTGTTGTAAATGATAAGGTATTTATTTACATTGATAAATAACAGTTATGATAAAAAGAAATATATATATTGAGCACAAGAGGTAAGTTTTTATACATAAATATTGAATTAGCCCGATGAGGCAAATTAATGAGATAAATTGAAAAGTGCTTTAAAATTAATAATTGTATAATTGTAGCTAGTGATTACAATGGATGATAGTGTGCTAATAAATCGACGTGATACCCTATATTAGAACTTTCATTTTGAAACATTGTGCATTGTTTGCTTATTTACTTTTCAGAATGTTGAAGATAAGTAATATATTAACAGGCAATCTGATTCTCAATACGATGTTCAAATACTTATTGAATATACTAGATGTTGACCAAGAGTCAAGCTTTAAAATATCTGAAGAATTTTGCCTTATTTACTTACTCTTCTGACAGAAATATTGGACCAAAATGAAACAAGAAAGATCAATCATACTTAAAGCATTGGTTATGAAACACTTTCCAACTTCAATGCAATTTTATTTAAACATCTCTAAAATGCAATACATTCCTCGGTAATATGTTAAAACTTATCACAATACTACATCAATTTATTATATCTGAAAACTTAAACCTTCATCGGAAAAAATGAACTTCATTCAAATGACGGCATTGAAATATAAATTGCCTGGTTTAAACATCTCTAAAATGCGATACATTATCGGTAATATTTTTAAAATTATCAAAATACTACAATAATTTATTATATTTGAAAACTTCATCGAAAACAACTTAAATTCATTCAAATGACGTCATAGTAAAAATAACACGCCTAGCTCTCTCTATAAAAGCAGCATTTTATTCATGAACATTTTCCCATTCATTTCATTCATCACAGAATTAAAATAATTTATTTTACTTAAAAACTCAAGACCATGGAGCTCCTAAGTAATTAAACTCAATGCTTAAAACTTCATCGAAAAAAATCGTCCTTCTCTCTGTAATATCAAGGAATATTTCATTCATATCAACTATGCAGACTCCATGAACTATATAATTTTGCGTTAAAGAAATACAGCAATTCTTATTCAACTTATTCTACATATTTTGCTGTTTACATTTTACATAAGTGAAAAATAGACTTCCTTGCAGAAATAATCAAATTTGGATGATTATTTAAACTCAAATATATTGTAATTGTGTTGTTTCAGTATGTAGATGCACAGAATTTAAGCAAAAATAAAGCGGTTTTAGGACGGATACAACACTCAATATGAATTAAAAAGAACTTTAAAAATCACAATTTTGAGACAAGATGGATGCCATATTTCATTTTGAAGAGGATCATGTGATCTTTTCATATCATGGTCAAGTGATCGCTTCATTTAAGAGGTGTAATTATTATTTTAATTTTTATTTTAAAAACTACTGAATATATTTTGCTGAAATTCTTTTTTATATTTTATGGAATAATTTGAATATTACCTAAATTTTCGAAGCAATTTGTGAATTTTAAATCCGTTTAAAAATGTTTGAAGAATTAGGTCTCACAGGGATCAATGTATTTCATTTTTTCAACCAGGGTTCAATACAAAACTAATTGGGTGATATTATTCATTTATATTCCCGTAGGTCCTACAGACCGAACAACATACTAAAATGTCATTTTGATTAAGCTATTTTTACGGCAGTTATCGTGCTAATGGATAGACAGACAGACAGAATGAACAACATAAACACTTTTCAACTTTGTTGTAAAATGTTAAAAAAATGTCACAATTAGCATCATTTGAAAAGTAATTATTGTGATGAGAATATTTTTCCCCAGAGTGGAGACAGATGGCGGTAGTTATCTTACAACTGTTGTGCGGGTAGGCAGTGTAAGTTTGCAGATGCTCAGAACGATTGAAATGGCAAGACGTTTCGAAAAGTGGTCTCGCTTGGAGGTGCAAGCCGTGATTCGTTTCTTATGGGCATATAGTATAGGCATGTTGAGTGACGGTGTAATCCTCCTGCATGACAATGAAAGCCCCCATACTGCTCGCCAAACTCAAGAATTGCTGCAAAAGTTCAAGTGAGAAGTCTGGAGCCACCCCCCATACAGCCCAGATTTGGTACCCAGTGACTATTTCCTTTTTCCAGAATTGAAGGAACACTTATCTGGAACAAGGTTCTCTTCAGACAGTGATGTGAAAAGAGCTGCCGAGAACTGGCTCAATGGACAGGGACGTGATTTCTCCGAGCCGGGTTAAACAAGTTGGTCCTGCGTTCAGATAAATGCCTACATACATTTGATGATTATGTGGAAAAATGATCGCCAAGTATGCTTCTTAATTCCATTTTGTATTTTCTGTCCGTTGTTAATAAATAATATTTTATTACCCTTGTAACCTTTTTTTTTTATCCATCCTAGTATTTTTTTTGCAATTATTTATAGGGCACTTTTATTCGATCGGAGATGATCCCTTTACTATAGCTAAACTTACCGTGTACACTGATGAATTTTTCCTTGTAAAGTTATTGGTGTTCTTGATGACTTCTTTAAAACGCTGTATTTTGATGGCACGTCTTATATCTAAAAGCAAGAATATTAGTCTGTTACCTACACTAAAAGCAATGAAATTACACTTTTAAGTATGCAGGAAGACAGATTATAAATGTATTAAATAATTTTTGCAGAAAATACTATGTGTTTAAATTTATCTTGATCAATCTGTATTAAGTACTCGTTATGCGAATTTAATTAACTTCAAGTTGGGACTGTTTAATAAATTAACGATTACGACTAAATAAACTTATTATGATTCTGCAAGTCCGTGAAACAACAGAAAGCTTTGCCAGTTTTAAAAAATATTTTTAGAATGTCATATTACAATTTAAAGAGCGATTTGATTAAAATATGTCGTACTTTGCATATGGGTTCAACTTTTTGCTTTAGGTTATACAATCTGAGATGCAACTTTAGGGAGATAAATAGATTTTAAAAAAGCCAGAGAAATGGAACAAAGCTTGTTAAGGATGCTTTGAGATGCCAAACGCAAATTTTCGTCCTAAGCTTTTTTAATGTAGGCTATTACTCACAAGTGCTGTTATAGCACTAAAAAGTTACGTAATTGACTGATAGTTAATATTTATATTTGAAGATTTTGCTTAATTATATATATATATATATATATATATATATATATATATGCATTTATATATATAATATACATATATATATATATTATATATATATATATATATATATATATATATATATATATATATATATATATATATATATATTAGAGAATATTCTTGTGAACCAAAACCCCATTCGAAAAGTTTATGAACTTGCTGAGTTTATCGAAATACCAACTTCTTTTGATGTAATGTTTTCAAGATAGACATCATACAATGTAGAGCAATTATTGTTACGAAACGTATTCTTAAGCATGGTGAGTGTATACGCAGGATACAAGAATGAGTCCGAGTTTCTGGATAACTAACGTTTATTCACAAGCACGAAGTAAATAGGAACAATATACAATCCAACAACACTTAAATGCTCCTCTAATTTCACAGAATAAGCTATATTATTCTCAAAATACTGACGAAAATAATTTTCCAAAATAGCTACCACTATTCTCAAAACATTGAAAAAAATTAAAGTCCAAAGTAACTCTTGTCACGCCACTTCGTCAACTCTCCTGCAACAAAATGTCGCCAAATTGGTCATAAATTTCCAAATCTGGAAACCCTTCTAACAGGAAAATCCTGAAATCCATGGTCTCACGTCATTCTGACCGCATAGACAGTGTTTTCTTCACCTGGCCTTCAAGACAGACGAAAGAGGAGGCGCCAAAGGGAATATTTAGCATTCGCAACATTGTCCAACTGATAGCAATAAAATCAACGAACCCAGATTTACACGATGCTGTTTCCTGGAAAACTTCTGCGTTTAACATTGTATAATTTGAACACATAGACGGCCTTGTAGAAATTAAAACTTGTGAAAAAGAATATACAGAAATGTACGAAGTAACCTATGTGAACATGCCTGAGAAACATATAGAAATTTATTCTTCTATTGTGAAAGAAATCATATCATTTAATGAGAAATAACAAGTAGTTAATTATTAGAGTAGGCCATGTTAACATTAAAAAGACCATTCATTCGAAAACAATGTGAAAGCTTCAAATTTGTCAAATGAAGTAGTTCACCTTTGTTTATTGAAACCAAGTATTAACAATATTTCGCAAGCGATAAAAGAAATGGATTTCATTATCTCAATAAGTTTTAATGTTTAAATCAATTTCAAATCCGTTAGAGTTTCTTAATCGATAAATTAATTTTTATTTCTGATTATTTTTTTGAAGATACCCAAATTATTTTATTTTGATTTTTTTAATCGCAAGATTTCACGGGCTGGTACTTCGGATTTACGATGTGTAGAGATGGATTTGGCAAAGTAAAAGAGCTGTAGGTTTGAATTTAAATATCCGGCAATTCTCGATTGAATCTGCAGATTCATAGTTCGAATTGCAAAAATGATTTAGAGCAAGCATATGGGTAGATCATAAATAAAAAATGTTTTTCGCTATTTGATCAATTAACAAAACTATTGAAAAACCGAGTTTCACCTCTGTAAGTAATGATCTACACAAGATTTCGGCATATGTCCCCTTAAAATAAAATAAATAATCCGAACTAAAAGCATTTTGGGGCAAACTATTTATAAAGACTCTATACCTGGAATTTAACTGAGCTAAAAGTACTGAACTTTTGTTAAAGATGCCAATTTATGAACATATCGTGAGAGACAAAGGACAGGCAATTATCAACTGAAATATGTCTACATGAATTGAAACTTAGTAAATTTTAGACGTAAATTATGTAACAAAATCTTTAATAACGTAAAAAGGCATAGTAAAGTAAATCAAAATTCAATGACTGATATGCATTCAGACTGACTTCAAAATCCATGGTTTAGTGAATTCATTAATAAGCTTGAAGGATTTATACTTATCTGAAACTCAAAAGCATGTATAGTATGTACTTGCAGTCGAACACTGAAGATAACTACTAAATGCTCCCGGCACCATATTCTATGGTTACTGTGAATTCTATCAGTATGAAAGTTTTTCTTTATTACTCAAATCATCCAGCCAGCTCAAAGGGTGAAGAGCAATTAGATTGAAGAGCAATTAGATGACCATAAAACCACAGAATTAACACCAAGAAAACATGGACAATATGCATAGACATATATAGATAATACACAAAGGCATACATAGGCGATAAACATGGACATATAGTCTACACTACCCAGATCAGATTCGAGCATTGAACAGTACTATATAAAGAAATAATGATTATGAACTGGAATAGAAATCAATGATGCAAGAAATAAAACCATGATTGAGAAATTACTAAAATTTGTGAAAAAGTGCACACGCAATTAAATTTTTCAGTACGAATTTTATTTAATAAAAGCCAAAAGAAAAACAAACAAATTAGGAAAAATGAATTTGGAAAGGAAAAAGTCGAAAAAGAAATCAAAGAAAGACGACAAAAAAATAAAAATATAAAAACAAATGGTGACGTGTGTCCCGAGTACAGTTTTAAAGAATGTTGAAACTGGCTATAAGTCGTCTATTCCCTTAAAGGCTCCTTAACTTTGGGCACATATCTTGCTATCTTTGCAGATATTGGACATGCAATGTTGTCTCCAATGTGAGCGAGATCCAAACTGAAGGCAGATAATTTGTTTGTCGAAGCAGATCGGTGTTGCCATGCTATGATATATTTAGAGTCGCGCCAATCAAATCCAAAATTTTCTATACCATATTTTTAACATATATGCGTTTCTACCATAAAAATAATTTAAAAAGAAAACAATCCTATAACTAAAAAAATATTTTCGAAGCAGGAAAGATTAGGAAATTAAAATATATTTTAGATCTTTTGGGTTATAATATTCATTGAATATATCAGTGAATAAATCTAGAAAAATATATTAAAAAACACTCATTAAAGCACAAATATTGCATTCGACTTGCTGTTTTTAAATGCGTTAAGATAAATTCACATATAAATTGATCACACAGAGTAATTTGAAAATGTAAGAATACAGATACATGACATTTCAATTCATTTTGAAATGAAAACTAAAAGGTTTGGCGGTACTTGAAAGCCGTGCAATAAACTACAAATATTTGCAAAACGCATTTCGGCATTCTGTTCAAATTTGCTGTGTGATGCAGGTACAAAAAAATAAACAATTCCCCTTCCTCTTCAAAGCAAATAAAGTCGATAGAATAAAATAATACAACTTTAAAACAATTATTTTTAGTCCCAGGGAAGAAAAAAAGGCTACTTCTGCAGCATTTTGCATCGCTACTTTCGCTATCTTTGCTAAAATCCGAAGCAAGCTTCTTAAAAGTCTGAGTGAAAAAAAAAATGTCCTCTATGCAAACAGTAGAAAACGGAGCTTTACAGAAAAAATAATGAATAATTTATCATCACAAATGAAAATAAGGGAATTTGAATTCGGAAATACATTTCTGTAAAATTAATTGGAAACGCAGTAAAAACAAACACGTCGCCTTATTCTAAAGCTCCTATTCTTTAATCTCATTTATAAAGATGAAATTAAACAACTGATGCCAACGCAGCCAATTGTAATTTTCAATTAAAAATTTTTCTATTTACCAAGAAACGTTACTTGGCTCAAAAATGCATTTTTTCTTCTAATCTGTATTTATTTGTCGAAGATTAAAAGTTCTTTTGCAAGAAAACCGGAATACGCTCTTCTCCATCGAAAACTTCATGTAACATTTATTGAAATTTCGATGATATTTTTTTTTGCAGGAATGATTCAGTAATAAACGTCGAGAATTCTGAGTGGTTGTTGGAAAAATAAGCTCGCTTCAGTATTTGCGAATGAAAGGTACTTTTAAATCTAATGCAGTTTTGGGTGTTCATTTTGATTTCAATTTAAAATGAAGATCATAAATAGAATAGGAATAGACTGGGATTCATACAAAGAAACATCAATTTCAAAAATTGTAATTAAAATATGGATTTCGCTTATTATTTCCTTAAAATATTATTCATCTCTTTCATTTTTTTTTTACTTTTAAAGAAGGGGAATTATAATATGAGTTGATTAAATAAAAATGAAGGTTTCAGCGATGCTGAAATTGCAAATGAAATTCTTTTAAAATAATTTAACTGAGCAAATAACACTTTCAGTTTGATATCCATGTTTTTAAAATGCAAAATTTATAATATTTTACATAATTCCCGTATGAATCTACTAGCTATTTTACCTGACCTTTGCGCGATCTCAATGGTTAGTAGTCATAAAATGGGGAACCTACACACTTAAAGTTATTGAAAACCAGTTTTAATTGTTGACAGCAAAAGAATATCAAATTATATATTTATTTCTGTGGTGAGGCAAAGTGATGTAATGTTTTTTAAAATCCCTCTGCATCGTCACTCCTAATTCGAATTTTCCAAATTTTTCATTTTTCTCTTAATCTGGAGGATGATTCGGATTCAATGAGATCAACACTGCGATTCTGGCTGAAATGAAAGTGCTCGATTAGTTAGAAAAGATGTTTTTAATTTTCAATTTTTTTTTTTTTTTTTTTTTTTTTTTTTTTGCATCGACATCTCTAATTCGAATTTTTGAAACATTACATTTTTTGAAAACATTACACCATTTTACATTTACATTTTTTTTTACATTTTGTTTTTACATTTACATTTTTTTACATTTTTTGAAATATTACATCAACATCAAGATTCTAACTAGAGTGTAAGTGCGAATTCGATGATTAGTGTAAAGGTCGATAATTAAGCAAAGAGTTTTTGAGTTTTTTGAGTATATCTTTGTGTTGTCACACCTAATTGGGATTTTTGAAATTTTAGGTTTTCCCCTTGACCTCCTTGACCTCGAAAAAGAAATGGATTAAATCACATCAAAACCGAAACTCTAGCTACAGTGGAAGAGCCCGATAATTTTGATGCCTCTCTCCCTTACTTACGCTTTCAATCAGTCTGTTCAGTGCGCATTACATAGATAACTATGATTTCGAAACCTAACAAGTAGAAGAACTACATTTGAAATGGTATCTTTTTGGTTAGTAGTGACATATTTGTATACCTCCTACTTTAAATATTTTTATATTGTTACGCATTTACTAATATTACTTTTCTTATATGCAATAATGTATAAGGAAAGTATTCTGACGGGGTCGAAAATTCGAATTCAAGTTTTCGACGGGAGAGCACGTTTCAAGCATCCCTAATCACGAATCGAACATTTTTGAGGTTGGTTGTGTGTGTGTGTGTGTGTGTGTGTCAGTGAGTCTGTGGAGACGATAACTGACGAACAAACGGACCGATTCGAATTAAATTTGCTACAGAAATCACAATCCGTGAGTACTGGAAGCCTATTGTTTTTATACGCAATCGAATGTTCAGAATCCCCCAAAATTTTCGAGTGAAATTTTGAAAAAATCATCCCAAAATCAAAACCTCTGATAAAATTACGCAAATAGACATTTCTTATGTAATTTTTCATTAGAAAACGATTAACATAAATTCTAGAATGCTAGCATGAGCCGTTCTCCAGATATTGCACATTTTTCAAAAAAATTATCAAAAATTATATAAAATAAAAAAAATACGTATTGAGAAACGAGTTCACTTTTCATATGTAATATCATGCGATACATTGAGTGACATCATTGGCGACTTTGCGGCCAATTTGGCGATGTTTTTAAATGTTGCTAAATTAACGAAAAATTTGCTATGAGTTAAATTTCTGTATCATATTGCGAAATGTATCATCTTTCGAAATTTTACGATAACACAAATATACCATTTGGGTAAGAAAATATAAAATGCTATTCGTTTCCACTAACAGAAACATATATAATATATAAAATATGACACATTTTATACTAAAAGTAGTTTTATTTTCTATATATATGATATACGGTCATTGCTTACTGTTGAACATATTGTTAGTTCAGTGGACGTATTTTTAACTGTTATATCAATTTTTATTTCTACTTGCAACATTTGATATCGGAAAAAAACAGTTTTGAATTATTTTATTGAATAATTTCAGATCCTCCCCTGTAGCAAATTTAGTTAAGCTTTAAGAGAGCGAAAAATGTATTTTAAAAATATTATTGGTTTTATATTTTTCAATCTGGTTTCCCATTCTTTGAACAGTGCGAGCTGACTTTGTCTTATCGTAGGACGATTTTCTAAAGATTTTCCAAACCAATTACGTCCAGTATTTCACACTTTTAAGCATTACACTTTTAAGCATTACACTTTTAAGAATTACACTTTTAAGCATTACACTTTTAAGCATTACACTTTTAAGCATTACACTTTTAAACAATCAATTTCCTTTTAATTTTCATTAAAAATAATTCGTTAAGCATATTTATTGTTATAACAACTGGCGTATAAATTATTCCAATGTAAATGAGTTGTTTAATAAGATTTTTTTCGCTTTCTAATTAAGATGACATGGAAAACCTGTAGACATTTAGGAGTTGATAGAATTTCTAGATATTTTTAATCTTGCAAGCTGGTTTCATGATAATATTCAAGAATTGAATGCAACTAAAAAATTGCGAAAGTAAAAAAATCGTGTAAATCAGCATATAACCTTAAAAGAATGATGCTTTTAACGAAGTTTTCTTTTTTACATTTTTTTTACTTTCTTAACATTGGTAGCAGTTGACATTTGATAACGGTGTAACCATAAAAAATATTTTTTTCTATATCTTCCTGGTATTACTGCAATAAGCAAACGATATAATTTACAATAAAAAAATTGTATATGTGCCATTTAGGATTTTACATCCATTCTAGCACTTAGTTTAAACATCTTAAAATAAAAATCATAACACGACTTTCCACGGGATTTGCATTAATTTTATTGATAAGAAATATTTAACATTTTTTTAAAATATGTGAAATATGCAAAAAATATTCTCTCTTACACACACACTACTCCAAAATATTTGAATCCAAGGTCAATGTCGTTTTGTTTTCACGCGTATTTGTTTCACAATGTACATAAATTAATTCATAGAAGCATTATGAAGTCAGAATTATCTTCTAGAAAATTTTTATTATAAATTTATATTAATATTCCAATAATGATAATTTAATTTATATTCCAATAAAACACTTTATTGGAAAAATGTATTATAGAACCTATGAAAATTGAGTCACAACCACGGAATTCGGCAAGAAAATATCATTTTAGGAGTTATGCAAATGATCAAATTGTTGACGCCAATGATGTTATAGGGTTCATGGAACAAACATGTGAAAGAAGCGTCGTGCAGTCGGTGTTTACTCCCACCGGATTTTTTGCTTTGATATTGCAAGTTGTGTACATAGATGTCTGTGAGATGTACTCGAAGGTTCTACTACATATTGTCAGATTTTGAGAGAGGTCGTATCATGAGCCTAAGAGAAACTGATTCGTCCAACATGCGTATCAATCGCCATCTTGGTTGGAGCGATATGGTAGTTGCTCGGTGTTGTCATCAGTGAATCAGAGAAGGTGCATGTAATCGTCGCAGAGGCTCAGGGCACCTCAGGTAGACAACTGCTCCTGAGGATCGTGCAGTCAGGAGAGAAAGTCTGAGTCCTCTGGTCCGAGTCCTACGAAAATCAAATGGCTCTCAGTGCATTAAGCGTATCGACAATGTGGAAATAGTTTAAATGGCAAGCACTGTTATTAAATAAAATCCGGATCGCCCTGACCTTGACGACAAATTCAGAAACATTGGGAATGCATTTGCGGAATATTGCAAACCTTGCAACTTTTTGGGGTGTTTCGGAAACTTCGACTATAGTAGTTTGGTTAAGAATTTTTGAGTTACTTATTTTTGAGGTATTCCCTGATATATTCAGATATCCCCAGCATATAATCTAGTCAGCTAGCGACAGTTAGTGGAATACAAATTGTAAATTCAACAGCGTTTTGAGAATCTTCTGGATGCTTTGGAATAACGTTTAAATTTTCCCGAAATTCGAATATCTTCTTGGGTTTTGATAACACATCCAGGATACTGGAAGATAAATTGTGGCAATAAGCTTCTGACGGAGTAATCGTTGCAAATTTTATTCGTATTGCTCATTATTTTTCCAGAGTTACTTTTCCGATGTGCTCAGACAGACATAAAGTTATCATTGTAAAGTCGTTAATTAGCATTTATAAATGCCTAAAACTCTTAAATCTATAAAAACCCGAGATCTAGGTTGTGTTAATTCAAAGGCAGACACACATCAATTATTGGAAAAAATGCCCTATCCTATTTAGAAATGCTAATAGATCTGATAGTTTGTTTTTTGCCCATCGCATTTTTTCTTTAAGTATACAATGTTTAGCAACGATTTTCAAATCTCAAACCATGATTCGCCTAATAAACCTTAGAAGGTGTCATGTCTACATTAGATCATAACGGATCCTTTCTGAAGATCCTCTTTAGGATCCAATGTAAGACAATGTAGGAATATTTCCCCCTAGCACAGTTGCCACCCATTGTACCGGTTGACCGTAATATACCATACAGAGGTACACTGTGCCGCAAGTAAAAAAAAAATCGAGGAACACTGTGCCGCGAGTAAAAATAAAATCGAGGAACACTGTGCCGCAAGTAAAAAAAAATCGAGGAACACTGTGCCGCAAGTAAAAAAAAAATCGAGGAACACTGTGCCGCAAGTAGAAAAAAAATCGAGGAACACTGTGCCGCGAGTAAAAAAAAATCGAGGAACACTGTGCCGCGAGTAAAAAAAAATCAAGAATCACTAATGTATAGGAGAAGTAATAAACTAGAGTGCAACTCAACCTGACCTTCTCATACCGGAATTCAATTTTTTTTTCAAAATTTATAGGATACAATTTAAAAAATCGGTATAGCGGGTCCAAATAATTACAGCTATAGTTTTATACTCTTTGCTTTAATGGACTTGAAAAATATTTCGATTGATATCATACTTGACAATATACTCCCACCTCGGGGGTAACTTGACCCTCAAGGGGGGGGGGGCTAATGATTTCATGGACAAAAAATTGTATCGCGGCTATTTTTCCCAACAATGAATTAAACTATGATGTCCCGTGATCATTGAATCATAAATAAATCCTTTAAAGTTTTTTGAAAATCCATTATCCGCTGCCATTGTGTATACAAGATATCGACCACAGACATCCGATAGACAGTCGGACATCACTCCAAAAATAGTCAAAACGTGTTCAGAGGGTCATAAAACGCACATTGGCCTCAAACTCTCGAAATTGAACATTTTCGTGTAAACAATACTTTCTCAAAACTATGAAAAAATGAAATTTATAAATAAAAACTCGGTTCACATATTTCTTGTAACACGGGAGAAAAACAAGGTAAGATACAATAACCTCTCACGAATAGAACAATTCGTAAATTATTCAATTTACAAGATATATTTTTTTTCTAGGAGTCAGCATGAAATTACTTTTGAAGACAATTCTATTAAAAATTTCTACAATATTCAAGACTACATAAGAATTAATTTGGCTGCAGATTAATTTACTTAAATAAATAAAACGAACCGAACCCTATTTCAATTTTGTTTCGTTTAATTAGATTTCATAAACTTATTTTTTTGAACAGCTTGTGTTTCAGGGAGAGAGAGTTATATTAACGTATAATTAAATGATTATTTTGTTTTATTTTTACGTCTGTGATTTAAACAACGGAAAACTCGTTCCGTATTTTCATGATTATTCATATAAAGTTAAAAAGAATATAATGTCGGTCATGATTGAAGTTGGGGGGAAGGCATTGATAAAGACATTTTATACAGGGAGAGAGTTTTTTGACTGAAAGACATAAGACGTATTTATTCAAATTTTCTCTGGATAATCATTATTAGATATTCATTTTTTGAGTTTCATTAGAAAGTCATTTATGCTAAGCTTTCACTATCAAATGTATACATTTTTGATGAAGAAATTACTTAAATGTGAAACATTCAATTGCAATAACATAATCTCTCAAATTACTATTATTCATTATTATTTTATTATTTATTACTTTTTTTTGTATTTATGCTGTGTTTACGAAGTTTTTACTTTCCTTATATACAATAATGTATAAGGAGAGTATTGTGACGGGGTCGAAAATTCGAATTCGAGTTAACATTTTTGAAGTGATGTCTGTCTATGTGTGTGTGAAAGCGTGCGTGTGTGTGTGTGTGTGTCAGTGAGTCTTTGGAGATGATAACTGACGAACGAATGGTGTACGAATGTCGAACGAAATTTGGTACAAAAATTGCAATCCGTAAACACTGGAAGCCTATTGTTTTTATACGCAATCGAATGTTCAGAACCCCCCTAATATTTCGAGTGAAATTTTGAAAAAATCATCAAAAAATCAAAACCGCTAATAAAGTTACGCAAATAAACATTTCTTATGTAATTTTTCATTAGAAAACGTTTAACATAAATTTTAGTGATCATTCTCGTGGTGACATCATTCTTGTGGATCTAGCTCGTTCCATTCAAGAAAAAAAGTACTTTGAGTAATACTTTTGTATTTGAACGCCAATTGTCATTTATCTGCCGTAAGAATAACGAATTACTTATTTCTCCATCCACAACGCTTGGCGAGATTTTGGCGACGAATTTGGTGGAATGTCGCCAACTTGACGATTTTTTTAAATGTTGCTAAATTAACGAAAATCTCGCCAAATGGATAAAAATGACGCTAAATCAATGAAAAGACGACTAATTGACGAAAATTCAATATCTTGGAAAGAATATAAATATCTACTATAAAAATAATCTTTTCTTTTTTTTTACTGTAAAAATATTAAATTCATTGTATTATATAAGGAAATTCATATGCTGCCCACATCTGGTTTTTATTTATTGTGTTTATTAGTTTAATTCCAATTTGAGGTTTTAAATAACACTTAATTAATTCCTTAATTTCTGCAGCTTAAATTAAATGAAATCACGAGTCTAGGAAAACATTGTACCAGTAAGCTATACGCATAAACATATTATTCCCATATTTCTGCTCGATTTTCTAAGTAAGATCTAAATATTGCATTACTTTGGACTTTTTAAGGCATTTCTTGACTTGTTTATTGCTTAGTGTGGTACTTTGCACATACACAGATAATATGTTATATATAAGGGTGGTGACTTTATCGATGCTATTACCAGCATTATGCTCAATTTTCAGCCCGATTAAATATTTATTTGCATATTATCAACTTCTTCACCAACATTCACAATGCTATATTTCATGCCGATCCTGTGGTCGAGCGGTCAGTGGCCCGCGTTTCCGTCTGATCGCTGAATTGCCGGGTTGTGGGTTCGAATCCCGCCAGCGGGGCATGGATGTTGTGTTGTCGAGGCAAAGTCAGACTTCCGCCCTTAAGGAGCCTCAATGAAAAGTGAAGCTGCAAATTTCTCCCCTTCGCCATGGGACCAGTGATCTAGTGGACGTGGTGCTCCTTCACCACGGGGGAATTAGTAACAACAGCAACAACAACACGCTATATTTCATTCTGTACCATAAAAGTTTTTAAAGTTAAAAATGCTCAAATCAACTTTTATATTATTAATGGTTTTATATACTATTCATCTAGAAGATATATAATATATGAATGATTTGACAACACTAATTTAAAACTTTTTCGTATTTAGAAATATTAAAATGGATTTTCCACTGCCGTTTAACGTACTTAAATAATTATTCAATCGTATATAATGTTTAAAGTTTTATTTTAGTCTAATTTTCAGTAATAAAAAAACATCTCTTGCCAAAACATATGGTATTTGAATTTATAAAAATTATGGAGAGATAGGTTAAAATTTACATTAAAGTTATTCCATGCACTGTCTCAGACAGTTATTTTGGTACTTCAACAGTTTTAGCTGATGAAGTATCAAGGAAATATCTGATGAATCGTTGTGCATGAATTACCGCAGTTTCGATGCGATTTCATATTTCTAGAGGTTATACGTTTAAAAATATTTTTAAAGGTATATACTCTTCATGTATTTCCAATCGATTGTTTTCATAATGGTTTCTTTATCTAATAGGCACTTGATTTAATCACTCGTTTATACAGAGACCAAGGATTTAACATTTTTTTCGCCATACATCTTTGCCCCGGAGCTCTACAGGGGGGACAGGACGAATCGCAATAAGCCTTTAAGCCACCCAATTTGGGAGGAAAAACAGTGTGGTGGGGACCTCCACATAGACCGTACCTTCTTTCTCATACAACACGAATCTGAAACGGACCCTCAGATTTAAAGTGCTCGTTCTCCGTGTAGACACAGGAATAGTTTAGGCAGCTTCTGAAATTGGACATGGAACCTCCTGGTGCAATTCAAGGCAGGGATTCATAAATTATTTTATTAACGTTTTCAAAATACTACAGAGCTGATATTGGATAAATGATTTAATGCTAAAAATTACGGGAAACGCCAGTTACAAAGTAAATTTTAAATAATCTGCCAGTTTCCATAGAAAAGTGACATCTACCGGATTCCTTTTTTTTTTTTTTTTGTGTGTGTGTGTGTGTGTGTGTGTGTGTGACAAGAACGGCTGTTACTTGCCTTTATTACCCGGTAATACTATTTTATGGTGCTGCGTGTTAGTTGTTGTTGTTGAGATCCAGACCGTCCGACCTACCAGAAAGGTGTAAGGTAACTGTTTTGGCGGCCGGGAAGTGCCACCCAATTTAGACCGAAACCCAGTAGAGGAGGCATCCGCAAGGACAGTACCCTCCTTCCCCTACCACCAACCTCTCGGAAGGACTTACGGACGCACATGTTTGACGTGATCGTACTCCGCATGAACATGGCGGCAGTTTTGGCAGTCGCAGGAATCGAACACGGGTCTACCGAGTGCAATTCTCATGCGCTAACCACTGGGATACCTCGCCCCGTGTTGCGTGTTAGTGTTGAAGACTCAGACCGACCGGCTCGTCAACAGGGACATGAGCAAAATGTGTTGCGAGTTAGTGAAATTATTCTAGCGAAGTTATTTTAATTTTCGCGAAATTGTGCTTCTAGCGAATTTATTCTAATTTTAGCGAAGTCAAGCGCCTAGAGAAGTTATTTTATTTTTTTTACATTATCCATGTCCTAATATAACGACAGTTTGAGTTGTGGGTCGGATTTGACCCGACCTGAACTCGCAACATGTAACACTGTCGACCGGCAACTCGACCCCAAACCGCAGCAAATGCCCAACTCGCGAATCGCAATGAAATTGTATTTTAAAATTCTATTCAGTGGGTTTTAAATCCCTATTGCATTTGCATGATTCTCTGCTGCTTACTGTACGCATATGCATATTTCTCTGCAGCTTACTGTACCCATATGCATAATTCTCTGCTGCTTAATGTAAGCAAATGCTATTTCTCTTCTGCTTATACTGTACGCATATATATATTTCTTTGCTGCTTGCTGTACGCATATGCATATTTCTCTGCTGCTTACTGTACCCATATACATAATTCTTTGCTGTAATGTACATAATTCTCTGCTAAAATGTAAGCATAAGCATATTTATCTTCTGCTTATACTGTACGCATATATATATTTCTTTGCTGCGCATATACGCATATATATATATCTTTGCTGCTTGCTTTGCTGCGCTGTACGCATATATATATTTCTATGCTGCTTGCTGTACGCATATGCATATTTCTCTGCTGCTTACTGTACCCATATACATAATTCTCTGCTGTAATGTACATAATTCTCTGCTAAAATGTAAGCATATGCATATTTATCTTCTGCTTATACTGTACGCATATATATATATTTCTTTGCTGCTTGCTGTACGCATATGCATATATCTCTGCTGCTTACTATTAAAAATAAGTTCAGACTAGCAACTCGATCCGCAGCTTGAAAGGTAAAAGATACACGACCACAACTTGAATTATAAAGTAAACAGGATCCGAACCGCACAGCTAGTAATCCGCGGATAAAAGCGGGTTTCCAACCCTATGCATGACTCTAGATCAAGCTGTATGTATAATAATTGCAGTTTTGACGACGTGCAATAGAAAGCCCTAGCAATTCAAATTAGTCGCTACATAGGGGACAGGATGAATTTCGATTAATAAACTTATAATTGTTAAACTAATTCGAATTAATAAAATAATATCCAGGTGTTTATTATCGGGAGTCGACGTACCGGAGTACCAAATTTCACGGCAGCTGGTAATTTAGATATTCTGCTACATGACCAACAATCAGACACCCAGACATCTGTTACTGTATACAATCGTATTATACAAGTAATGCATTCCCATTAAATACGATGTTTTTTATTTATTTGCTCTATTACATGTTAACAGGATATCAGAATGTTACTTCCATATTATTCATTATCCCATGGAAATACTGCCAGCGACTATAAAAGAAACTCAATCATAGAAATTGAAATAATGTAAGCCGAAATAGAATATAACTTTCCTGCAATGCTTTCTTTCAGCTACTTCAAGAAGTGCGATAATAAAAGCCATAAAAAGTTTATGCAGCATTTATTCCAGTTGTAAAACCAATTTTATTGCGCGTAACAAAATGACCGTGAAATTCCTTGAGGATGTTTTGCCATATCAATAGTTCCCGACAGTTAGATACAAGATTTCGTGTTGTTATTGTAGTGGAAGAAATGAATATGCAAAGGAAGTTTGGGTTATATGAAATTGCCTGGTGATAGGGAATACTTATGTTTAATTTCTGTGTGATCAGTATAACTAGTCAGAGTTTTCTCATAAGTCTTTATGCACCCCTTGTAAGAGATCCAAAAATTTTGCCCGTACAAATGATCAGACATGTAGCATTTTATACTTCATTTTAAAGTCTATAAAGAACCTTGCTGCCCCAACTGGAAATAGAACTCCGAATCTTCGAATTGGCCAGTCGAAGCTCTACCGTTGAGCTACTAGGACGAAATTGCAAATCTCTTATCGTCGAAGTGGACTCTGTATTTTCCACTCTTTAATGTTAGATTGGTATGCAACTGACAATCTAACTGACCTCCTCCTGCCATTTTTACCTCAGGTTAGCCTCCTGATGTTATTTTTATCTTTTAGGTTAGCTTCCTGTGTGGTTGTAATCCTCTATATTTGAAAGTTCTTATCGAAGTGGACACTGCATTTCCCACTCTCTAATGTTAGATTGGTATGCAACTGACAATATAACTGACCTTCTCCTGCCATTTTTACCACAGGTTAGCCTCCTGATGCTATTTTTATCTTTTAGGTTAGCTTCCTGTGTGGTTGTAATCCTCTATATTTGAAAGTTCTTATCGAAGTGGACTCTGCATTTCCCGCTCTCTAATGTAAGATTGGTATGCAACTGACAATCTAACTGACCTCCTCCTGCCATTTTTACCTCAGGTTAGCCTCCTGATGCTATTTTTATCTTTTAGGTTAGCTTCCTGTGTGGTTGTTATCCTCTATATTTGAAAGTTCTTATCGAAGTGGACACTGCATTTCCCACTCTCTAATGTTAGATTGGTATGCAACTGACAATATAACTGACCTTCTCCTGCCATTTTTACCACAGGTTAGCCTCCTGATGCTATTTTTATCTTTTAGGTTAGCTTCCTGTGTGGTTGTAATCCTATATATTTGAAAGTTCTTATCGAAGTGGACTCTGCATTTCCCGCTCTCTAATGTAAGATTGGTATGCAACTGACAATCTAACTGACCTCCTCCTGCCATTTTTACCTCAGGTTAGCCTCCTGATGCTATTTTTATCTTTTAGGTTAGCTTCCTGTGTGGTTGTTATCCTCTATATTTGAAAGTTCTTATCGAAGTGGACTCTGCATTTCCCGCTCTCTAATGTTAGATTGGTATGCAACTGACAATCTAACTGACCTCCTCCTGCTATTTTTACCTCAGGTTAGCCTCCTGATGCTATTTTTATCTTTTAGGTTAGCTTCCTGTGTGGTTGCTATCCTCTATATTTGAAAGTTCTTATCGAAGTGGACTCTGCATTTCCCGCTCTCTAATGTAAGATTGGTATGCAACTGACAATCTAACTGACCTCCTCCTGCCATTTTTACCTCAGGTTAGCCTCCTGATGCTATTTTTATCTTTTAGGTTAGCTTCCAGTGTGGTTGTTATCCTCTATATTTGAAAGTTCTTATCGAAGTGGACTCTGCATTTCCCGCTCTCTAATGTAAGATTGGTATGCAACTGACAATCTAACTGACCTCCTTCTGCCATTTTTACCTCAGGTTAGCCTACTGATGCTATTTTTATCTTCTCGGGTTAGCTTCCTGTGTGGTTGTTATCCTCTATATTTGAAAGTTCTTATCGAAGAGGACTCTGCATTTCCCGCTCTCTAATGTAAGATTGGTATGCAACTGACAATCTAACTGACCTCCTCCTGCCATTTTTACCTCAGGTTAGCCTCCTGATGCTATTTTTATCTTTTAGGTTAGCTTCCTGTGTGGTTGTTATCCTCTATATTTGAAAGTTCTTATCGAAGTGGACTCTGCATTTCCCGCTCTCTAATGTAAGATTGGTATGCAACTGACAATCTAACTGACCTCCTCCTGCCATTTTTACCTCAGGTTAGCCTCCTGATGCTATTTTTATCTTTTAGGTTAGCTTCCTGTGTGGTTGTTATCCTCTATATTTGAAAGTTCTTATCGAAGTGGACTCTGCATTTCCCACTCTCTAATGTTAGATTGGTATGCAACTGACAATCTAACTGACCTCCTCCTGCCATTTTTACCTCAGGTTAGCCTCCTGATGCTATTTTCATCTTTTAGGTTAGCTTCCTGTGTGGTTGTTATCCTCTATATTTGAAAGTTCTTATCGAAGTGGACTCTGCACTTCCCGCTCTCTAATGTAAGATTGGTATGCAACTGACAATCTAACTGACCTCCTTCTGCCATTTTTACCTCAGGTTAGCCTACTGATGCTATTTTTATCTTTTAGGTTAGCTTCCTGTGTGGTTGTTATCCTCTATATTTGAAAGTTCTTATCGAAGTGGACTCTGCATTTCCCGCTCTCTAATGTAAGATTGGTATGCAACTGACAATCTAACTGACCTTCTCCTGCCATTTTTACCACAGGTTATCCTCCTGATGCTATTTTTTATCTTTTAGGTTAGCTTCCTGTGTGGTTTTTATCCTCTATATTTGAAATCGGCGCTCCACATCCCAAAGTTCACTGAGTTCATGCTAATCGGACTAGGGTTATTTTCGGATCTACGACATCTTTGCACTAACCCACATAGTTGATTTGTTCCAGCGCCATTGAAAAGAAGCTTGCTGCCTCAACCAGTAATGGAACTCTGGATCTTCGAACTAGCCAGCCGACTCTCTACCGTTGAGCTACTGGGACGAAATTGCAAGCTCTTATTGTCAAAGTGAACTATGCACCCTTTTGATTGAGTTATTCCAAAGCTGCAAAATCAATGGTTACTCTACTAATAGTAAAGCGAGCATACGGTATGGATTGAAAAAGCTCGCAGTACTCATGGCGAAGAATTGAAGTTAGAATTACCATTACAAAGCAGGATATGCTGATTTTTTCCAAGTTGCAAAAGGTTTCTTATTTAGTATAGAAGGATGTGCGGCCGGTTTGCAACATAAAATGTACACATACGATAAAAATATGAGTCTAAACAAAAATGATAATTATTGTATTGCATCATGAGGAATCATTATGTGATATTTTCATAAAACATTTATTATTTTTACTGAAAAGAGGATAATTCTAAATAAATAAAAATTAGCTTATTACAAGGATTTTTATTTTTACATTCATCTTGCAATTTGTCTTACAGTAGTATTTTAGTATACAGCGACATTTGCATAATTATCGCTCTTCGTCGACCTCATCCTTTATCGCCTGTGTACATGTAAAAACCACATGTATTTCCATACTAAATAGAAAATACTCGTCTACTTTGCAATTGGACATTTCCCTAATTTGCTTTGTCTTCTAGTAGATAGGGAATCTACTTCGTCAATTATTCGACAAACTTTTTATTTACAAACTTTCTCAATATCGCAGAGTAACATTCCTGTGAGACCCTGGTTTTGTAGCTGTAGAGCACTTCAAACGAAAGTTAAAGGGATGCATTACTTCCGAGGGAAACCTGTAAATAGCGATAACCAATATAATTATATCAGAAGTAGTTTGCTAATGATCCACTAATTATCTCAGTAACTCTGAATAAAGTGGCTAATACCTACATCTTTTGCATTAATGTGTTGGATTCCGATCCACAGAAACCGGATCGGCGGATGGATCCATAAAAAAAGAATGAAATCAAAATTTTTGATCCAGGGTGAAAAC
The DNA here is from genome assembly GCA_951213105.1 of Amaurobius ferox. NCBI lineage: Eukaryota > Metazoa > Arthropoda > Arachnida > Araneae > Amaurobiidae > Amaurobius > Amaurobius ferox. The sequence goes on from OX578137.1 coordinate 107,409,802, forward strand.
ATTACCACCCCAATGTTTTGCTTCAAACCGGAATAAAATTTTAGACCTTTCTTGAAAATGGCGATTAACCTCGATCCTGGTATCTTTGATGCATCCTCCTGGAGGTCTAGCTCCTCTGGATCGATCGTTAACCAAATATTGCGGATGAAGTGTTAGTGATTTTAGCGAAACGGCTCGCAGACGATTTTTGTGACAAGGTTTCGGAATATTGCTATCACAGTATTGGAACTTCTTTTCGTATTTCTATTTCTGGAAATTATTTACTTATTAACAGTTTGCAACAAAGTTGAAAAGTGTTGACTTTGTTCATTCTGTCTGTCTGTCTGTCCGTTAGAACGATAACTGCCGTAAAAATGACTTAATCAAAATAGAATTTTAGTACGTTGTTCAGACGGTCTGTAGGACCTATGGGAATATAAATGAATAATATCACCCAATTAGTTTTGGATTGAACCCGGGTTGAAAAAATGAAATACATTGAGCCCTATGGGACCTAATTTTTCAAACATTTTTTAAGCAAATTTAAAATTCACAAATTGCTTCGAAAATTTTAGGTAATATTCAAATTGTTCCATAAAATATATAAAAAAAAATCAGCGACATATATTCAGTAGTTTTTTAAATAAAAATTAAAATAATAATTACACCTCTTATATGAAGCAATTATGTGACCATGATATGAAAAGATCACATGACCCACTTTAAATTCCCACTTCTTGATTTTTTAAGTTCTTTTTTTAATTCATATTGAGTGTTGTATCCGTCCTAAAACCACTTTATTTTTGCTTAAATTCTGTGCATCTATATACTGAAACAACGCAATTACAATATATTTGAGTTCAAATGATCATCCAAATTTGATTATTTCTACAACGAAGCCTATTTTTCACTTATGTAAAATGTAAACAGCAAAATATGTAGAATGAGTTGTATAAGAATTGCTGTATTTCTTTAACGAAAAATTATTTAGCTCATGGAGTCTGCATAGCTGATATGAATGAAATATTTATTGATTTTACAAAGAGAAGGACGATATTTTTCGATGACGTTTTAAGCATAGAGTTTAATAACTTGTAGCTCCATGGTCTTAATTTTTGAATAAAATAAATTATTATAGTATTGTGATGAATGAAATGAATGGGAAAAAGTTATGAATGAAATGCTGTTTTTATAGAGAGATCCAGCCGTGTTATTTTTTCTATGACGTCATTTGAATGGATTTCAGTTGTTTTCGATGAAGTTTCAAATATAATAAATTACCGTAGTATTATGATAGTTTTAAAAATACTACCGAGGAATGTATCGCATTTTAAAGATGTTTAAACCAGGCAATTTATATTTCAATGCCGTCATTTGAATGAAGTTCGTTTTTTTCAATGAAGGTTTAAGTTTTCAAATATAATAAATTAATGTAATATTGTGATAAATTTTAAAATATTACCGAGGAATGTATTGCATTTTAGACTTGTTTAAATAAAATTGTATTGAAGTTGGAAAGTGTTTCATAATCAATGCTTTAAGCATGATTGATCTTTCTTGTATTTTATAAAGTTTTATATGATATCTCGAATTTCGGCCGTTCATCCTATTGCTCTAAAATTTCGGGTGAGTCGGGCGGTCTGGTTTTTTCACAATACCCGATTTATTCGGAGTTTCACAGGTCCTGAATAAGTTCTCACTATGTAAATAATACATATATAGGATAACACCACTCAATTTCCAAACTGCTTGTTTAGAATCAAAGTTATTTCACAGCCTGAGAAAGCGCGATGATCCTATGTAAAGGCTAGTTTATAAAAATCTTCAATATCTAATATATGTCCCAATTAACTTTATTTCATAACTTTGGGCAAGATACCCGTTATCTACAGATAAAAATATTTGTCATTAAAATAGCAAAGCTATTATGTAATGATATTAACATGTTTCATAATAATTACTCAAGCTAAAGCAGATATTAGGATGTGAACGCATATTCCTGCTTTAGCTGAAGGGGTTATCGGTTTACTTTAATGTCAGAGGCAGTATTTTTGCTGAGCGAATTTTGGGAAGAAACTCTAGTGATCCTTTATAAAAGATATAAATTAAAATTTCAATGATTACTTTTTATGTAATTCGTAAAACACTGCAACTCTTAACAACTGCTATTTATAAAGATTCATGGCCGATCCGGTGGTCGAGCGGTCAGGGGCATGCGTTTCCATCTGATCGCTGGATTGTCGGGTTGCGGGTTCGAATCCCGCCAGAGGGCATGGATGTTGTCATATCGAAGCCAAGTCTGACGTCCGGCTTTCGGGGTGCTTCTATAAAAAGTAAAGCTGCAATTATTCTCCCCTTCGTCATGGGATACCCTGGGGGGGTCTTGTGGACGTGGTGTGTAGGTTCCCCTTCACCACGGGAGAATTAGTAAAGAAAATTAAAAGGAATCATAAGACTGTGTTGATAAAGACTATAGTTATTGGTTGATGTTTGGAAGTAACGCAGTAGTATAATCAAAAATAAGAGCACAGCGTATACTATTGTGCCCCACTATTCATAAGTAAGAGACTTGAAATAATTATACGATGGGGTAACTTCTTAAAGTAACCATCCACATTATTATAACACTTATAAATTTCTAGATTGCAAATTACTCCCCTATTCCATCCCGACGTTTTAAATCATCCCATTCTTAATAGCCACATTTCCCGAGAATGACAGCCGAGATTGAAAACAATATCCTTATCTTCTCATCTATCAATAAATATTCACGCGACATGTATGTATCTATCAAATTCTTTATCTTTGCATTGGCTTTACTCCCTTTCCCCCTCTTTAAATTACAGGAAACAGCAAGGGTAAAATAAAAATTCGAATTTATATCAGCGGGTGTAAACGGGCTAATAAAACGCAGGAAAAACTCCATCTTTTCAATCTCCCCACTAAGCATTTTCTCGCAGTGTAACTTATCTTGGAAAAATACTTAAAAAGGGCCCCCGTGCCACCTTTAAAATGGTTTTCGAATAAAACCATTGGGAGCACTCTGTATGCTTCACAGTGGTCCGACTGCGTATAAAGCTTAATGGGCCGAAAGCAATAAAGGGATGCAGCCATTGGATATTGAAACTGACAAAGAGGGAAAGCAGCCAATAAGATGAGACGTTATTGGGATAATATGTATAGATTTATTGGATTGAAATGCCACAAGGAGGACATGAGTATTTAACGAAAACTCTTTCGATTGTACGTGTTGGGCTTACAGTTCTACTAACATGTACTGAATGGATGGATTTAAAGGCACGCCACAAATATAAGGAGAGAAAGTTTAATCTTACTTTTTATGTTTATCATAAGCCGTTATGGTCGTTTAAAGAGTGTCATCAATTGCATTCTGCAAAAGCTTTGGTAAAATATTGAATTTTCTAGGAATAAAGAAAATAAGGGACAGAAACGAAATGTATGAATGGACATTATTTCTGCTCAATTTTGATTGTCTGTCATCATAAAGAACGTTAAAATTACCAATATTTGTAAAACAAAATGGTTCACATTTAAAGATACAAGTGAAAATTATGAATTGGATGTCTTTATACATTAAAGCGTTTTCTTTAGCGCTATTACGCTCTTATAATTTATTGGTTAGGCCAATGTACGATATTGTTCCAAACGGAGTTCAGAAGAAAATATTGAAAATCTGTTGGTATAATACCAGTTTACTTGCAATAGCAGTATAGTATTTTTTGCTCAGTGACGAAGCGTAAAGGAGTCTAGTGGTCAACAGTGTCAACGCAAACAACACGCAACCAAATAACTCCATCTTTAATTATATATTATTCTAAATATTTTATGCGTTTATTTTGAATAATGTACAATTAAAATAAAAGTTACTTGGTAGCGGATTGTTTAGATGGACACTGTCTACCAGATTATCTTACGTTTCGTCATTATAGTCTATGCGTAGTAACTAGAATAAACCATGACATTAATTTAATGGAGTGATATAGCTTGTTTCCAATTGAAATATTTATATTATTTGAGGAGGAATTTAAGTTATAAAAGTAGAATTTCTTAAAAATTACATATAATCTCTTTTTAGGACTTTTATTGTCAAATGAGATTATATAGAATCACTTAGGCAGCTTTTCGAAAATGATCCAAAAAACCTGTGGAAAACTTAAATTTGGATTTTCTATCTCCGTCACAGTAATTTCTGTATACGTTATACTATACAGGGTGTCCCCAAAAGATTGAAACGCGCTTTAATTCTTTACCTATTGGAGATAAGTAGGCAATGTAAATTGCAAAAATGTTGAAAGTAAGGTAAGAAATAAGACTACGTTGATGAAATACTCCTCGCTTTCATTTTCAAAGAGTTATACTTTTTAAATTTTTATACGACCCCCTTAGACAAATTTGGTCATTCAGAAAATTTTTATTTTTAATGCAACAAGATCATTAAAAAACCCCGCATATCTGTATCTATAGAATCAACTGAATTATGATAAAGGAAAAAAATCTGACTTATGCCACTTTTCCGAACCATGTGAAAGACTGTTTCATCAGTGAAAACAGGGATCATAAACAATTGATGATGGAAATTGTTTAGATCAAAAGTACGTTAATATGTGTCAAAATCTCTTATCACAAATGCATCTAAATAAAGCATAACACAGACAGAGATCATATAAAACAGTGATACTCACTACGCGGTTGGGAATCGTATGTATTATCACCCAGTTTTATCTATTTTGTGATATGTCACAAATTTATATTTTTACTTTGGTATATGGTCCCCATTCACAATGTTCAATTTTCAATTAAATGTAACTCGCTCAATTTTAAAGATACATATATGGGGGCTTTTTTTAATGATCTTGCTGCATTAAGAATAAAGATTTTCTGATTGACCGAATTTGTCTAAGGGGGTCGTATAGAAATTTAAAAAGTGTAACTTTTTGAAAATGAATGGGAGGACTATCTCATTAACGTAATATTATTCCCTACTTTACTTTCAACATTTTTGCAATTTACATTGCCCACTTATATCCAACAGGTAAAGAATTAAAGAGCGTTTCAATCTTTTTGGGACACCCTGTATATACAGAGCAAGTTAAAAACCAGTAGATTTTCATCAACATTTGTTGAAATTCGTTTAATTCTACCTTCAGAATATATCTGCGTTTTTAAGGGTAGAGAGTTCATATTTTTTTCAAGAGATAGAAATATTTAAGATATTATTTAAAATATATATTTGAACAATCTACGCTAAAAAGCTTTAAACCTGTAACATGATATTTCTTAGTTCAAGATTGTACACAGAAAAAAAGTAAAAATGTGAAAAATGTTAATCGTTAGAAAAATTCTTAGTCCATCTCTTTGAAATCTGAGATTCCTAGAAAATATTTTTTCCTCTGACTTTTTTTCAAATATGTCGCTCGTATATTATTTAAATGTCAAAATATATATACGTGTATTCTTTCTTTTTCCGCATATACGTTGTTTTACAGGACGATTGATAAAAAAGTATCCAATAACTCTTTTATACCTGAAGCACTAAATTACAATTCATTTTTCTTTCGCAGGCAGTTTGTGTGTACTCAAAAGTATTTTTTAAGAAAAATTTTAAAAATGGAGTTTAAAGACGAGACGAAAATCCACCAACCCTGCCATTTTTAAATTTTTAAAAGATAAATGAAATGAACGAAACGAGAATTGAATTTTAAAACATACTTATCGAAATATTCTTAGTATTATTTTATGGTACATTATCATTAATGTTTATGCTATAAGCAGATAGTCTAAAGTACTAAGGAACAATGGCACTCGCGCCAATATTTGCCACGTTCTATGTGCGGAAATAACTTCTTGTTGCACGTACCCCAGCATTACTGGTGAAAGTAGAAGAGTAGGAAATCATAAGACTTTCTGCCCTGCAGTGTCCACAGAGTTTTGTCTGAATTCGCCGCATTAGAATCTCCCAATAATCATCATTCAAATAACCTGTCATGATGTTTTTTTACACGATGTTCATCAAAATGCAAACATTTGATGATAAACGATTGTTTGCTGATTTTCTCATATATTTTATCTACAGGTACTGTTTTGGACGTCACAGACACCATTAGTATACGATACTCACAGTAATGCTTCGATATTTGTATTTGACCCTTTTATTGTCATGTTATGTTGGAAAATAAATATATGACCTCTAAAAAATTGGCGAAAAGTGACGATTTTGAACAACAGCGAATTAAACTTATGTACATATTCTGGATAAGAAAGTTGGCACGGCTTCAGAAAAAGCAAGGTTACGGAAATTGAAAGTTGTTCGGCCAAGTTATGAAAGTTCAAACATAGTTAAGGATCTTTTTTAATTTGGGTACACTAATTAATTTTAACATAAGTAACAATAACTACTTTTTCGCGCTCATGCAATGCATAAGTGAGGTTTATATTATTATTCGCGAAGAATTCCAGAAATTCTACGTTGAGTACTTTTGGCGAAATGTAGAGTTTACGTTTTTGAGGACTGAGTCCTCATCAGTCTCTTGTTTAATATATAAACTCTCCCCTCCCATTGTCACTGCTGCCATATACGTCTATGATCACTGCCTCCAGGCGGGTAGGGGAGCCAAAAATCTGACCCATTAAGTTCTACATAGGAGTCGATGCTATAAATTTGCAAAATTCAGCCTTTTTATTACTGACGGAGGCTTCTGGTGTGTGAGGAAAGTTAAAAAAATATGCGTTATTATATAGATTTATTTAAATTTATACACATTTTAAGGTTTGCAATAATTAAATTATTTGAAAGTAATGTAAAAACTTTTGCAATTGATTTTGGAACTTGATAAATTTAACAATAAATATTTTAGTTAGGTTTTCCATGAATAAATGAAGCACATAATGTATTTAATGATATTCGAATATATTTGAACTCATTTTTCACTGCTTGTCCGCTTTCGATATAATTCATTAATTTTCAAACCGTAGCTATGTTACTGCCTAGCATATGGATTCAAGCTTTTCATTTTGTACTAAATTAGGAAAAAAAAAAAGATGAATGTAATTTAAGAACCAGAACTATTGATTGTATTTTTCAAGACTGGGGGGGAGAGGACGCTTTGTACCATCAGAAGTTCGAATGTTTTATAAATTGATTATCTTTAAAGAAACATTCATCTTTCCTTGATGGTTTGAATCGCTCGGGTTCAAAGTATATAGGAAAATATTTACTTTGAAATTTACATCTAAAAGCTATAAATCATTAAATGCACATATAAGAATAAGTTCCAGTAAAATTTCGAAAGTTTTGAATAATGACGATACGCAAATGAAATACAAAAAAAATATGTTTAAGTCTTCGGGATTCAGAACATCAATTTGTTGAACTGTAATTCCTAAACAATTATATATGATGATGAATATAATGCATAATATAATTGGGCTGAATGCGGTTCTGCGAAGTTTGTAGGATTAGATGTTGTCAAGATATTAATAAAAAACTGTTTAATGGATTTCTTCACATTTGAAATGATTATCCTCTGGGTCTACTGGCAAGTTAGAATTGCATTAAATATAAGATTGTTGGGTATTTCAAAATAATTTTGCATACTATCATTCGGAAAAGCATAAAATATACAATTAAATCCTAAAAACACTGTATCTGAGATCTTAAGATCATTATTTCTCTGTAACAGACGTAAATTCATGGCATTATGTAAAGAAGTCATGATATGCGGCCCGCGTCAGTTTTTTCAAATATTCAAAGATTTTTCAGAATCATATATTTTCAATCGATTGTAGCAACAGGATAAATATGAGGCATATATACATTTTACTACCATTTTAGAGTTCTTATTTGGGCGCATGTTTAGTAAACTTCTAATTTTTGCAAATTGGTTTCCCATTTTAATTACAATTGGTTTGCAATTTTTGCAGATTGGTTGATAATATAACAAGGATGTTCTATTCTTTCGATTTGCCAGTGCAGATAATGTTATTTGACGATGACAGAGATTTTTATTCGTATTTTAAGAGAATAAATTAGATATTTATAAAAGAAAATGAAGAAAAATATTATTCACAATAGTACTAGAATTTGACGTTTTCAATCACATCACAAAAAAAGGCTGGTGCATCAGTTAGTATATCCTGTGTAAAAAGTAAGTAATATCCTTGAGGTCAAATACAGGGTTCGATTCCCGGTAGGGGAGGTAAGATTCTTCACGACTATATTGAAAACGTTACTATAACGTTATTAGGAGTCGGGATGAAGGCAATAACCGTTTTCCTTTCCAAACAGTTAATAGGGTTCAATTACTCCTTCCACCAATTGTTATAATTATATCATTTTTTTTAAAGATCAATTTTGTCGTGAAATATGGCGTCTAAAGACTCGCTTACATACGCACACAAATATGCAGGTATCACCTCAAAAACTTCAAAAACTCATTCAAGTTCATATTTCTAATCGCTTATCAAACTGTACTTGTACATTATAATATATATGTAAGGAAAGTTATTGTTAATGAACAATAAATGCATACATATGCATATCCATTATGCAGTTCATGCATATGCATATCCATATCCATTATGCAGGCCATGCATATGCATATCTATTATGCAATTCATGCATATGCACATTATGCGTATCCATTTGTTCTCAAAATAACGTGAACTGCGAAAGAATGATAAAATCTAAAAATGTATAGTATTAAGTGGAAAGTGATATTTTAACTTTTAATTATTTTCCCATGCAAATAGCATTCAAAATGCGACCGGAGTTAGGAATTGCATAAAACGGTTAGTTGAAATAAATACGTGAAATATTCGAAACTATTGAAACCTATTGGATAGTAAGTGAATTTCGAAAAAGATAAAATATCTATTAAAAAATTTTAAAAAATAATGTAGGTAATTCACTAAATTTTACAGCTTGCAAAACAATCTATTATAGCATGGCTTAATTTATGTTATAATTGTTGCATCTAAATAAAGATCTGGACAGTGTTTACATTTTTGGAATGGAATTTCTATTCTATTTCTCATTTGGCAAAATTTAGTTCAAATACACGATTTGGTTTTATTCGTTGACAAATAACACAAACAGCAAATTTTTTAATTTATTAGATAAATAAAGATGCTAATTCAATTGACGTAACAGTTTAAATAAATATTATTTAATTCAATGAGAGTTTTCTTCCACAGAAATAAACGCAATGCGATGACACTTATTTATCCCAGCGCAACCTGAATTGCTGTATTAAACGATTTTGACGTTTTCCCAATATGGAGTTTCAACTCATTTTTCTCCATATTTTATAGCATACCAATTGTTGAAGTAGTAGAAGCTTTCCGCTGCACAGAACACACTCTGGCTGTGAGCCAATTCTGTCTTTACTGACGTAAATTATTAATTTCTTGTCCCGAAAAAGGAAGCATGCAGTGTTTACGAAACTGGTTGTCCCAATCGTTTTGCTATTTATAATCCTGCCTATTGATAACGATTTCTACACAACAATGACTTTGTATAATATTTTATATGTATTCATGTTTTATATTTAGCCGCAGAAATACGCACAATGCGGTGGCACTTATTATTCCCCAAAGCCACCTGTCTCAAATGATTTCAACACTTCTCCAATATACAGGTTAAATAATTTTCTTTTCCCCCATGTTTCATAGCATGCCAATTGTGGAAATAACAGCAGCTTTCCATTGGTTAGAACATACTATGACTGTGAGCCAATTCTGTCTTTGCTGACGAAAATTTTTAATTTCTTGTCCCGAAGAAGGAAGCATGCATTGTTTGCGAAACGGGTTGTCCCAATCTTTTTGCTATTTATAATTCTGCCTATTGATAACGATTTCTGCACAAAAATGATTTTATATAGCATTTTATATTTACTATTCCTTCACAAAAATGAATTTCAACATAAATGTGCTTGTTTCGATATGTGCATGAAATCAAAATATTTGCCACGGGAAATGGAAATACAAGAAAATATGTCAACCTTTCAAGAATCTGAATACGCTTCCTGCAGTGCTGCTGGTTCACAATAGCATAAATCTTCGAACGTCCTTTGTTCAGCATTACACATGCGTTGAAACGTCACGAACAGAGAAGCACAGCTACTTCTATACATATCCTCAGCTCGAAAAGTCTTAGCACTAAAGATTATGAATCATACATCAGATGCAACTAAATTTTTTATTCCATGGCAGCAAAAAAAATTATATTTTTACTACATCATGCATTCCTATTTCCAAAGGAATGTCTTTCTTATATTTATAACTTCTCTTTTTATGTTTTAGAGGAACCTTGACAGGAAAAAATGGATACTCACAAGAAAAAAAAAAAGAGTGAAACAAATACCGAAGGCATTTGGACTATTTATTTGAATTTCGAGCACAGTAAGTTCTGGACATCATTATTTAGCTTTTGTATTCCATGGAAGACAAGAGAAGGAAATCGAAGTAAAATTCCATTTATAAATTTATGTTTTTCTAAGGCAGAGACGGGGAATGTTTAAAATGAAATCAAAAGAACATTCGTTTAAGAATAAATGTAAATATTTGGTTTGGAAATGTATCGTTTTGTATTACTTTCGATAATACGAGATGGAATTTTTTTTATAAAGATTTGCTTAGTTCTATATATATAATGTATCGTAATGAAATCAAAGAATGAACAACTTGGACATATTTTTTTAAATAAATTTGTCGGTGACTCGGAGAAATATCAAGTGACTTAAAATTATGCGTTTGCGAGAATAAGAACTTTTTTTTACGTCTTGTGGGCAGCATATGCTTTCTCTGAAGAATCGAATTTTTCTTTTGTTGTTCTTTACATACATCGAAATAAGATATAATCGACTCCTTGTACGGAAATAACATTAAATAAGTATTTATTTAAAATTACATTAAATGTGCAATTTTGCAATCATTCCACATATTTTTGGTGACTTTGTGCCATTTTATAGACACCAACTCGCCAAAAAAAATAAGAATAATGTTATGACGTATCCCCTTGAATCGTGGATGTGCTTTCGGGATACAGAAATTAGGTAAAAATTTCTGGATGACGCTTTTATTTAAAAGCGCTAATAAACGTAAACAGGAACAATATGCAGTTAATAGCTCGATAACTGTCTTACAAGATAGTTAAATAACTGTCTGATTTAATAAAACATAACTTAAATTCTCAACTAATTCACAAAATATCCGATAATATTTTCAAAACACTGATGTTTCTCCAAAACCCGATTTGACTTTTATCACATCAAAAACTTTCCAGTTGAGCGATAACTACCTTATATGTCCTCCCTAAAATGTTCTTGAAAGTTCTTGGTACCACCAAAAATACTCGGTATTTCTCAAAAGTTCTAGCGGATTCCAAAACTTGGCAAAAGTCAACAAGTTGGAGATATTTCACCAAATCTGGCGCCTGTCCCGAAAACACACGCCAACCCTAATCTCATTAATGGGAATGGTTGCTTGAAAAGATCGTTTTACCTTATAGATAGGCAAAGCAGAGTGAAACGTTTCACATATTCGTAACTATACCATAGTGATAATGGTTACTTCCACGAGGTTGTGAAACATTGAATGCATGGAGATAGATAGATGCGGTATTGTGGCAATTAATTGAGAAATGCAGTTCTTTTTATAAAATTCAGTTTTATTCAAGTTTTCCATGGATACATTTAAAACTAATAAGTGATATGACCTCCCCGAGACTTTATAACATTACAGACACGTTTCGGCATGGAATGTACTAGACTAGCACATGTAGTTTTAATTTCAACGTCTCTGAACCATATGTCAATAACGGCCGAAATTAGCTTGTCCATCGTCGTACAGTCAAATTTGTGAAGCCGTTTTTTGACAATAGCCCACAAATTTTCTATGGGATTCAAGTCTGGTGAATTCCCGGACCAATCCAGTACGGTAATATTTTTTTTGAGCAGAATTTTTTGATTCGCTTCGAAGTGTGAGATGGCGCGCTGTCTTGTTGGAAAACGCAATCTCCGTTCGGCCACAGTTTAGCCATGGTTGGAAGCACTTTTCGGGTCATAATGACTTCATAACTGGCACTGTTCATCATTCCCTCTACGGGAACAAGAGATTCTGTCCCCAAAACGCTGAAACAACCCCAAAACATCTTTTTGGGCGGATGCTTGGGTGCTTGATTGATGTGGTGCTGATTGAGAGGTTCTCCTTGGCTCCTTCTCACGAACATAGATCTAAATCCCTGAACCACAAAATGTGTTTGTCAGAAAAGAGAACTTTCTCCCAGTCCTTCTCAGTCCATGTTTTGTATTTTCGTGCCCATTCCAACCTTTTTTTCTTCATGCGAAAGCGTCAGAAGCTGCTTCTTGTACGGTCGACGTGCTCTCCGTCCGCGTTCTAACAGCCTGTATCGCACTGTTGAAGGTGCAATATCAACACCAGCTGCCACCATGGACTTAGACAGGTCTAAACTGGTTAATCGAGGATTTTTAACACTCATTCGATGTAAAGTTTTGTCGTCACGAGTCGAAGTTGATCTTTTTCGGCCGCATCTTCCAGAGCGGTTGGTTCCAGCATTTCCTGTTTCCTGAAACCGCTTCCAGATCCTCCCGACACTTGCTGTACTCACTCCACATATTTTACCTATTTCCTCGAACGTCTTAGAAGTGTGTTCTCTAAGCGCAATCACTTTAGCACGTGTTTCCGCGCTGATATCCATGACGCTAATGAGCCCCGCAACAACTGAGAAACTACCACTGCGGAACACCTGTCACCTGGCGGAGGAATTTGAACACCTGCTACTTACCAGGTGCATACGAACACCTGCTACTTTGATAATAACTGCAATTTGAACTCAGAGCTAATTTGGAATGCATCTTCCTAAGCTTACGTGTGATAACACGAAAAAAATGACATTTCTCAATTAATTGCCACAATACTGTAGATATAAAACTCCTATGGATGAAAAACTTAAACAAGAAAGATACGATGATGCTTTGAGAATTATATATAGGTGTCGCTAGTGTCAGTAACGTCTCATCTGTCCTCATTTGACACAATATGAGACAATTACAAGTGTTTATTATATGTATTTTCGATTATTTTCTAATTAAAGTTCGCTAATTGTGAGTAGATATAGTAAGTGTTTTGTTCCCGACTATGGAACAGGGTACTGGATACAAAGAGACAGAAATAATTGGAATGGTATATTAAATTTGAATACGTAGGAATAAATATTATTTATTGTTTGACTTCTACTCGTAATTTGCCTTGTACTGATAATTTATTTATGTAAAGTTAAAAGTTTAAATACATATTATTTGATTCAACGTGAGCCTTTCGCTATGGAAATGTATACGATGTAGTGGGACATATCTTACTCCAGCGCCACCTGAATTATTGCCAAATGTGATTTTGGATTTTTCCAAGCATGACGTTATAATTCATCTCCATGATTAAATGAGTATCAACCACTTTAGTATTAAATAATAACCCGTATTCATATAAGAATGAGCTCAACTGTCCAATTAATTGAGCTCAACTGTCCAATTAACTGAGTTCAATTGTCCAATTAGCTTAACTATCCAATTAACTATTTCACTAAACACCCGTATTCATATAAGAATGAGCTCAACTATCTAATTAATTGAACTCAACTGTCCAATTAACTAATGGACTTTAAGTAGTAAATAATTACACGTATTCATATGAGTTCAACTGTCCATTTCATCAACTCTAACCCATATAGTATAAAATGAGATTATAGAAATTTGTAATGCAAGAAAAGGCGACACGATTATTAAAATGGCGTTACATTCCAATTAATAAGTCTATTCCGGTACTCGCCCGACTTCCATATTCGAGTCTCACCTGCGAGCATAGATGCTGTGGTGTCCATTAACGGTGTAATATGTTCTGCTCCCTCTGGTGCGCAGGGACAACGTCATATGACGGCTAAATGGTTCACGATACGGTTGCTAAATAGGCGAATGATTAGACTGTCTGACTAGTAAGAAAAAATATATTCATATTATTAGAGAAATGGCTTTTTGTATACCTCGAAATATAAATTTTAATATAATTATTCGTTTTAACATTCTTTCCTTAATGTAGCAAGCAAAAATCCATTAAATATCTGCTTAAAAACTGCAAACTTATGCCATATTAATTTATTTCAAAATAACAAACCTCGACATAAAAGTTCATAAAAAATTTAAAACTCAAAGTTTATCCAAAACTACTTAAACTGGATATCACATCTTATTATTTACTGCCAATAGCCTCAAAATGTTTAATACCAACTCATTTTGCTTTTTTTTTAAAGTCTATAATTCGATTAACGGCTTTTTGTATACCTTAAAAATTATTTTAAAGGTTTTCGTAGCATAAAAAATATTAGATAAATCGTTACCCGCTGAATATATTTCTTCTACACAGCCTCATTTTTTTTTTTTTTTTTACTCCATACATTTTTTTACATAAGAAATCCATTTAAGGCGTTAGGGGAAAATGTAGGGATTACTTTTTCATTTTCCCTATGATTCCCTAATATGGGCTAAGACCCTAGTATGTCATTAGCCGACTAAGCGATCTGTTCCTCTTGATACTCATTAGCAAGCATATTCCCCAGCTTGTCAACCCCCTCTTTATTACTTTGTCTTATCACTTTTCCCCCATTCCCTCCCTATTTTTCTTCTTCGTTCCCTCTTTTTATTAGGCAAAGTGGATGTAAAGCAACGAAAATAGGTTCTTTATTATTTATTTAGCGTCTTTTCTGATACGAACGTAGCACGTGGCATATTGAATAAATTTTGTCAGACTTTAAAGGGTTATATAAAAGTTTCGTCTAAATTTCATTGTAACGACTTCAGGAGAAAACTTATAAAACAAATTTTAATATGAGATACTTGTACTCTAAAACGCATAAAAGTTTTTTTTTTTTCACAGAATGTGTATAATCAGTAATTTAAAATTTTCTTTGGGGCTATTAGAAACAAATTTATCTTTTTAGATATAGGGCAGCTAATGCAAAACGTAGCTACAGCGGTTTCTTATTAAACATTGAAATGCCATTTTTCATATTTGAAAATACATTTTTGGAAGAGTATTTTGAAGTTTATATTTTTAATGGAGTAGATATTTATAAAAGAATGCAAATGAGTTAATTTTTGCTGCTTGACTGTTTAAAATTGAAAAAAGTTTTTTTGTGAAAATATATCCACTGACAACAACAACAACAAAAAAAAGCAAACTTTATTACATATTTACAAAATATTCCATTCAAGCTAAAAACAATAAAGATCCGTTTCGATTTATTTTACTTTTTCAACGTGGTATTATAAATTAATGTTTTAAATAGTACATAACACCAGATGAAGAATATAAAACTATTCATGAAAAGAAATCTTGAGTTGATAAATTGTTAATTTTGAAATTTGTAATATAGTGCGATTTCAGCAAAGAGTTGTTAACGTTCCGTTTTGACTCCAACGTGTCTGTATTTTCAGGAATTTGGAAATGTCTATAATACTAGAAGATTATATATCTTTGTCTGTTCGTCTGTCTGTAGTGGAAAATCTCAGTGGACCGTAAATTCTGGTACTAGGGTATCTTGGTGCTCCGGATGAAACATCTCGTCGGGATTTTCTTAAAATTCAAATTAGTGTTTTAGTTATTAAATGCTTAAGCGCCATTTTGAGCTATTTGTGCATATATCAGTTCCTTAGACATCGAAACTCTAATTGCAGTATTTCCATCTTAGCACCATCGGAAAGGTTGGAGAATTATCTGTCAAAAAATAATTGAACAGAATCCGTGCTACCAATAGATAAATTTTCATGAATTAAATACATGCATACATATATATATACAGGGTGTCCCCAAAACATTGACCTCGGCTTTTATTCCTTAAATATTGATCTCAGGCATATATAATAAATTACAAAGTAGCATAAAAAAAGTATAAAATTTTATGAAATCGATTAAAATTTTCAAGGGAATTAAATTTTAAGACATACAAAATTTAAATTTTTTACGGCCCCCGTACAAAAACATTTCCAAAGAGTAAAATGTGCCCCATTAACTAATAAGGTGATGTACAAAATTTCAGAATTTTATTATAAAAGGTCCCAGATATATGAAAAGACAAAAATGCTGACTTAAACCACTTTTCAATGCATCTACATGGGTGTCCACAGGGGAAAAATCATGTCGGCAGATCGCTTTTCAGGGATCATATACAAATTACGAAAGAAAACAATGATTACATAAATAAATAATAATTTTGCTATTTATTAGTACAAAAGTATCTACACTGTGTAGAAATAATAACTTTACACAAAAATTACAAAGCTTGTTCAAAATGTTTTCCTTCCATGCCAAAGATCCATTAAAGATAAAAGGCAAATATTTTTTGCCTATGATGCATTTCTGCGTTGCGTCATTTGCACTCTTGCTGTAAACATTTATATTTTAATTTGTGATTAATCCCTCACCAACTTTGTTTAAACATATCTCTTGAGACTTTTTATGATAAAATGCTGAAATTTTGTACATCACCTTATTAGTATATGGGGCACATTTTACTCATTGGAAATGTTTTTGTACGGGGGCCGTAAAAAAATGTAAATTTAGTATTTCTTCAAATTTAATCCCTGAAAATTTTTATCGATTTCATAAAATTATGTACCCTTTTTTAACGCAACTTTGTAATATATTATATATGTCTAAGATCAATTATTTTCGGAATAAAAGTGGAGGTCAATGTTTTTGGGACACCCTGTATATATATATATATATATATATATATATATAGTATTTACTTTTGGGATTTGAGAGACTTACCCGATTATAAAACTGCTATATAAAAAGATTGACCGACACTCCGAACTTTATAATTTAACAGATGCTTCTTTTAATATTACACACTGCTCCAAAGAATAAGTTATATTTTTGCTATCATCAGTTCACTAATTATGAATTTTTATGTAAAACCTTATAATTTTTCAAAAGAATACTAGCAGCATAAGGGATCGGCGGTAGAATATGTTTTCCTTCATCCTTATAATGCAAATATAAAACATTTTTGAAACAGCAACCACCTTATATGGAGCGCTCTAGAGGGGTTGCGATAGGGCTCCTATTGCTATGTGACGTCAACTGCAGATAATTTATTTTCTTCAGAGTATGCGTATTGAAACGGAATGCAGTTGGAACATGCACAATTCATTTCCGTACGCTTTACTTTACAATATGTTCTGAACTAGTTGACGGCATCTGTTGTTGCGTGAAGACGACGTGGTTCGACTTTACTAAATACTTTAATAAATTTATATAACATTTATTTTCCTTTTAATATTGTATATTTTTATATTCGCGAGTGAATATTTAGTTTGATTCAATATTCATTCGTGAAACCTGGCGTTCAACTAAGACGTTGACAACCGCGAATTATATCGAGTGGTGAGAAATATATGCCGTGGTTCAATAAATTTCACTTTTGTATTATTTGTAAGATTGTCTACAATTCTGTGAATTTCATTCAATAAAGTGTACCAGCGTTTCTGGGGATTTATGTACTGGGGATCTAACGTAGCCGTGTGTACGTCCACGCAGTGTATTTTATTTTTTGTTATAGACGGGCGGATTGTTAAAGCGTGTTTTCGAGAATTCGCTGTGAGTTTCGGTGTGATTTTTTTAATCGGTGGTTTGAATTTTAAATCCCCGACAACGTCATATTCATTTTCTTATTATATCACAGACTTAGTGGAACGATTTCATGGAGCGATTTTCATGTATGCCTACAACATTCCCAAAAGAAAAGTACTGAGAAAATCATGCCAAGCAACTGAATATTCCTAAGTCCAAGGCAAAAAAAACGTTTTTTAAATAATTCCTAAATTGAGTTAATCCCCGTGAAAGCCATTAACTTTTCACAAAATTGGACATCCTCGAAATAATTGGTCGGCGGGAGGATTTTATGTCTACCGGTTCCTATTATCCCTGCATAACCGTGGTGTACGTCCTCCGTCCAAATTGTTCAGAACGCCAATCACACAACCGCCCCTTTACTAATATCCAATGAAAACAAGAAACTTCCCATTCAATCAAATGTATACAAACTTTTATAGAAAATGCGATAATCTTCGATATATCGTTGAGAGCAACTACCACTTTCTAAGTGGAATTTTTTAATATATGTTGATTTGCAGCTGAATTCGTTATATTAACTTTTTTAAAACACCCGTTAGGGGCGCTGCAATCACTTTCATTCGATCGGACATGATTACTTTACAAAAGATGGACCTAGCGTGTACATTCTTGAACATTTCCTTAGAAAGCCATTGGAGTGCATAAGAACTTTTCTAGAATCCCATTATATACTTTGGACGTAGACATCGGAAAATATTGTTTTATGTAAGGGTATGTTAGCTGTCAATCGAAGTTTTATGGAGTATAAAAAATTTAGTACTCCTTCAAGTGTGTGTAAATATTTATATTAAATAACACATATGTAAATCTCAATTAAAGGAACCGTTTTCAAAACATGGATCGCGCCCCTGTAAATAATATAATTCACGAATCACTTTCGCTATGTTCATATGAACTTCAACATAGAAGAGTAAATACCTGCAATGACCGCAAAAACATTTGTCATATGTCACTGTATTCCGTGGAGCCCGACACATTAAGTCTTATCACGTAGACGACGCAGACTGAATTTTGCATATAAAAGCAAGTTTAACACATAGCTAAATTTGGTGCATATTTTCTTCCTGCCGTTGCAGGTATGGGCTTACCATTCTGGAAAACGCATAAAATGTCAGAAACCAGTCCATGGATGCTTTAAGTTTCAATGGGAGATCGATCCTACTTTGTAAGAACATTTAGTAAACAATTTTCCGTAGGTACCTTCACACGTAACCAGAGCAGGTTGATTTTCGTCTCCGTATTCACTAGATTTCAAGACTGTTGATTTATATCACGGAATCTAAAAATAACTTGGGCTACTGTAACTTTCGAAATTCGTAACCAGTTGCCACCAGCAGGGAGACATTTTAATGACCAAAGTTAAAACGTACTTTTGGTATTGCGTAAGACACTCATTAGGCAATTAACTAAGAGTATTAGCATCCCAAATAACCACAACTGAACTAAAATAGCTCTTTGCAACCCAAATTAAAGCTAAAATCTAAACTGTCATCAACATTTTCAGTGGTTAACGGACATATCCCTCAAATAGGACATATTCGAGGGATATGTCCTATATGTCTCTAAATGCAGAAGGTGTATGTCTCTAAGTGCAAAAGGTATAATGCAAAAGGTGTATTTCACTCGAGTCAAAGTCTAATCACTCGTGTCTCTTCTGCGGATATTCTCATATCGCACATTCACAATGACAGACAGCTATGCTAAAACTCTGCACAAAAATAACTCATCATGCTTCATTTGGACAGATTAATTCACACATTATGTAAAATATTTTACTATTTAAATTTTATTTCCGAAAATTGACTATTTAAAATATATTATACGGGCTAAACACGTGGAAATATTTACAATTGAAGATCATCATGTGGACCTCATTCTGATAATTTTAACCACTACGAAACGTTGGCCATTCCGAATAGAACAAAAATTATAGATATCAATTGACAGTAAAATAATATATCGATAAATAACTTATTGATATCAAGCTATTCTGAATTGTTATTCATTTACGAGGCTTGTTTTTCTGAAACTTAACACTGTACCATCATGACAGCTGACTACTCTTCTGCAAAAACAGTCAATGCAAAAGAGACGGCGAGAAACCTATCAACTACTTAGATCTATCTATCCAAGCCCGATTTTTATTTTAAGACTAAAAAACTGAAAATCTGATTCGTGATGCACTTTTTAATGCAATTAATCTTAAAATGATTTGTGATAATAAGAAAATAATGGTACTTCAAACCAGAAATTTATCAAAGTTACTTCTTAAAAATTTTCTTGGTAGAGTTAGAAAACTTTTTTTATACAAATATCGCTAAGAATGCTACTTATTTATTCATCAATTAAGATTTGCTTCTTCAAACATTAAAACTGAAGACTCGCATACCGTCCTCGTATCTTGATGCTCTTTTTAATGCTTTTAATCTCAAAGTTCTCTGCCTGAAATAATGGTTACGGCAAATGGGGCTTAACAGCTTATCTTTGCAGCTATAAAGCATATTTATAAGAAAGGTAAAAGCCGTTGTGTGCCCACCCCCCCGAAATGTTGTCTAAAAGCCAGCTCGTTGTCTGGCGTTCAGCCAGCTTAACTTCAATGCAAAAGCCAGAATTAAAAATGCATTAGAAAGATATTGGAAAGACAATTATATGCAAATTCATCATGTTAACGTCATAAAAATGAATAGCGCACATCGTGCGCGTTGCATCCTAGTTTTAAAGCAGAACAGTATATATAAAAAAAATCGTACGAGTAGGGAGGGGGGGGGGAGAAGCGTCACTATTGCAAGTAACGCTCTGGGGGAAGTAGACAATAAAAACCTTTCATATTAAATACCTGAACCCATAATAAAATGCAAATTTTGCCATTCTCTAAACGGGGATGAAAAACAATGGACCGCCGATGGAAATAGTTTGGCGCATTTGTTCCATCCGGCGTACTTTGCATTTTATTATATTTTCATGTGGCCCATTTTACTTGTGGAAACTCACTATTAAGCTTTATTATACGTAATCGGGTTTATCGCCTCGAAAGCTCTTCAGATAGTATTATTTTAACATTCAGGGTCGAGAGATTGGAAATCGGGGATATGGCGAGCTTTGGTTTTTTTGTGTAATGGTGATTTAAGTGTTACTTTAGGTATAATAGAGAAATATGTAGAGTGTTGAAATAATTTCAAACTGTTGAAAAAGAGTTATGTGACGCCTTTGAGGAGGACATTGGGTGTTTTATGGAAAACACCATGAAAAGTTTTAATAATTTTTAATAAATATAACTGTGCTTTATGGCACATTTATTTCAAATTTCATGTTTATTGAAATTTAAATTGTATTACTTTATCATAATTCAAATATTGTTTGATGAAATGTGAAATGTATTATTTTTTTAAAAGGAAATTGCATTATGCTATACTATAATGCAAATGCTATTTTATGAAATGTAGATTGTATTATTTTATTAAAATATATTAATTTTTGATAAATGTTTATTTCATATTTAAATTTTATGTAAATTAGTGATATGTAAATTAGTTATATGTGAATTAGTTATGGAAATGTTACTGTTAGAGAGACAGATTTTTAAGCACATTTTGTAAATAAATATATATCATTGAAAAATATATTAGTTATGAAAATTACTAGACTTTGTTTGGTGTTCTGTAATTTGCATTATATAGTATAGTTTTCATATTACATAAGTAGCTTCATTAGTTCAAAAGATGGAGTTTTAATAGATGTAAAGACAAATTTGGTGATAAAATTTGAGGATTGGCTATTTGAGTATTTACATCATGGAATTTGAGTATTTACATCATGGGTGTATTAGGGGGGGGGGAGCTCAGGCAGGTGCCAAAGCACTCCACCTGGAGAATTTTTAATTTATTTAAAAGGCAATGTGAGAGAAAAAAAAATAAGAAAAATGCTTTTTGGAATTAAACATCGCAATTGTGTGGTTTCTCCCACTAGTATATCAATAAAAACAATTTAAACGTATACCTAAATGGGAAACTTAGGATTATTGCATTTGGTATGTTTATGAATACCCAATTTGTTAGTTTAGTTCGAATGAGCAAAATACGACAAAAATTAGCAAATATTATTATTGCCGCAATATTGTTATTCACTTTCTTTTACATTGATTGAAAAAAAAACCGCATTCGAATGGAATGTTTACTCTCTAAATTATGAACAGACGAAGATTGTAATGCATCAAAAATGGTGTTGAAAAGTGTACTTTAAAATATGTTTTTCTCAGAATGAGATTTTCAAAATTTTTATACATTTAAAATGTTCCATGCGTTCCAATTTTTGACTTAATTATATGAAATTTGTTGGATATATTCTACATATATACACTACGTGGCAGTGAAAATGAGACACCAAGAAGGAATGGGCAGAAAAATGTGCAAATTGCAAGGTAAACACAGCTCGCCGAGTTATGTAAATGATGCGAAATACACAGCTGTTCCGCGCACGTTGAGTGAGATATAAAGGAAGGGATCTGCATAATTGGCAATAGTCGCGCGGCTCTGTCGGCCAAGGAAATCATTTTACAAATTTTTTTGGCTCAGGAAAAGTGTAGTAGCAGAAAATGTTAGGCCGTTGCCAACCGACGCAGTTCCAGCAGACAGACGATTTCACGAGGGGTATGGTGATCGGACTCAGAAGGACACGTTGGTCCATACGTCAAATATCAGCGGAAAGCCACCTACACGCGTCCACGGTGCACCGACTCTGACGAAGATGGCTAGAACAAGGGAATGTGACAGGTTTAAGAGTTGCAGGTAGAGCTAGAGATAAGTCAGCATGCGGGGACCGACGCATCCGCCGGCGAGCTCTGGCGGTTCCGCAGGCCACTCCCGTCGCCCTTTTGCAGCATGTGCAGGACACCCTTGATGATCCCATATTGACCAGAACTATTATTGATTGGTCGCCGGCGAGCTGCACTCATGGCGTCCGTTAAGAAGACTGCCATTAACGCAACAGCACAGACGCCTCCGTTTGCAATGGTGTCGGTATAGAGTCGCATGGACGGTGGAATGACACAAGATCGTGTTCTCAGACGAGTTATTCTTCTGTTTCAGCAATGGCAGTTGCCTCGTACGAGTCCGGCGATGAAGTGCGTACAGGTCCAATCCGGCCTCATTTGTGAAACGCCACACCAAGCGACAACGCGGTATCATGGTTTGGGGCGCCATCGCCTACGATAGCAGATCACCACTGGCAACGCCACCTAGATAATTCTATCTAGGTGGCGTTGCCTCTGGTCCGTATTGACGACACTATGACGACCCAACGATACGTGAATGGCATGCTGCGGCCGATGATACTACCCTTCCTTCAAGGGGTGCCCAATATCTTTTACCAATAAGATAACGCCCGACCACGCATGCCACGCATCAGCCAACATGCCCTGTAAGGTACCCAGGTGACCAATCAAACATGTCTGGTACGTGATTGGACGTCGCTTACGTGTGCTGCGTTTAGAAGACGAACTCTGGCAAATGGTGGGCAGGGAATGGGCAGCCATCCCTCAGGGCAGCATCCGCAATGCTCATTAACTCTATACCTAGACGCGTTGCTGCTTGTATTACCGTCCGCGGTGGTACTACAACCTACTGATCAGACTGTGTTATCACTCAGTGTATAGGTGTATCATGTTACAATTAACATCTCTTATCATTTGTTGCTGTCTCCCTCTGTTTGCCGAGTTTCATTACTTTCTGCCTACTCCTTCTTGGTGTCTCATTTTCACTGTTACGTTGTGTAGTTTAACAAAATTGTGTATTGATTTTCGAATTCGAATACATTAAGTGATATAAATGTGTAGAAAAGCTTAGCTATACGTAAAATTTTGATAAAAATCGACTTTCCAATTCAAGAATATATATTTTTTTAAATGACTTGAAGATGGGTTTAGAAATTAATGCACACATTTTTCATATTAATCTGCGAAATAAATCTAATACGAAATTAGGAGAAAAAAAATAAAATTCACGATCAAGGAACATTTTAAAATTTTATTAAAAACTATTCATTTTTACTTTTTAAAATAAAAAATTAAACTACTTCGACATTTTTTTTATTTTATTTGGAAAATGTGTGATAAATTTGGCATATATAAAATAAAAATATGTCAATTTGATTGTTTTTGAATGATATGAAAATTTAAAAAAATGTATTTCAACGTCCACTGTCCCCTTAATTAGGTAGTGCGCGGATTTTACATTAAATGCAAAATAATAATAGGTAATTTAAGTATCGATAATAAGTATTGTTAGCCATGATTAACTAGTATAGTAGATTGGTTATCGGTCGGTTGTTATTGAAGTGTGGTAACAGTTAATGTATGAATTGGGCTTATCATTATGGCACAGTTAGTGTGCAAATTGCATGTTTTCGCAAAGTGGTCGGACGTATAGTTAGCAGTGACTTGCCAGCGCAGCAGGCGGGTTCTCGGCCAACAGATGTTATTAGAAAGTTACTGCAAGTTGATAGTTTTTTTAAAAACAACCGGGCTGAACGCCAAAGGCAAGTAGACTATAAATTATCTATATAATTGCTTGCATTTTCTCAGTGTGTTTTCATTTTAAAAATAACGTAAAATTATTTTATTTTTGTAACTCATAAAAATCCATTGATCAAGAAGTAAATTAAAGCATTGTAATGTTTTATTTAAATAGTGATAGTCACGTAGCAATTCGCAATTTCTAGCAGAGAGAAAATATTTCTGAGAAATAGATAAAAATGAACTTACTGGTTTAACGTTGAGTATTTCAGAGGAACCCTTACCTACAAGAAACAAAAACAGAAGTTATATGAATGAATTTTTTATTCAAGATAATTTGTTCATTTTAAAATCGATTTTGAAAAGATTAGAACAATAAAATTTGGAGAAATATGTTTATGGGTTGCTAGAGCTTTCTAACAATTGACATAACGATTGACATAAACGATTGACTTTTAACGATTGACATAAACTTAAGAATAGTTCAATCTAGCGTTCTAAAGATATTACACATTTTTTAAATAAATGTATCAAAAAATCCCATAAATTAAAAAATATATTAACTGTTGAGAAACATGTTCACTTTCCATATGTAATATCATGCGATAAATTCAGTGACACCATGCTCGGGGATCAAGCTCGTTCCATTCATGAGAAAAGATAGTTTAAGTAATACCTTTGTATTTGAACGCCAATGGCCATTTTTCTGCTATTAGAATAACTTATTTCTTCATCCATAACGCTTGGCGAGATTTTGACGACGAATTTGGCGGAATGTCGGCAACTTGGTGGCTTTTCAAATGTTGCCAAATTAACGAAAATCTCGCCAAATGGATAACAATGACGCTAAATCAATCAAAATGACGAATGACGACGAATTGACGAAAATTCTATATCTTGGAAATAATATAATTATCTACTATAAGAATTATCTACTTTTTTTGCTGTAAAAGTAGTAAAGTTATTGCATTATATAAGGAAAGTCATGTGCTGCCCACATCAGATTTTTTTTAATGTATCATGATATTGCATGCCTGAAAATCATATTTTCTTTTTTATAATTTCTAGACATACAATCTAGTGCTAAAATTAGAAAATAGATTGTCAAAGTTTTAAGGATGTGCAATTAGAAATTGAAGTAGGTTCTTTTTTAAAGACTTTTTCAAATACATCTTTTGTTAATTCAATATAGCCCTCAAAACATTTTTAGAAATATTAATAATAAAACTATATTCTATATAAGTAAAATACATAACCTCAAGCTGTAAATCCACCAATTTTTAGTGCATAATCCATGAATACTAAATAAATATTATTTTTTTAAATTTCCATATAAAATAAGCAGCTTACAAGATATTTATATTATTTTATGAATAGTACTGAAACAATTTCTTTGTCCGCTGGCATCTCAGAAAATAAGAATTAAAAATAATGACCGGCTTATTTTATTTAGGATATATTTTGTTATTTGAATCTACTTTTGAAAATTAGTGTTCCGTTTTTGTTTATATTTCACTGCATTACTGAAAACGTCTGGCCAAGCGTAAAAAGATTAAAACCTTTCAAAGCTTAAAATATTAATTCCAAAGAATTTTATAGTAGTTATAAATAGCCAAAAATAAATATGCTAGAATAGCTAAATTATTTTTAAAGCTCTTATAAAATTAATTTTGCAGACAAAAAGGTTGAATTGGTGTAATAAGATATGATTAAATAAATCAACAATTACACTTTAATAAGCTTTTGCATATGTGATTGCTATTAGTATGTAATTAAACGTTGGCATATGAACGCGAAAAGATGCTTAAAGTAAGACAAATAAAAAGGTATAGTTTGAAACTAAATTTAATCTCTACGCATCTCATGTTCAGAATATAGTTATAGAAATTTCTATATAACTTGATGTATTTGAAGATGGAACAGTAATAAACACAATATCCGTATATAGGCAATTTTTCCAAAACTCGTAATATTTCTTCTATCATGCTAATACATGTTTTAGTTCCTACATTTTATGATTTTTAACCTTCTAATACAGTTTTGTTGTACAAAAAATGTTATTGATTTTTCATACTATAGACTATACAGATAATGTATTGTTCTCACGAAAATTTCTAATTCAATATTTTGATGCTAATATATGTTTTATACCCTCTTTGCATGATTTTTAACCTTCTAATGCAGTTTTGTCGTGTAAAAAGTGTTATTGATTTCTCATACTATAGAATGTAGTACAGAGAAAGTATTGCTTTCACGAAAATTTTCTATTTCAAGATTTTGATGCTAATATATGTTTTAAATCCACTTTTTATGATTTTTAACATTCTAATGCAGTTTTGTTGTATGAAAAGTGTTATTGATTTAAAGAACATAATAAATTTATAGAATATATTGATACTATAGAATATAGTACAGAGACTGTATTGTTTTCACGAAAATTTTATAATTCAAGATTTTGATGCTAATATATGTTTTAGATCCTCTTTTTATGATTTTTAACCTTCTAATGCAGTTTTATCGTATAAAAACTGCTATTGATTTCTCATACTATAGAATGTAGTACAGAGACAGTATTGTTTTCACGGAAATTTTCAATTTCGAGATTTTGCTGCCAATATATATTTTACGACTTTCTGAGCACCTTTTGACTAGTTTTAAAGTGATATCTGCCAGACTGTCTGTCTACAGTCGGTTGCTTGCTTGCTTACACGATGGCTACGATAATATTATTAGATTGTGAGGAAACTTTTATTTCCTGCTTTGTTATCAAACAATCTAGAACTTGGTAAAATTTTATAAAGCTCGAGTGAAAATTTTTTTAAATTAATTATTAAAATCATTTATTTAATTCATATGAAATTTTATATTTGATTTATATAGCAGCATAAGATGAAATTTGACACAATAAAAGAACTTTTTTATGGCTTAATGATTACGAAATTTAACAGTTTCAAGCATTGCAGTGAAAAATAGCGGCGATACATATATTGTGTTCCTGACACCATTAGCACCTGGGAGGAAGGCAGGGTGTAGTACCCCCTCGACAAGGTGCACAATTAAACTTGGTACCAATCGAAATGTTTTGTCAAATGAAGGTAAAATGCTAAAATTATGATCATTTGGACCAAGGAAATAGATGTCAACAGTTTTGCCAAAATGTCAACAAAAAAAAATAAATAAAATAAATAAATAAAAAAATAAAAAATAAATTAATAAAAGTACAAGCTACTTCAAATTAGATTCTGTTATGAGAAAATTGAGTTGAGTTACGTTCTAATTCATTTGTAAAATCAGAGGTAGCAAACAAAGATTGATGTTTGTTTATAGATTCCGTGCACTTCCTTCATAACAGCAAAAATATATATAAAAATAGATGATTACGTACTTACATACAGCTGAAACTGCTGCTAAATTAGTACAACTAAAATAACTTCGTTAAGAGCAGCATACAATACAAAATTAATAGTAACGATAATGACCGGTTTCAAAGACAAAATCGGCATTTTTTCGTAAGGACACATCAGCAGCGCAACTTTTACTCGTCACAGAAAGGTCGGAGACTGACGCAAGAACATCATATGTGACAGAAGCAGGGAAATGATGATGCCAAATTCGAGATAAAGATAAAGATGTCAAAACAGAGGAATGAGTAACAAGAGGTGGGGCACACTGCATGATCGGTAAAATGCCAAAAAAGAAAGTGAATGTCCAACACAGGATTTAAATCATTTGCTCAGTCCAATTCACATAATATGGCCACACCAGCAAAAATATTCTAAACAAAATACGAAAAATAAATGGAACAATAAATGGTAACCATTTATTTGAGTTAAGCTTTTATGAACGACTGAACAAGTAATTTGAATCCTGTATTAAATTTTTACATTCTTTGGTATTTTACTGTTCATTCCCACCTCTTGTTTCTTCTTACTGATTTATTTTACCCCTTTCTATGTTTCAGTCTCATTTGCTGTTTTTTTATATTTTGACGATGAGGATGTTTTTGCTTTCGAAACCGGTTGATACTATTATTTTATGTTGTATGCTGCCCTTAACGAAGTTGTTTTATTTGTAGATTATTGCGGTTGTTCCAAAGACGTCATAAGCAATCACCTACAAGTCAGAATCGAAATTATTTAATCAAAAAAACAAATGCAATCTCCTGGATATCAGTCGAAAGATCAAATACAATTGACTTAAAATTAAATAAAATATCAAATGCAGCTGTTTAGGCATTAATCCAAAGACCATATACAATTGCCTGGGCAGTTTTATTGCTCTAACAGTTGTGATACTTCGTGTAAGCGCACGCCAAAGTATTATTTGATGAAATATAAATACATTCTTAGTTTAAATATAAATGAAAATCCGCAATGTAGTTAAAACTGGAGATAAGTATTTGCAAAATATCAGTAGTTATGAATTAGGAAAATTCTCGTATAACACGAAATTAATATAACACGAGGAAAATATAACACGAATATAACACACTTAGTTTTCAACATAAAAATACACGTTCATTGCAATCTTTGTACTTCATTGTGCAGTTACATATAGCTCTTACCAAAGCATTGGAATAGAGTAATTAAAAAATATCTATTTTCAGATAATGTCTTTCACGCGAGATTTTCATATTATCCACACTTATAACGGTCAGTGTCTATGAATAGGAAATGAGTCCCTCCAATGGTGTAAAACAGAAAAGATCCTCAGTTTAAAATTTATCCAAATACAATATCACTTCCACTGATAAAAAATGCGATTCTATTCAGGATACACATTGCAAGAGGAGAATATTCTAATGTGAATTCAGGAATGAATATTCCCTTGGGAATTTAAAGGGACAAGAGACAATATTTCTTCCCTCTTGAAATGTCGCTTTTTCTTAAAGTCCATCGTAAAGTTGTTCCAACCACTAGGGATAAATTGAAAATGTGGAAAACGCATAATTTTGCTTGCAAATTACTAATATATATATATATATATATATATATATATATATATATATATATATATATATAATAAAGATAAGACTAAATAAATAAAAATAGTAAGATTAATTTAAAACATTATCAATGTCATACCCTGGTTCAAAAACAATACGGAGGTAAATTAAGTAATGAGAATATGAAAGGATATATCTAACAAAAGGAAAACAATGCTACCAAAAAAGGCAAAATTATCTTAATTTTAAATTATCAATAATACACATGAATTTATCAACATTCAAGAGCAATACATACAAATCAAATTCAAACATCAAAGAATTATCAAAATCTGGAGGCTCAAAATATTAAAATGACAAAAAATAAAAATGAAAGAAAAGATGCAGTCCGAAAAAATGAAATTGGATAAAACCTCTGTAGATCCCGCTTTTCAAGGATCTTTGCATCCACAGAGGTTCCAAATGTGTTTCGCTCAACGATACAGTCAAATGGACGAAATATCGTTATATATATATATATATATATATATATATATATATTTTGCAATTGCTAATTATGGAAAATTATATAAATATTCACCATTGTTGCTTAATTGTGATATATTGCATTTACCTTAGAAAATTAAATGTTTTGCCACCTAGGAAACAGCCTGGGATATTTTCTGAGAGATGGCCAATTAATGTATTTTTAAAAGTATTAGCAAAACTTCGGATTCTATAGTGATATGTTTTATCTTCTGTGATGTTTAGCTACGTAAATAACACAGTTTTTCGATATATCATAAACGATGTTGTATGTCAGAACCTCTGAAGTATGTTGATAATTAGGAAAGGCTACATCGATTTTAAATAATACAATTATATGTATATAAAATGACCAACCATTTAATAGATCTAGCATAATTATTTATTAATTAGCTGAAAATATAATTTGCCTACAAGTAGAACTTCATAAAATGGTTGCCATACTTCATAAAACGCATGACTTATTTTGAGGAATTCATAAAACCTATAAATTCATAAAAAGCTGAGGGACAGAATTTTGATATTGCTACTTCTAGCGATTTCTGATCGTCGGTTGAATCTGTCAGCCATATTTACTCGAAAAACCTCTAAGAACGCTTTCTCTTGTTCTTTTATGAAATACTATTCATTAATGATTAGTATTGATAATTAATCAGTTTACTTATCAAACCAAATACTTATTCTTTATTGTTTATTAGTTCCACAAGACTTGTTCCCAGGTATTTATTTACACGGGCATAGCTTATGCAATGACAGCAAACACGCATTAACGTCAATGTTGTTCATATTTCCTGCTACGTATACACTGGTTATCACGTTTCTCTTCATGTTTTGAAACTTTGTAGTGAATTGCAGTCATTTGGGCGTTTAAGTGGCTATAGTTCGTTTTCAGAAAATTACTGTAATTGCAAATAGGCAATATCGTTATATGTAAATACCGACATATTTTCTTCCCACAAAGTTTTCCCACTGATTTAACCATTTCGGACGTCAATAATGACTACGGATAAAAAAAAATGCATTTATTTCTATATATTTGTATCTATTGATTATTGATTAGTATTAATAATTAGGCATTTTATTTATCAAACCAAATATTTATTGCTTATTACTTACACAAGACTTGTTCCCAGGTATTTAGTTGCACTGATATAGCTTATGCAATGGCGGCAAACGCGAATTAACGTTAATATTGCTTATATTTGCTGCGGAGTATACACCGTCTAACCCGTTTTATTCATATTTTGAAATTTTGAAGTGAATTGTAGTCATTGGGGCGTTTAAGTGGCTGTAGCCTTTTTTTAGGAAATTACTGTAATTGCAAATAGGCAATATCGCTATATGTAAATACCAACATACTTCCATTCCACGGAATTTCCAAATATTTTTAACCCTTTCGGATGTCAATAATAACTACTTATCAGGAAATTTTGTATTTATGATGATATTAATACTCTAATTGCATATTTAAAGACAATGAGTTTTATATGCTATTCATTGTACATGTTTCGTCACAAGTTGCAAGTTTAAAGAAATAAAATATTATCTGATGTAATATGATGCATATTCTTGATAACATTTTAAACTTCAATCTTCCTATAATAATAGTTATGTAGATTTAGAATTACAATGTTATAGAATAAATAAAAATGTTAAAAACTAATGCCTTACAAGTATCAGCAAGCACACTGATTTCCTCTGTGTTTACACTCAGAATTTCAAAAGTGAGTGCAAAACGTAACAATGAGAGACGATTTTTTTTTATTCAGAATTAATCATATTTTTAGGATAACATATTTCAAATAATATAAAGCAAAATCTGTTTTGGAAGACATCAAAATGAGTGTACTATTTATTAAAAGTGTTCTATAAAGAGTGTACTATAAAAAAGTCAATAACAGGGATTATTAATTCTTAAATAGTAAGTACCACTATTTTATATATTCTTTAAAGTATATAATAAAACTGCACTCTTTAAAACATGAAGTATAATGAATAAAACTCATTCTCCCTGAACTTTTCTAAACAATCAAAGGAAAACTATTTCAAAATATTAAACAGAAAAGAATGCGAAGCCTTTTTCTGTTGCTTCAGAAAGTGGCATCGCCAATGCTCCAGAACAAAGTCGATACAATCCAACGGCAGCAGAAAACTCAAATTTCATTGCTTTGTTTCCAGAAACACACTTCACGCCAAAGTTGATAAATCTGGTTGAAGTGAAAGGGCAAACTTCACTTTTCTAAACGCAAGAAACCGAATAAAAGAAATAAGACTTTTTGCGGAGGGGAAAATATATAACCCAAGCTGTGGGGTATTTCCACGCTCTTTTGGAGGATCGGAAATTCCAATACCGGATTTCTTCTTGCAGTTCGCGGATGAAAACGAATTTTCGTTTTTTTTTTTCTTTCGTGACCCTCGAACTCACGGGAAACTAGAAAAAGTTTCGAAAGGCTAAGGGGCCTTCTGCGAGTCACGGGAACTTGACCAGATGGTCAGGAAAACGGATCAAAGTTATTGACCGAAAGTTTTTGTTGATTCAGAAGCTGTTGCCGTTTCTTTGGGTTCGGATTATATCACGGGAAAGTCGATTTTGATTTACTAGTCGTTTGGTTCAGATCCAGATATATATTTAAATGTGCACTTGATAAGTTATTACGTAACAATTATAAAGTTTTTGTCCGGTGTAGTTTCAAATTCACGTATATAAATATCATTTTCAAGATAAATACCAATTTCATTTTCAAGTGCGGTAATTTTTAAGGAAGTCAAGTATTTTGCCAATATTCTGCAAATAGCTGAGTTTATATATATATATATATATAGTTCATATTTCTGTTCGAGGAGGTATTATTTTTCTGATTTGTAATTCAATTGATTTATTTTTCTCCTTCCACTAGCCAGTAGACAGTTCGAATGGTGTCTATAGTTAAATACTATCGCCATTGTCAGAAACTGGCTATTCTATCGGTTTTAACTCGAATTGTATGGCTGTCCTGATGAGAATGCAATTTCGAACTAACCGCCATTTTTGTGTAGTTTCAATTGATTGTTCTCTATGTCTTAATCTTTTATCTTGAGCTAATTATTATTGCCTTTTCTCATTTTTGCCGTGTTTTCTTTTTATTTAATTATATTTATATACTTTTAATTGTGAATTTTGTATCCTATTATTCTTCTCATCCCCCTTTGCATTGTAGTGATAAGTTACCTTCTATCTTTATCCTTAGTCTTGGTCTATAGTTACTCATTTGTAACAGATATGCTAGAGATGGGTTTTTTTGCACATACAGTAGTTTATGCATAATTTTCGATTAAAATCTTTCAATTTTTATTTTTATATATATATATATATATAAATAAATATATATATATATATCATCACAGCAATAAATCATCTTAAGCAGTTAGGGCGCGGCCACCATGCCGAAAATGATAAAGGATCAGCACTAGGCCTAAATGGGAGGTTAATTCAGATTATATCCTTTATCAAGACTGATCATCTAATTTAAATCAAACAAAACAAGTGATTGTTTTAGATTATGGTGATAGGTATTTAATATGAACTGGATAAGCCCAGTCCATAAGCAAAAACAGAGGATTAAGATTGAAAAAATTATTGAGAAATCAAATAATTACCAGAAACCATGTCCGGGCACAGAACAAGAGAGATTGAGTGAGAGAGAGTTAAGTTGTATCCAAGTTGAAGGGATGAAAATACAAGTAGATTATGGATACTAAAGGGAAAACTGTGTGTGTCAAAATGTTTATCATAATTAAATCGTATTTCATTTAAACGGAACTGCATGAAATCACATTAGACATTCTGGAGATAAATTTGTCACATACAAAATGTTTACACGTGTAGATATTTCAATTTTTATATACTTGGTTCTGAGAAGATAATTAGTTGTTAGTAGTTATTTATATAAATGAGTATGCCCCCGAAATAAACGTTTTCTTTATGTACTGAAAATTATAATTGAATACTTTAAAATCGGTGTAAATAAAGACGTTAATTCAAATTTATGTAATTGATTGGCGATCGCAAATATTACGGCAAAATTTTTCCTTTTTATATTTTTGTAAAAAAAAAAAAAATCTGGCAAATATCAAGGAAATAAATTAAAAATTAAAACATAGGTTTGAAAAGTCACCAATTTTATTTACTTTGTTCGGGCCATCACATTTCCGAACAAATTAGATGAACATGTAATAAATGGAGTATGTAGAAAGTTCTATCAAATCCCGAGTAAACGTGACATAAAAACTAAATAAAAACTAATTAATCACTTCAATAAAACTTTGTTTGCCAGAATGGTTGTCTTTTTCATCATGTACAACCCTTCTTTTACTTCATTCTTTTTAAAACTAGTGGCACAACTAAATTCATTTAAATAGAAACTCTTACACGAAACTTTAAATAATATATTACATAGATTCAACGTATTTTATACATGTATGTTTTGTTTCGTTTTTGATCTCTGGTAATTAAAATGGCTGATTGAATTAATTTCTAAAGAGATATTTTTAATAACATTTTAGTTTGATTTAAAGCTGATAAATTGATTCTGTTTTAGTTAAGTTTATTTTCAATTGTTTCATGTCTAACATCAGTTAAATTAATCACAAGTTCAATTAGTTTTAATTTCGCTAAAGATAAAGATCTAAATCTGTACGATTTTAACAGGATATATTAATAAGTTTTTTTACTTTAAAGGACATGTTCCCTTAAAAGAAGTGCAGCTCTTCAAGAAGGAAAATAATACAATTTATCTGTATGTGAAATTTGTAGTGTTATAAATATTTAAAAAAATTATATTCTACTTAAACATTATTAAAAACCTTAAATTAAACATTTTTCGTTTTACACGTTACTTTCTATAAAAGAAATATCATCGTTTATACGTTTTTTTAAATATTTACACACACACATATATATATATATATATGTATATATATATATATATATATAATAGTAGTTTGAAAATCCAATGAACGAAAAGTAAGAAGCTGCAACACGATAAACCTAACTTTCTAAAACGCCCACAGAATAAAATATAACAGCAAATCATCAATCAAATGGAATAAAATACAAAACACGAGTTATCAAGTTATAGAAAATCAACTAAATTCAATGGTATGGAAACGAATAAAGAAAAACTTAAAAAACCAAGCTATATCACTATACACGTGGAAAAAGGGCTAAGCCTAAAAAAAGGGAAATGTTCACTTCGTAAAATTCGTTTTCAAGTCCAAGTATTTTGACGAAGCAAACACAAAATATTTATGTTTCTGAAGAAATAGATAGATTATATCTATAAACTATTTCTACTTGGACGATATACATGAAGAAAGAATAAAAAAGGAAACATGAATACCTGGAAAATGCACAGCATATGTACAAACGAGGCGAAACCGGGAACTCTGAATGAAGAGACCAGTGTTGCCATTCGCAAAAAAAAAATAAAAAATGATCTACTGTTGCCATTCGTAAGAATTGAAAAACAGTAGAAAAGGTAAGAAAAAGTAATAATATACAAAAAGAGCTACTAAAAGGTGGGGCTAGAGGAACACGGTCTTTTCCAATTTGAAAGGTGCATATTCTTTCACTTAAGAATGGAATATTTATATACTATTCTTTACATTAACTTAATTTAACTACTAGAATAACATTAATTGTATTCTAGCATTAATTTAACTACTACAATAATAATTTTACTACTCCAATATGCTTAAATTAACTACTATATAACATACTTGTAAACTAACATTAATTTAACTACTACAAAATACATATTTATTATAAGTAAAACTTAAATATATGTACATAAAATAATTCATTTAAAAAAGTGCCTGGGACTGATTGAAAATCATAAAAATAGGATATTTTTATTTTTCACTACAATTTATATAAGTAAAAAATAATGTTTTATTAATGTAACAATCTCTAACATCATTGCTGATTGAAAATCATAAAAAAAGACTATTTTTATTTTTCACAGCAATTTATATAATAAGTAAAAAATAATATTTTATTAATGTATCAATCTCTAACATCATTGCCTTCTTATGTTCTAGTACTATCAGTTCAATATTGTTTTCAAATATGTCAATGTGTATATAAAACCAATATGTTATAATTGTTTTAGTGATTAGATATAAAAGAGTTGTCATCATATTAATCTCTTTGAAGTATAAAGAACTAAAAATAATAAATAAAACATTTACTTTAAACAGTTAGTTTCAAAAGTTACTAATTATATTTATGCCGTTCTTAGCAATACACCACCTTTCAAACAATGCAAGGATATGAAACGTAAATGAAATAGGAAAAAAAAATGCCTATCCCATCCTAAACAAATAGCCCAGAAGAAACTGAAACAAAAGCTATTTAATCAATTTCATAAAACTCTTGTTTGTAAAGAACACAATTATTTTATTGTGCCACACTTTTGTTCTTTCACTTTAACCTTTTTACTTGTAACATTCGTTACTGGTTTAAACAAAAACTCGCCCGAACATTAAATTATTCATTAAGAAAAATTCTATTCATTCAATACGATGATGCTCTTTTTTCTCTGATCTCGTGGCAATTAAAGGAATGAATTGAATTTTATTCCAAGAAGCTATTTTTCTTCCTCGCGGCTAAGACACTACTTTATTGGTTGAGCCGTATTAAAATGATTTTACAATTCAACGATTTTTTCTAATTTAATTGTCTTACCTCAGCTAAATAAATCAGAAAATGAAACCATTTGCTTAAATTTCACTAAAGTATACGTATCCAACCAAAGTCACTTCAAAATGTATATCTACAGAACTAATCAATAACGGTAGAGGGGCGTTTTTAAAGGATTGCACTTATATTGCGTATAGTGGCTTCAATGAGCCGATTTACATTTATTCTGCACTGTTCACCATGGAATAAAAGATACCTGCGATGGCAGCAACAAAACTTGCTGTACCACAATTTTGCAAAAATATATCAGAACAGGCAGGTTCCGTCCAATCGGTTTCACATGTCTTAGAAGACTGATAAATGGCCTTGTCATTTATCAGTCAGTATGGTTTAGTCATTTTGAAAACCTATATTGGTCTCCAGATAAGTTTGCAAAATTATATCACACAGAAATTTTCCTTACTGTCATTGTAATAACTTGTTCCATACGAACCAATGGATACTAAGCACTAAGCCGAGACACAGATGTATTATCTGCAATGGAAGCACGATCTTGACATATTATATATTTAATTAGAATATTTTATTGGCTAAAGTTGGGTAAAAGAGCGCATATAATTTTTATTTTAATATTATCTATCACCAATTCGTGTAGTACCGTTTAATTAGTTAATACTTACTACTTTGAGTATCAGCTATCCTTCCACATACAAATCTCATCACATATATCCATTTTTCTTGAACAATGAACGTTGTGAACATTTTTTTTTTCTGCGACCCATGCTGTCTGACCTACACGAAGGTGTAAGGTATCTGTTTGGACGGCCGGAAAGTTTAGAAGGTGTAAGGTACCTGTTTGTACGGCCGGGAAGTTTAGAAGGTGTAAGATATCTGTTTGGACGGCCGGGAAGTTTAGAAGGTGTAAGGTATCTGTTTGGACGGCCGGGAAGTTTAGAAGGTGTAAGGTATCTGTTTGGACGGCCGGGAAGTTTAGAAGGTGTTAAGAATCTGTTTGGATGACCGGATAGTTTAGCCACCCAATTTACACAGGAACCCAGTGGAAGCGGCAGTCACAGACACCGTATCCTCCTCCCCCTATAATCAACCCCTCGAAAGGACTTATGGACTCGCATATTTAACGTGCTCATACTCCGCGTGAACACGGGGACAGTTTGAACACACCCGGGAATCAAATCGAGGTCGTCCGGATACAATCCCCGCACGCTATCCACTGGGCTGTCTCACCCCAAGTCGTAACTATTTGCATGTTTTCAGCTTTCGCTTCTTATACCAATTTGCGATTAAACTCGTCAATAAAATCTGTGACATACATATCTTGCATAAACTAGCCTGGTACCGAAATAATTATTTCCCACGATTTGGGATGAAGTGATCTTACACATTTAAAACAAACTTCTGAACATCATAAACCATTTCAATTTCAAGCAAAAAAATGGCAGACACTTTATAGTTCACTGTTAACATAGATATTGTGGTATGTTAAACAATATTTCATAGATCATTGTTTGCACGTTTTCAAACCTTTTTAACAAAAATTAATAATGTATATCATTATTTTTCAATATTTTGATTTGACAAATACCCAACAAATTATTTCAGCGTTTTAAAAGCAACTTTGTTACTTTAGTTAACGCAGTAGGATCACAAACTTTATTGAAAGTCATTGATACACTTTTTTTTTCAAGATTTTTTTGTCATTACTTATAGGTCAAATACCACGTGCATGAAAAATTTGAAGTTTCTGCCTGCAGCAATATGAGCTGTATAAAATTCATCCCATAATCAGTCAGTCTGACTAAGCTATATTATATAAATAACAATACTGCCATCAGGAATTGTAATTTTATTTTATATACAAAGTTTAAGTATAATATACTTTGATCCAAAATATATGTATTCAGCATTGTTTTATGTTATTTACCATTGCATACATTCAATATAAGGATTTTTTTAAAAACTTTATTCAATTGCGCTTATGTGTCGTAAATACATTTTACTAGAATTATTCTTTTTGCAATGTAAAAGAATGAAATCTGAAAAAACGAAGAAAGCTATCAACAATAAAAAAATAGGTCAGAAAAGTCACCAATTTTATTTACCTTGTTCGTAGCAATACATCGCCGAACAAATTAAAGGACATGTAACTTAAACAAAGCAGTAAAAAAAGTTCTATCAAATTCAAAGCAAAAAAGAGAAGCTAAAAAACGTAATAAGACATAATTAATCACTTTAATAAAACTCTTTGTTAAAGATGC
Organism: Amaurobius ferox; assembly: GCA_951213105.1. Classification (NCBI taxonomy): domain Eukaryota; kingdom Metazoa; phylum Arthropoda; class Arachnida; order Araneae; family Amaurobiidae; genus Amaurobius; species Amaurobius ferox. The sequence goes on from OX578137.1 coordinate 107,448,441, forward strand.
GATTTTTTGTTCAAGTTTTTATTTTTTGAACTCGTAACATTCATATTCATTTGAAATAAAACTCGCATGTGTGTTAAATAATTCGCTGAAAAAACTGCATGCACTCTACATAGGAATGTTTCGCGGGATCTTTTATTTCGCCGGTAATTAAAAGTGCCAATTGAATTTTGTCTTGCTTATCCAAATGCTTCGTTGTTTCAGCTAGTTTAAGACTGAAAAACTGTTTTTCTACATTAAATATTTGTTTAATTAATCGGTAATTGAGTAATTTAGCCATCTCCTTTGTGATCTCAAACACATAGCAACGGTTAGGCAGTGATAAAATTCAATGCAAACAATAAAAAAACCCAAACTGATAGGAATATCAAAGATTTGAATGTATTGAAAAAAAAACGTATAATGTACATAAAAAATCACATTGGAAATCTTTAATGGACTTATCAGCAATTGACTACATTTTAAAAATTGTAAATTTTTTTAAATATAAATATTTCAATTTATATATCTCTCTTTGTTAGAAAAATATTAGCTGATGCCGCTGCCGCTGTTTGACAAATATTCCGTTTTACGAGATTCTTTGTTTTGTATCGCAAAAACTATTTTATATAAAAATATGAAGTTTGGTACACGTGGGGAAAAAGCTTTGGAAATTACGCTGAAATAAACCTTTTTTAACACTTTACAACAAAGTTGAAAAGTGTTTATGACTTTGTTCATTCTGTCTGTCTGTCTGTCTGTCTGTCCGTTAGCACGATAACTGCCGTAAAAATGAGTTTATCAAAATGAAATTTTAGTATGTTGTTCAGACGGTCTGTAGGACCTATGGGAATATAAATAAATAATATCACCCAATTAGTTTTTTATTGAACCCGGGTTGAAAAAATGAAATACATTGAACCCTATGGGACCTAATTTTTCAAACATTTTTTAAGTAAATTTAAAATTCACGAATTGCTTCGAAATTTTTAGGAAATATTCACATTATCCCATAGAATATATAAAAAAAAATTCAGTAAAATATGTTAAGTAGTTTTTTAATTAAAAAAATTATTTAATATAGGGAAAAAAACAAATTCAATTAAATTCTGACTTTGGGATATCTTCCAGAAAGAAAAGAGAGAGATATTATATAATAAATATCTCTCCATTTGTTTAAACGTTTTGCATATGGGAGTGGCTTCATATTCTAAAATAAATTTGGTAGATAGCAATTTTTCATTTTTTTTTAAATTTTATATAACTCTTCATGATAAATTTAATTGATGGCATTTTAAATGCACTTTCCTACGTCCTAGAGAGTTAAAATTTGGTACACAGCTTAAATTTGTTGAACATTTTATTCGACAAAAATTTGATGGATCTTTAAATATAGATCATACATTTTTTTCGAAATGGCCTGAAAATAATCCCCGTTCACTTTTATAAATCATTGTTGTAATATTGTTCAAAATTCTGATGTGGACAGCACATGTCTTTCCCTGCAGACTCATATTCGTTCTCTTTATTTATTCAATGATAATTTGAGTTTATCTGCACAACATGAGTATTTTAAATGACATTGAATTTACACGTTAAACTTAAATTTGGTTCTCATTTGATAGCTGGACTTATTGTCAAAGGTGGCGTAGCGAAAACGCGAAAAAACTAGAATATCTCAAGAACGGCTAGTCCTAGAGTAATGGGGTTAGTCTTATTCTTTTTGTTGTCAAAAATCACATATAAAATAGGAATTTAATTGATATAATTGAGCACACGTAGTCTTTTATTTTTATATATAACGATTTTTGCTGGCCATTTCGCAAAAATAGCCCGTTCCTTTTTCCCGAATCGTAGTAGAATAACCTACAAATGATTTATATACAAAATTTTGTTAAATTTGGTATATAAATCACTTGTAGGTTATTGAAATATTATACACCAAATTTTGTTAAATTTGGTTCATTAGTTTTTAGCTAGAGTGGATAAAGGCAATTTCTGCGGCCATTTCGCAAAGAAGGCAGATTCTTTTATTACGAATCGTACTATAATCTAATGAACATCAGGATTTCCCACAAAAAACATACCTACCAAATTGTATGAAATTCGGTCCATTAGTTTTTCAATTAGAGTGGATGTAATATCCACACAGACACACAGAAACATACACAGATACGCCCTTACACACACAGACGTCTTCCTAAAACTAGTTTTTTCGTGTTCTAGAAGTCCCAAAACGTGTAGATCCTTTGAAAATTCGAGTTCCGATCTTCGGCACGATTCCAATACTTTGAGTACATACACATACACATATATATTATCTGTGTATCTAAATTCCGTGCCTATGCAATTACAATAGTTGTGATTTTAAATGATCCCTAAACTTTTATTATTTCTTCAAGGAAGCCTAATTTTAACATATGCAGAATGCAAATATCTCAAGCGATTGTAAGATGAATTACATAAGAATTGCTGAATTTTTTTCACACACAATTATTTAGCTCTGGAGTCTGGAATACAAGTTATATGAATGAAATATTCATTGATTTTGCATAAAGAATCAGATGATTTATATTTCGATACAGTTTTAAATATTTAAGTATAATAAATTACTGTAGTACTGTGATAATGTAAAAGATATTACCACTGAATGAATCACATTTTAGAAATTTTTAAATGAAATTACATTTCAGTTGGAAAGTGTTTCATAATCAATGCTTATGCATGATTGATCTTTCTTGTTTTATACATATTGTAGTTTAAGAAATATTTAATGTCAAATGGAAAATATTTGAGTTGCGAGTTCGCGTCCTGGATAGATTAACAATAGAAAGACCACGAATTTTTTCAGGCAGGTACCTCTATATGGGTGAAGAATTTTTGCAGGACAGAGCCCCTTTCTTAATTTCTTGTAGTTTTTGAGATATTTCACTTTTTATTCACTTCTTAAATAAACTTTTTTTCCGCATCGGCACGTCTAGAGATTTCTCTGTCTCCTACCGAAAAAACTATAGGATACAAAAATATGAAATTTCGTGCATTTATAGATAAATAATAGGGTAACACGATGAAATAAACCGTTTATCGATTCAAACTTTAGTTTGGCATGAAATAGTTCGCTAAGCGAGCTCATGATTAAGGAATTCAGTTTTTGGATTCCCTGGGCTAAGACAAATCCCTACTTTTCTTTCCTGCGAAAAAGAGTCAGGGATAGAAAATATATTTTTGAAAGTAGAATTTTTAGGAAAGATAGATATGAAGCGAGCTCTGCGAGCGCAGCGAGTAGGCGGCGAAGCCTCCCGAAAGGGGTTGCGCGAGCGGAGTGAACAGGGGGCTGAGCCCCCCCCCCCTAGTATTAAACAAGAAAGATCAATCATGTTTAAAGCATTGAATATGAAACACTTTCCAACTTCAATGCAATTTTATTTAAACATGTCTAAAATGCAATACATTCCTCGGTAATATTTTAAAATTTATCACAATACTACATTAATTTATTATATTTGAAACCTTAAACCTTCATCGAAAAAAATTAACTTCATTCAAATGACGGCATTAAAATATAAATTGCCTGGTTTAAACATCTCTAAAATGTGACACATTCCTCGGTAATAATTTTAGAATTATCATAATACTACGATAATTTATTATATTTGAAAACTTCATCGACAACTGAAATTTATTTAAATGACGTCATAAAAAAATAACACGCCTGGCTCTCTCTATAAAAGCGACATTTCATTCATAAATAATTCCCCCATTCATGTCATTCATCACAATACTATAATAATTTATATTATTTAAAAATTAAGACCATGGAGCTACAAGTAAGTGAACTCTATGCGTAAAACTTCATCGAAAATTATCGTCCTTCTCTTTCTCAAATCAATGAATATTTCATTCATATCAGCCATGCCGACTCCATGGACTAAATGATTTTGTGTTAAAGAATTACAGCGATTCTAATACAACTCATTCTACATATTTTGCTGTTTACATTTTACATAGGTGAAAAATAGGCTTAATAATAGAAATAATCAAATTTGGATGAGCATTTAAACTGAAATATATTGTCATTGCATTGTTTCAGTATGTAGATGCACAGAATTTAGGCAAAAATAAAGTAGTTTTAGGACGGATACAACATTCAATATGAATTAAAAAGAACTTTAAAAATCACGATTTTGAGACAAGATGGATGCCATATATCATTTTGAAGTGGATCATGTGATCGTTTCATATCATGGACACGTGATCGCTTCATATAAGAGGTGTTATTATTATTTTAATTTTTATTTAAAAAACTACAGAATATATTTCGCTGAATTTTTTTTTATATATTTTATAGAACAATTTGAATATTGCTTAAAATTTTCGAAGCAATTTGTGAATTTTAAATCCGCTTGAAATATTAGGTCCCATAGGGCTCAATGTATTCCATTTTTTCAACCCGGGTTCAATCCAAAACTAATTGGGTGATATTATTCATTTATATTCCCATAGGTCCTATAGACCGTCTGAACAACATACAGAAATTTCATTTTGATTAAGTCATTTTTACGGCAGTTATCGTGCTAACGGATAGACAGACAGACAGACAGACAGACAGAATGAACAAAGTCATAAACACTTTTCAACTTTGTTGTAAAGTGTTAATAAAAAAGTATCTGACGCCGCCGCAGTTTGACAAATTTCTCGTTCCTTGAAGTTCTCTACTTCATACTGCAAAAAATATAGCATACAAAAATAAAAAAATTACTAAACTTGTAGATAGAGCTTTGGGAAATACGCTGAAATAAACAATTTTTCAAAATATACAGTAGTTTACGAAATATTTAACGTCAAAATCAAGGACAAAATATTTGAGTTGCACGTTCGCGTCTTGGATAGACTAGCAATAGCAGGATCATGAATTTTTGCAGGCAGGTACCTACATAGATAAATTTTTGCAGAACGGAGCCCTTTTTAAATTTCGACGTAGTTTACAAGATATTTTACATTTTAGGCACTTCTGAAGTGGAAAATATTCTTTCGCATCGGCACGTCCACCGATCCCCTCTGTCTCGTACAGCAAAAAAACTATATCATACAAAAATATGACATGTGGTGCACTTTTAGATAAATAACAGGGTAACACGGTGAATTAAAATGTTTACAGATTTAAACACAGTTTGGCTTAAAAGATCTTGCAAAGCGAAATCTGCAAGAGCAGTGTGTAGGAGCCCAACGAGTTACGGAGATTGCCGAAGAGTAGAGAACAGACGCAGAGCCCCCTAGTATGTCTGATAGTTGTAGAATAATTTAAATTGTGAAAATAATTCGTTTGAATTTTGAATATTTGAACGATGACGGAATATATCAAAAGCATGTGATAAGGACTGGGCTTACCCAATAGCGTCCCCTTTCAAAAAGCAAAACAAGACAGATCAATCATGCGAAAAGCATTGATTATGAAACACTTTCCAACTGCAATGCAATTTTATTTGAACATCTCTAAAATGCGATACATTCAGCTGTAATATTTTAAAAATTATGGCAATACTACATTAATTTATTATATTTGAAAACTTGAACCTTCATCGAAAAAAATGAACTTCATTCAGATGACGGCATTGAAATATAAATTGCCTCGTTTAAACATCTCTATGCGATACATTCAGCGGTAATATTTTTAAAATTATCACAATATTAGAATTTAGTATATTTGGAAACTTCAAACTTCATAAAAAATGAACTTCATTCAAATGGCGCCATTGAAATATAAATCGTCTTACTCTCTATGTGAAAGCTGTAAATATTTCATTCATACACTTCTATTTCATTAATTTCGTTCATCCCATTACTACAATAATTTATTTTATTTAAAAATTTAAAACCATGGAGGTACAAGTAATTTAACTCTATGCGTAAAACTTCATAAAAAAATCGTCTGCTTCTCTATGTAAAATCAATGAATATTTCATTCATATTAGCTATATTGCTGATTCCAGAGTTAAATAATTTTGCGTTAAAGAAATTCAGCAATTCTTATACAACTCATCCTACATATTTATGTGTTTACATTCTCCATAAGTAAGAAATAGGCTTCGTTGTAGAAATAATCAAAGTTTGATGGTCATATAAACTCAAATATATTGTAATTGCGTTGTTTTAGAATGCATATTCACAGAATTTAAGCAACACTAAATATAAATTAAAACGAACTTTAAAAATCACGATTTTGACACAAGATGGATGGCATTGATCATTTAAAAACAAATACATTGTAATTGCGTTGTTTCAAAATATAGATGCACAGAAATTAAGCAAAAGTAAAGCGGTTTTAGGGCGGATTCAACACTAAATATAAATTAATAAGAACTTTAATAATCACGATTTTGACACAGGATGGATGCTATATTTTATTTTGAAGTGGGTCACGTGACCTCTTCATATAATATGGGGGTAATTATTATTTAAATTTTTATTTTAAAAACTACCGAATATATTTTGCTGATTTTTTTCTTCTTTTTTTTCTGGGATAGTTTGTGTATTTCCTAAAATTTTCGAAGCAATTTGCGAATTTTAAATTCGCTTAAGAAATGTTTGAAAAGTTAGGTCCCATAAGGTTCAATGTATTTCATTTTTTGAATCAGGGTTCACTCCAAAACTAAGGTGTTATTATTGATTTATATTCCCACAGATTCCACTGACCGCCTGTACAACATACTAAAATTTCATTTTGATAAAGTCATTTTACGGCAGATATCATTTGAAAGGACAGACAGACAAACATAATAAACAAAGTCACAAAATCTTTTCAACTATGTTGTAAAGTGTTGAAAAGTGAAACTGAATTGTCGGGTGAGCATCGGCTCCGTCGTCTATAAACATTATGGTGTTTAGTAATCTATATAAATAAAATTAGAAATCTGTCTGTCTGTCTGTCTGTACGTTTGTCTCATCATCACGTTTGTCTCATCATCAGAATGGCTGAACGGAATTTAATGAAATTTTGTGGGTAGCCTTGAAATAGCTCTACTTAAGATTTTTTCCATGTTGGAAGTCGCTGGTTTAAAACGTAAAAGTGAATTAAAATTCTATCTCTGAGTTTGAATGGAGTTTATTGCGTTAATTAGTCACTTCTGAAAATCGTATCTTCTAATACAATTTTAGTGTTTTCATTCAGTATATATGAACGGAATCAGGATTTTTTAGTATTTAGATCTGCAAATTCAAATCACAATTTCGACGGGATATCGCTAATTTTTCTTAAAAGTTGCCAAATTGACGAAAATGTCGCCAAATTGATAAACACGACTCTAAATCAATGAAATAAATTTTGTTAGAAGCGAATACTGAAATGATGTTTCGGTAGTATTTGTCTGTTAGTCCAACCGTTCTACATAGTAACACAATTAGCGAATTTTTAAAATGTCGCCAAGTTGATAAAAATGTTTGCAGATCCATAAAATATCTTGAAATTCATAAAATTACGCGAAATAAATGAAATTAATTGTGTTTTGTTAACGGATAGGTTTGTCATGAGATTTCGTCAATTTGTCGCATAGTGGGACTGTCAGTTCTACAATCCCACATGGCGATAAATTTGGCGACTTTTTAAAATGTCGCGAAATTGATGAAAATGTCGCCAAATTGATAAAATAACACTAAATTCATCAAAATGACACGGAATCGATGGAAATTCAATATTTTGCTTAATTAAGTACGATTTTCTAGATATCCTCTGTCGTTTTGTGAGAATTAAAAAATATTTCTTTTCTAAATTTGTTTATAAACTGTGCCAGGATGCTTTATTCTTCAGATCTGTGTGTGAAGATAATTTTGTATATCGAGCCCAGATATTCTTATACAACTTTTAGAATAGTTAAATTAAATATATTTTAATAGAATATTTTGAATAACAGTCATATAGAATACTATAGAAATTTACACATAATTGTGAATGTTATGTTTCCTTATATTATATTTTCCGTACGAAGAACGGGTATCTTAATATTTATTACGGGTAGTACAGAAATATTAATTACGGGTAGTACATAAATATTAATTACGGGTAGTACATAAATATTAATTATGGGTAGTACATAAATATTAATTATGATAGTACATAAATATTAATTACGGGTAGTACATAAATATTAATTACAAGTAGTATATAAATATTAATTATGGATAGTACATAAATATTAATATGGGTAGTACATAAACATTAATTAAGCTATAATGAGGAATACGTCTCAATTACTCAATTTCAAACTGTAACTTGGACGTAATAAGATGTAAGTATTAATTTTATGTTGCATTATGCAATTTACTATATTATTATGATATTCAATAAATATATCACATATTTCTCTTTGTTATAACATTTTTAATAAAACAAGAAAGATCAATCATGCATAAGCATTGATTATGAAACACTTTCCAACTGAAATGCAATTTCATTTAAAAATCAATAAAATGTGATACATTCAGTGGTGATATCTTTTACATTATCACAGTACTACAGTAATTTATTATACTTAAATATTTAAAACTGTATCGAAATATAAATCATCTGATTCTCTATGCAAAATCAATGAATATTTCATTCATATAACTTGTACTCCAGACTCCAGAGCTAAATAATTTTATATGAAAAAAATTCAGCAATTCTTATGTAACTCACCTTACAACCGCTTGAGATATTTGCATTCTGCATAAGTTAAAATTAGGCTTCGTTGAAGAAATAATAAAAGTTTAGGGATAATTTAAAATCACAATTATTGTAATTGCGTAGACACGGAATTTAGATACACAGATAATACACAGATACACAGATAATATATATGTGTGCGTGTGTATGTATTCAAAGTATCGGAATTGTGCCGAAGATCGGAACTCGAATTTTCGAAGGATCTACACGTTTTGGGACTTCTAGAACACGAAAAAACTATTTTTAGGAAGACGTCTGTGTGTGTAAGGGTGTATCTGTGTATGTTTCTGTGTGTCTGTGAGGATATTACATCCACTCTAATTGAAAAACTAATGAACCGAATTTCATAAAATTTGGTAATTATGCTTTTCTGGGAAACCCTGATGTTCATTAGATTCATTAGATTATAGTACTATTCGTAATAAAAGAATCTGCCTTCTTTGCGAAATGGCCGGCAAAAATTGCCTTTATCCACTCTAGCTAAAAACTAATAGAACAAATTTAACAAAATTTGGTGTATAATATTTCAATAACCTACAAGTGATGTATATACCAAATTTAACAAAATTTGGTATATATAAATCATTTGTAGGTTATTCTAGTACGATTCGGGAAAAAGGAACGGGCTGTTTTTGCGGAATGGCCCGCAAAAATCCTTAAATATAAAAATAAAAGACTACGTGTGCTCAATTATATGAATTAAATTCCTATTTTATACTTGATTTTTAACAACAAAAAGAATAAGACTAACCCCATTACTCTAGGACTAGCTGTCCTTGAGATATTTTAGTTTTTTTGCGTTTTCGCTACGCCACCTTTGACAATAAGTCTATCTATCAAATGAGAACCAAATTTAAGTTTAACGTGCAAATTGAATGTCATTTAAAATACTTATGGCTGTTATTTTGTGCAGATAAACTCAAATTATTATTAAAGAAATAAAGAGAAAGTGAATATGAGCCTGCAGAGAAAGACATGTGCTGTCCACATCAGAATTTTTAACAATATTACAACAATGATTTATGGAAGTGAACGGGGATTATTTGCAGGCCATTTCGAAAAAAATGTAGGATCTATATGTAAAGATCCACCAAATTGTTGTAGAATAAAATGTTCTGCAAATTTAAGCTGTGTACCAAATTTTAACTGCCTAGGACGTAGGAAAGTGCATTAAAAAGGCCATCAAATATCATGAAGAGTTATATAAAATTAAAAAAAAATTGAAAAATTATTATCTACCAAATTTACTTTGAAATGTGAAGTTTTTCTCATATAGAAATGAATTAAACTCTTGGAAAGATATTTATTATATAATATATGTATTTTTTCTTTCTGGAGGATATCACAAAAGTCAGAATTCAATTGAATTCGTTTTTCTCCCTATATTAAATGATTTTTAATTAAAAAACTATCTAACATATTTTACTGAAATTTTTTTATATATTTTATAGGATAATATAAATATTTCCAAAAAATTTTGAAGCAATTTGTGAATTTTCAATGTGCTTAAAAATTGTCTGAAAAATTAGGTCCCATAGGGTTCAATGTATTTCCTTTTTTCAACCAGGGTACAATAAAAAACTAATTGGATGATATTATTCATTTATATTCCCATAGGTCCCACAGACCGTCTGGAAAACATACTAAAATTTCATTTTGATAAAGTCATTTTTACGGCAGTTATCGTGCTAACGGACAGACAGACAGACAGACAGACATAATGAACAAAGTCATAAACACTTTTCAACTATGTTGTATAGTGTTAATAAAAATGTCTCCTTAAATGTTCGCGTACTAAGAAAATAATTTTTGTACACAACTGCATACCCCCTCTTCAATGCATACATCGATATTAAATACTTTAAATATCACCTTAAATGGCTTAAATTTGTCACTGTCCCTTATTTTGATCAAGTCTTGGAAATATGTGGGTGACGCCATTTTTGTTAGCACCACCATATATGATACCCGAAACCGCCAAAATATGTCATCAACTTTAAAATTACATACACATTCATTTGAAATTTGATTAAATGTTTTTAACACTTTACAATGAAGTTGAAACGTGTTTATGACTTTGTTCATCCTGTCTGTCTGTCCCTGAGCACGATAACTGCCGTAAAAATGACTTAATCAAAATGAAATTTTAGTATGTTGTTCAGACGGTGTGTAGGACCTATGGGAATATAAATGAACAATATCACCCAATTAGTTTTGGATTGAACCCGGGTTGAAAAAATGAAATACATTAAGCCCTATGGGACCTAATTTTTCAAACATTTTTTAAGCAGATTTAAAATTCACAATTGCTTCGAAGTTTTTAGGTAATATTCAAATTGTTCCATAAAATATATAAAAAAAATTCAGCGAAATATATTCAGTAGTTTTTTTAAATAAAAATTAAAATAATAATAACACATCTTATCTGAAACGACCATGATATGAAAATATCACGTGATCCACTTCAAAATGATATATTGCATCCATCTTGTCTCAAAAGCGTGATTTTTAAAGTTCTTTTTATTTCATATTAAGTGTTGTATCCGTCCTAAAACCACTTTATTTTGGTTTGAATTCTGTGCATCTACATACTAAATCAACGCAATTACAATATGTATGAGTTTAAATGCTCATCCAAATTTGATTATTTCTACAACGAAGCCTATTTTTCACTTATGTAAAATGTAAACAGCAAAATATGTAGGATGAGTTGTATAGAAATTGCTGTATTTTTTTAACGCAAAAGAATTTAGGTCATGGAGTCTGCATAGCTGATATGAAAGAAATATTCATTGACTTCACCGAGAGAAGGACGATTTTTTGCGATGAAGCTTTAAGCATAGAGTTAAATTACTTGTAGCTCCATGGTCTTAATTTTTAAATAAAATAAATTATTATAGTATTGTGATGAATGACATGAATGGGAAATTATTTATGAATGAAATGCAGCTTTTTTAGAGAAAGCCAGGCGTGTTATTTTTTCTATGACGTCATTTGAATGAATTTCAGTTGTTTTCGATGAAGTTTTTAAATATAATAAATTATCGTGGTATTATGATAATTCTAAAATTATTAACGAATAATATATCACATTTTAGAGATGTTTAAACCACGCAATTTATATTTCAATGCAGTCATTTGAATGAAGTTCATTTTTTTCGATGTAGGTTTAAGTTTTCAAATATAATAAATCAATGTAGTATTGTGAGAAGTTTTAATATATTACCGAGGAATGTATTGCATTTTAGACATGTTTAAATAAAATTGCATTGCTGTTGGAAAGTGTTTCATAATCAATGCTTTAAGCATGATCGATCTTTCTTGTTTTTTAATGTTAATGCAAACACTCTTTGGAAAGCATTTATAATAAATCATGTCATATAATATGTGAGTAAATTGTGCATATAACATATCTTGAATCAAAAGACACTCCACCCAGAATATTTCATAAAATAAGAAACGACATTTAGAGAAAAACGAGCAAAATCTAGTTTGCTACTTATCTTGGTCAGCTCTGAGCTATTGCCAACATTTTTTGATAAAGCACATGCTCTAAAATATAAGCCGAAGCTTGCATGTGATGAGACGGGATTTTAAAGCAAATAAATTGCCTGTCAGCTAAAATGTCTAGAGGTAGCTTGAAATATATTTCTACCCAAAAAAGCATTTTAGTGGCTGACAATGACAGAAAGAACGATAGTGGAATAGTAGAATTTTTTTTTTTATTTATGTTACACTTCGTTTCTCTCCAATGCGTTATATGTGTGCTAGAATGCATATACATCTATACAACAATGTTCTCTTCAAGTTTCCTTAGAACACACAGCATACGTAAAGGGAAATTGTTATACAATTTTTCTCAAGCTGCACATTTTTAGAATCACAGATTAAAAATAAAAAGTGGTTTGTTGGCGCGATTCCACTGAAGCATAAGGACCCATAGAACGTTTCCAGGGGAAGAGGGCTGACCACTGAAGTCAATGGTGGAAAACTCGAAGAAAAAAAAAACACACCATAGACTAACATGATGCACGTTTTTGTAACATTGAAATGGGCAGTCATGCACTGAAATATTTTATTTAATATACCCAATTACCCTATTCACCAATCAACAATATCAAGGTGTTTCATTTAGACAATCCGGTGGTCGAGCGGTCAGGGGCAAGCGTTTCCGCCGGATTGCCGGGTTGTGGGTTCGAATCCCGCCAGCGGGCATGGATGTTGTGTTGTCGAGGCAAAGTCAGACTTCCGATCTTGGGTAACCTCAATAAAAGTGAAGCTGTATATTCTCTCCCCTTCGCCATGAGACCAGGGGTCTAGTGGACGTGGTGCATAGGCGCTCCTTCATTACGGGGAATTAGTAACAACAACAACAGGTGTTTCATTTGTCTAGAAATAGTATACAGGATATTTTTTAAACAAAGAAACACTATTAACAGAAAGTTGCTTCCCTTCAAGGTCTTTGCTATGTTCAAGGAGCACACACCTTTGCAAGCATCCATTCATATTACGTGAACGTAGGATTGACATATTTTGAAAAATTTTTAGCCAAGTGGGATTAGTAACAACATCAACAAGAGGTGTTTCATTTGTCTAGAAATAGTATACAGGATATTTTTTAAACAAAGAAACACTATTAACAGAAAGTTGCTTCCCTTCAAGGTCTTTGCTATGTTCAAGGAGCACACACCTTTGCAAGCATCCATTCATATTACGTGAACGTAGGATTGACATATTTTGAAAAATTTTTAGCCAAGTGGGATTAGTAACAACATCAACAAGAGGTGTTTCATTTGTCTAGAAATAGTATACCAGATATTTTTTAAACAAAGAAACACTATTAACAGAAAGTTGCTTCCCTTCAAGGTCTTTCCTATGTTCAAGGAGAACACACCTTTGCAAGCATCCATTCATATTACGTGAACGTAGGATTGACATATTTTGAATAATTTTTAGTCAAGGGAGATTAGTAACAACAACAACGACAAGAGGTGTTTCATTTATCTAGAAATAGTATACCTGATATTTTTTAAACAAAGAAACACTATTTACAGAAAGTTCTTTCCCTTCAAGGTCTTTGCTATATTCAAAGAGAATACACCTTTGCAAGCATACATTCATATTACGTGAAAGTAGGTTTGCCATGTTTTGAATAATTTTTAGCCAACTTGGCGACTTTTTAATTGCACTAGAGCTTTCGCGAAATAACGAATATTCTTGGATCTTTTTCTAGAAGTTTCTATGGAGAATACATAAAACGAGTCATAGTTCAGTTGGAGAGCAATTGACGAGCTAAATTGAATTGTGCAATACATCAGTGTTTTAAAAATAGTATCCGCTATTTTGTTAATTAGCCGAGCATTTAATTGCTGTTTTATGATATCTGACAATTTTTTAGTGATTTTGTAAGATAGTTATCGAACTATTCGCTGTATAATGTTCCGGTTTACGCTTATTAGTGCTTTTAAATAAATGCGTTAGTTATCCAGAAATTTGGACTCATTCCTATATCTGGAGAGTACGCAGACGATTCAAATACTCCGTAATAACATGTAACAACATTTGTTAAATCTGTCCTTGCCACTGTGAGTCCAGGTCACTTACATAACTTTGTAGGCAACGTGCCCAATCGGGTTTTCAGTGTTATTTAGAAAAACATCTCAACGTTTTGATCAGGGGGTGAAAATATCTAATATGTATTTATATTTTTGAGATAATTTATTTCTATTTTTCTTGTAATTCTAGTTAGAATTAGATGTTGAAGTCAAATTATTGTACATCTGCGTTTACAATAATATATATTATAAGTACAATCCAACTAGTTTTAGTTTCTTTCGCACTAAAGAAAAATGTCTGTGGCAATGAAAGGCACATCTGTGGACATCATTTTTTAAACTTTCACGTAAATTGATATTTTCCTTCATCTACCATAAAATATTATGAAGTAAATAATATGTAATATATAAATTCGTTTAATAAATGATTAAAGCATATTTTTATATCAAGACTTCTGTTTTGGCACATATTAACATATATAGTAATATAGTATTCTGTGTGTTTTGATACACCGACGCAGCTAATACTGAAAACAAGGAATTTCCAATCAGAGTTACACTGAACCTGGAGATTCGAACCTCTCGTCCATGGATTTACACGAGAATTTATGTTTATGAAAAAAATACACCTACCACTTTCTTTGTAATTGAATAAGAAAGTTAAAATTATTAAGGTTTTAGAGTGATCCATTAATAAATTGAAGCTTATTAAAAGTTTAATTTGGCTAGGCATTCGCGTGATAGTTTTAATATTTAAGCAGTGAGAGTTTTACTTGGACAGAGAAACTTTGTTGGATCGAAGAATTTTTATAGCGGCAAAGATTTCAGTTAGCAGAAATCAATATTCCCAGAACTCCGGCCAACCACTTGTAATTAGGGTTTCCAGATATAAATATAAAAAAAACAATAATAGAAAAATGGCAAATCAGTTAAAATAAGTTTTTCTTAATCACTTGACATCTAAGTGTGAATGCATCATAAAACAATAATATTTATCGTGTTTTATTTTTCCAACATACATTATACCATGTATAGGGAAAACATCGTGACAGGATCGAAAATTCGAATTTCAGTTTTCGACAAAGAATACGTTTCAAGTATTCCTGAACTCAAATCGGGCGTTAAGGTGATGTATGTGTCTATGCGTTTGTGTGTGTGTGTAGATTTCCATACCTCACTAAGGAACGAAGCGTTTCGAGCTTTTATTATACGGTTATTAAAATCGCAATTATTGCAACCCTATTGATTTTAAACGCAATTGATTGTACAAAAAACAAGTCGGACACAATTGTCGAATGGAATTTTGAAAAAATCATAACCTTCAGTAATATTACATGCATATTTATTTCTTATATAATTGGTCAATATTAAACTAATGGCGTAAGCTTTAGAATGGGAGAACGAACTGTTTTCGAAGTATTGTACATTTTTCAAATACATTTAACAAAAGTATTACATAAAATTGAAAAAAAGTATTGATTACTGTGGAATACGTTAAGTATTTCCATATGCAATGCTTTGCGACAAATTTATTATCATCATTTTAGTGTATCTAGTTCGTTTCATTCACGAGAGAAGATACTTCGTATAATATATATGTATTTTGAAGCCAAACAATTTTCCAATATTAATTTATTTACTTATAAGAATTTATTTACATGTTCTCAGCCTATGTTTGTAAAGCCTGGCGTTACATTTAGCGAACTGGGTGACTATTTTGGCGAACTGTCGCCGCCTTGGCGACTTAATTTTAAAAGTGCCAGATTGACAAAAATATCGCCAAAATTGCAAAAATAACGCTAAATTAACAAAAGTTATACAATTCAGGAATTTTTTATTAAAACTTTTTAATATATAGACTATATTGTTTAGGTTGCTATAAATATTGATAAAGATTTGTATGAAAAATATGTTTGTATATTTCGAAATATTTTTGCATGTTGCCATTTAGAAAAGCGCCAAATGTACAGCAATTCAACGATGAAGATTTTGTGCCGTGAATCTTGTTTATCATTTTTTACTGAGAAAGGAGTAAATCCATTGCATTAAGTAAAGTTATGTGCTGCCTACAAATTTATCATGTTTACAAATTTATTTTAACAAATTTACCATCATATTGACACAAAATAATTACAAAATCTATGCACATTTCGTATTTGTAACTAGTAATTCAGATGTAAAGCAAAGATATTTGTCATCGTTTCATTAGCAGGTAATTTATAAATGGAAATTATAAATATTATGGTAATATTTTATTCAAAAGTGTGGCGATTGGGAGTCGCCGGTCCCCGAACCTGGGACCCTTTGCTTACAAGTCCGACATTATAATCATAGAGCAAAAGCTAACTTCGGCTCCGTTCTTATAATTCGGGTACAGGTTACAAGCATATTTGATCAGATGTCTTTGCTGCCGCACACTCTCCTGCCAGATGAGAAGCCCGGGTCGAATTTCGGTGAAGAGGGGGGGGGGGCAGCCTCGAAAAAACCCCGCGTGTCCCCGTCCGAATTTCAGTTGAGGTCTGAAGGCCGGAAGGCGTCTTACCTCGGGCGTGACGTCAGTCGTGGACAACTAGGAAAGGAGTGGCAAGGCCGCTGACTCCGTGTGGTGCTGCCATCTCGTGTTGAGAGGTGAGATCGTTGGCGTCAGAAGGTTTTGTCGTGCTCGTATGTCCTGGGTAACCACTGTGGCGATTGGGAGTCGCCGGGCCCCGAATCAGGGACCCTTTGCTCACAAACCGACAATATAATCATAGAGCAAAAGCTAGCTTCGGCTTCGTTCTTATAATTCGGGTACAGGTTCCAAACATCTTTAATCAGATGTCTTTGCTGCAGCAAAAGTATGAGTTAGTTATTTATGAACTTGCTTCACATGTCTTTTTTGTAATTTACTCGTGTTGAACTTAATATTTGTCAGTCAATTAGGTGTTCCGCGAGATTTTATGAAATATTTCAAGGGTTCACTGAAAAAAAAAAACCTTTGAGGAATCACTGATTTAAAAGAATAACTTATTATTGCGTTGACTGCCATATGTTGCGTTATGCCTGTGACGTACAAGTGCGTCAAATTTAATTTTGAAAACATGTTGTTACAAAACGCTACGGTGAGGCGCAGACTTCAGTTTGTGCCAGCGACATTGACTGACGACACTGATTGACACACACACACACAATTAGAATGAGTGATTCTCCTCTAAATGTTTATAAGTCTGGTGGAAACCAAAGCATTTCAGTCTATATGTGAGATAATAATCTTAATAACACCAGCACGTGCCCTGTTGATGAAGAATTACCATAGTCATCAGAAGATATATCGATGTCAATCTATCATGAAGATTATTTACACAAGGACAATGGCAGTGATAGGGACAATGGAGTTCCGAATATTTTAATTCTTGAACAAAATAATGATTATCATGAAGAAACTACAAAAAAATCCATGTTTATGCTGTATCTAATATGTAGTTTTGTAAACTCACAGAATTTGAATGCGGAAACATATGTCACGGCAACATAGAAAAGCAAACATTCCCACGCCAATCAGCGTGTTAAATTTGTTAATTCATCATGTCTATTATTGTATAGGTCAGAGTTGTCAATTCGACCAATTTATGGCCGGAAATTACAATTTTTGAAACAACTTACATAATGAAAGATGCGTGTATGTGTGTGTCTATATGTGCGTCTGTGTCTATATATGCGTCTGTGTGTGTGTGTTTATATATGCGTCTGTGTTGTCAATTACGGAAAATCAAAACTGCGGACAGCGGCGAAATTCAGAAGCGAGGCACTTCAGGTCTCCGAAAGGTACGGCTCTTTAAGCATTTTCTTTAAAATTCAAATTGGTTTAAAAGTTATGAACATTTAAATCCGAAAATTTGTCGAAACTTAGGTTTCAAAATCACATTTATTCTAGAAATTTAGCGAACTGGAAAAATATGACAGAATATGTTTTGATCAAATGGCAGACATTTTGTCGAGATGAGTAAATAACTGTTTTACAAGCAAAGTGGATTTTCTTTATCGGTTTTTTAACATTGCGGATTTAAAAGGAATATTTCAAAACTTTTGAATCTGCTATTCTATTGTTGTGAACGCGCAATATTCTCTCACGGGCGCATTTTCCTTTGTTGCGTCTCGAAAACCAGATAGTGGATACACAGTCTATGACGTGAGTATGACGTAACCATGAGGTGAGCCAAGGGTTGCCATAATTTTCCCACGTTCGAAGTTGCCATATTTGGCGATTTGTAGCAAAAATGTTGTGACATTTGGAGACTTCCGGAATGTTTGAGAAAATCCACATAATAACGATTAAAGATATGGTAAGATTTCCAGAAGTTTCTATAGAGAGACTATAAAAAGGACTCATCACTCCGTTGGAGTTTAGTTCGCAAGATACGAGTTACAATTAACTACGACTTTTGTCAATGTTTTGAGAATAGTAGCTGTTGTTTTCTCAAATTACTTTCGACAGTATTTTGAGTATTCGCTTATTTTATGTAAATAGTGAAGCATTTTAAGTGATGTTTGTTAATATACAGATCCTGTTTACTTTATGCTTGTGAATAAACGTGTTTAGTTAGCCAGACATGAGGACTCATTCTTTTCACACCCACGAGTCTAGAACATACCTCGGAACAACTGGTGTCAGGAGTTGGGTTTCTGGAAGCTTGACAAGCAGTTATGGCTCCTTCAACTAGAAAAATAATGGGGGAGCACTTATGCGAGATTATGGAATTTATAAAAGCCGGACATGACTCTATGCAACTAGACCAGACGCTATGCAAGAAGCTATGAAATCCGGACAAGACGAGTTGAAAGAAGCTATGAAAGCCGTAACAAGACGAGATGAAAACCGGACAAGACGAGATGAAAGAAGCTACGAAAGCCAGACAAGAAGCAATTGCAGAAATATTAAAGTCAGACAAGACGAGGTGAAAGAAGCGATAAAAGTCGGACAAGAAGCGATGAAAGAGATGAATTCCGTGAAAAAGGATATTAAAGGAGATGCAAAAGTAAAGGCGCCAGTGAAACAATATTAAGCGCAGTATTATTATTATAAGCATTGGGCTAAAGGAAAGTTAAAATTCAGATGAAAACTCGCTGAGCCAGTATTTAATATTTTTATCATATGTGATTTAGGTATATCCCCCCTCCTTTGATCGGATAAACATGCAAATTTTCTTGACATCCGGGTGCTTATTAACATATACCGCGCTGGGAACGATCGATTTGAGTCCGCATATCAGAAAATAGGTGGGGTTCTTTTCTTTCATACGATTTCAGATATTTTCAGATCTTTTATTTAGGAGGTAACCAAGAAGTTTATTAGGGTGTATTACAGCCGCATTGTATAATTAGTATGGTTTACATTTTAATGGTTCACATTTTAATGGGGGATTTTCTCATATATTCGGAAATGTAGCAAATATTGGAAATCTGGAATTAAACAAGGTCTTCCTTTCGAAGATTCATCCATACACCAAATTTGAAGTATCTATATCATCGCAAAGTATGCATTCCACTTCACTTTCGACCACTCTAGTGTGGAGCACCGCCACTACAGAAGTTCGATTTTTCCAGGGGGTTTATCGAACGATTGACCCATGTACCAGACTGAAGGACAAACGTACACTTCGCAATTAATACATACAGATAGATCGTTCCTGTTTACGCTAATTGGTTTTTAATGAAAGAGCTATTTATACAGAAATCCGGACTCAATTTGTATCCTGTGCGCACACCCACGATATGATAAGTTACGTCGTAACAATAAGCGAATGGAAACAATTCTAAATTGTGGCAGAATTGATAGAGCAGATTGTTACGATTATGTAAAATGTCCCACTGGTCTTTGTCTCTATTCAAATAATACACAGCGGACCTTCGCTTCTATTTAATGTATTTATTCTATTTAAGGAGAATACACCTTTGCAGACACCTATTCGTATTGCGTGAATGTAAGGTTGCCATTTTTGAATCCAGCAGAGGTTACCATATTTGTCTGTTTATTGCTAACTTGGCGACTTCATGAATATACTAGAACTTTTGCGAAACAACAAATATTCTTGAAGATAAAAGTTATTTTTGGTTTTCTAGTTTCTAAGGAGAATATAAAAAGCAGTTATCGGCACTATAGAAAGCAGTTGACGTGATACGAGCTTAATTGAATTGTAAAATACGTCAGTGCTTTGAAAATAGTATATACTTTTTTGTGAATTAGCTGAGAATTTATTTAATTGTTGTTTTATTTTATCGGACAGTTGCTTGGTGATCTTGTTATGACAGTTATCGAGATATTCGATGTATATTGTTCCGGTTTATAGTTATTAGTGCTTTTAAATAAAGATATCAGTTACCCAGATTTTGGACTCATCCCTGTATTCTTAGATCATACATCGGCAATAAACATCCCTGTATTCTTAGTACATCGGTGATTCGATAGGGTACGTCATAACATTGTATAACGAAAAAAATCTGATGTGGACACCACATGACTCTCCTTATATAATGCAATGAATTTACTACTTTTACAGTAAAAAAAATAGATTATTTTTATAGTAGATATTTATATTCTTTCCAAGATATTGCATTTTTGTCAATGCATCGTCATTTTCCTTGATTTAGCGTTATTTTTTCCATTTGGCCAATGCATCGTTAATTTAGCACCATGTCCCCAAATTGGCGACATTCCACCAAATTCGTTGGCAAAATCTCGCCAAGCGTTATGGACGAAGAAATAAGTTATTCTTACAGCAGATAAATGACTATTGGCGTTCAAATACAAAAGTATTACTTAATTTATATTTTTTCATGAATGGAACGAGTTAGATCCACCAGAAAGATGTCACCCAATTTATCGCATGGTATTACATATGAAAAGTGAACATGCTTCTCAATAGGAAATATTTTTTTTTTATTTTATATGACTTTTTGATAATTTTTTTGAAAAATGTGCAATATCTCGTGAACGGTTCAAGTTAGCGTTCTAAAATTTATGTCAATCGTTTTCTAATAAAAATTGCATCAGAAATGTCTATTTGTGTAACTTTATTAGTGGTTTTGATTTTTTGACGATTTTATCAAAATTTCTCTCGAATATTTAGGAGGGTTCTGAACATTCGATTGCGTATAAAAACAATTGGTTTCCAGTGTTTATGGATTGTGATTTTCGTACCAAATTTCGTTCCAAGCGGTCCATTCGTTCGTCCGTTATCGTCTCCACAGACTCACTGACACACACGCACACAGACGTCACTTCAAAAATGCTTGATTCATGATCAGGAATGCTTGAAACGTGCTCTCCCGTCGAAAACTAGAATTCGAATTTTCGACCCCGTCACAATACTTTCCTTATACATTATGTATATAAGGAAAGTAAAAATTGCTTTGTTAAATCTGCCCTTCGTTCAGATAGTCCAGAACACTTGCATAACTTTGTAGGCAACATGCCCAATCGAGTTTTCATTGTTATTTAGTAAAACATCTCAACTATTTGAACAGGTAGTGAAAATAACTAACATTCATATTTTTGAGACAGCTTATTCCTATTTTTCTTGTAATTCTAGTTGGAATTGATATGTTGAAGTCAAAATACTGTACATCTGCGTGTACAATAATATGCAATTTTAAGTACAATGGAACTCGTTTTAGTTTCTTTCTACTCAAGAAGAATTATATCTTTATGTTTTTGAGACTCACCTGTAGACATTATTTTTTAAACTTCCGCATAATTAAATATTTTCCTTTGTCTACCATAAAATATTATAAACTTAAAAGTATATAATATTCGAATTCGCTCATTATTGTATTATCCGCCTTTGGCGACCAGCCTGTTCGCTACCCTTGAAAATTCTGACCGTGGCAAATTCACTTTCGCGACCTACCGGAAAGGTGTCGAAAGCCCAGACCAACCGACTCGTCCGAGGACTTAGAGCAGCTGATTGGATGGCCGGGCTACCGGAAAGGTGTAAGTGAATTCGTTTATTATTGTATAAACTTCTTTACTATATAATTATATATATCATGGAAGCTGCTCCATTACATAAATGCAGCAGATACTAAAAACAGCGATTCTCAATCAGATTTTCTCGGAACCTGGAACACCACAGTTCCCGTTTCCGTACATTGCTTTACGCTAAATTTGCCGCTTTTTGCGCTTTTTAGCGGCAAAAAAAATTGCCGCTTTTTTGTAAATGAATAAGAAAATTAAAATTAGTAGGGTTTTATCGTGATCTATTAATAAAATGATGAAGCATTTTGAGTGTTTAACTTGGTTAGATATATGCGTGATCCTTTTAATTTAAGCAGTGAGAGTTTTGCTGCTTAGGAAGAGAAACTTAGTTGAAGAGCAGAAATTTTAAAGCGGCAAGAACTTCAGTTAGCGTATGTCAGTATTATCAGAGCTCCCTCCAAATACTCTTACTTCGAGTTTCCAGATATAAATAAAAGAAAAAGAAAATCTAGATAATAGAAAAATGTCAAACCGGTAGAAATAAATGTTTCTTTATCGCATGATGTCAAAATGTGAATGCATTATTAAACTATAAAATTTCTAGTGTTTTTACTTTCCCTGCATACGCTGTATAATGAAATTCGAATTTGAATTTTCGACAGAAAAACATGTTTCAAGCATTTCTGAACTCGAATCGGCCGTTTTTGAGATGATGATGTGTGTGTGTGTATGGATGCGAATTCTCACTAACGAAAGGAGCGTTTCGAACAATTTTTTACGGTGTTTAGAATTGGCAAACACTGGAACCCTGTTGGTTTTAAATGGTATGAAATATTGGGAAGACAATTCGGACCTAATTTACGAATGAAGTTTTGAGAAAATCATTAAAAAACCAGAACATATAATAATATTGCATACATATTCATTTCTTATGTAATTGTTTAATAGAGGAATCATTAAATAGTTAGTAATTAAAGGACATAATACACTTATTTTCTAACTCTTTTATAAACTGGTTGTAGCGATGTTGTAACTTTTATAAATTTCCCCCCAAAGCGCCATGTGAACTTTCAAATAAATTGAATGTCGCTAAATGAGTTTGATTAGCAAATATGATATCATGTTATTAATGTATTAACATAATTCTTCAGTAATTAACAAGCTACTTCAGACACTTTTGAAAGTTTGAATTTCAGATCCAACTAATTTATCAAATTTCACTTATTTGATATGATATCGATTAAATTTCAAAAAGAATTTCCGTCGATTTTGAATGTGAGCATAAATAATTCATTTATTTGCTCAATAACGTCACCAAACGCGCCAAAATTACGGTACAGGATTCAAATGAAGGAAAATGCATCATGTTTTCCATATCCACCATGAGAAATTGTAAAGAAATGAAATGGCGATAATTGAGTTAGATTAGTGAATATGATATCATATTATTAATTTATTAACATAATTCTTCAGTAATTAACAAGCTACTTCAGACGCTTTTGAAAGTTTTGAATTTCAGATCAAACTAATTTATCAAATTTCACTTATTTGATATGATATTGATTAAATTTCAAAAAGAATTTCCGTCGATTTTGAATGTGAGCATAAATAATTCATTTATTTGCCCAATAACGTCACCAAAAGCGCCAAAATTACGGTACAGGTTTCAAATGAAGGAAAATACATCATGTTTTCCATATCCACCATGAGAAATTTTAAAGAAATGAAATGGCGATAAATGAGTTAGATTTGTAAATATGATATCATATTATTAATCTATTAATATAATTCTTAAGTAATTAAGAAGCTACTTCAGACGCTTTCGAAAATTTTGAATTTCGGATTAAATTTAAAAAATAATTTCCGTCGATTTTAAATGAGCATAAATATTAATTTATTTATCCAATAACGTCACCAAAAGCTCCAAAATTACGGTACAGATTTCAAATGAGGGAAAATAAGTCATATTTTCCATATCCACCATAAGAGATCAACATGGTGTCTACAATAAGTCATATGCTGCCTAAATAGGGTCAGAAATGTATACAGGAGATTTAAGAATCATAACTCTCATTGGCTGAAAAATATATTTATTTCACATAGGGAAGGCATTAGAAAGTAAAATCCTGCGTTCTGCAACCCCTATGTGATCAATGACCTTCCAATTTCCAAGTCACATCACTGCATGAGATTGGTTTCAAAGAATATACTAATATAATATTTTAAACCTATATGAAGTTTTATTGGAAATACTGACTAAAAGCTGTTAATCTGTCTTACAGGAGATAAAATATGTAAAATTATATTTCCATAAATCTACTTTCGGGTAATTCTACAGTAATTTTCAATTATTTCCCAGAGCCATGTTCGACAATTTAGCATTGCTCCCTTTTAAACGAAGCATCCAATTCTATTCTTTAAAAAATCAGCAGAAAGAACTGAGAACAAATCGAATATTTCACTTCTTCTCAACTTTGCTGCTGTTACCACTATTTTTCATAAAAAGCATTCTTTAAAATATAAGTCGAAACTTATGTCTGACAAGATGAAATTCCGAAGAAGCATATAAATTCCCTGTCACGGCTAATACTAAGTCTGAACTTCGAAAGTTGCTTTGCAAGCCAGTAAAGACATAGAAAAATTGTTTAAAAATTTGAATGTACTAATATATTTCAAAGAGGTATTAGAACGTGCAATGTGCGATCATTTTTCTAGTGTACACAAAGAATATATATTATATAGTATTACAAAACATATTCAGATTATAAAATAAGACATGCATATGAGAATTTTTAATTCGCTTATATTTATCTTGTTGAATAAAGTACTGTTTTGTGCCGAACGTATATTAGACTATATTGTAACAGTACTTAGCGGGAAGCTGAGTTTTATAACTGCCACTGCAATTTATGACTGTCTATATTTGCCCCATTATTACTTTCTTGTGCGTAATACTGAGAAAGTATTGTTGTCACGAAAATTTTCGATTTTGAGATTTTGATGACAATGTATGTTTTAAGACCTCTAAGACCTCCTGAACACGTTTTGAATATTTTTAGAGTGACGTCCGTCTGTGGCCGATTTTTTGTGTACTCGATACAAATATTATTGGATTTTTACTAAACTTTATATCCGGATTTATTATTGAAAAATCTAGAACTGGATAGATTTTATTTTAAAATTCGAGTTCTTTCAAAAACTTCTATTTCAAACTTCTATTTCAAAAGCTTCTATTTAGTTCCAGATTTCTTGTTAACAAAGCCGGATATAAATTTTGGTTAAAATCTATTTATATTTGTGTCAGTTATAGTGTGCACAGGCAACAGACTACAGACGGGCATCACTAAACTAGTCAAAACGTGTTCAAGAGGTCTTAAAACATATATTGGCATCAAAATCTCAAAATAGAAAAATTCCGTGAACACAATAGTTTCCCTATGCTGTATTCTATAGTATGAAAAATCAAAAACTATTTATATCAATAAAACTACCTTAGAAGGTAAAAAATTATAAAAAATACGACTTAATACGGCTTAAAAGATACAGACCTTTTCAAAATAAGTTACAGCTCAATACATTAATTATAGATATCCAATGGCAAAACCGAATATATATTCTATAAAATTACAGAGTATGTAAACTAAATACAACAAAATACTTCCCGATAGTCTTCAATTGCGCCTTCGACTAAATCAAGAAAAATTTACTTGGAAATAGACAAACACCCGAGATACTACTTATATTGCCTTCTTTAAATCTGGACTAGCAAACATATCACTGCATTGGAGAATCTTTTTTTTTTCTTCACATTTATCTAATAGAGATATTGGGTGAAGAAATCGGTGAAGAGAGCGTAAAAAGAACTGTTTTCCTTCTACAATCATTTGGGAAAGTTTGTGCTGGAAAAGGATTTCGAAAGGAATATATTCGAATGCATAAATATATTTCGTATTTAAAAAAAAAGAAGATTTATTGCGTTGAAATATTATGAAATATTAATACATAATAGGTTGGAGAGATTTGTGAAATTGCTAAATACGGATGAAGTTATAAAATTTGCGTTTCGCAATATATTTTAAATTAAAATATATTTCATATGTTTATATTAAAATGCATTTTATAACATTTACGATATCCAAATGCATTTCATAATATATTGCTGAAGCGAATACATTTTCGAATAAGTTTTGTCTAAAATGTGTTTTTAGTTGCAGGAAGATATTATCTAATATATTAATATATCATTTTATAAAAGAATGTATGTTTGTTCGTTTGTTTGTTGGTCGTGTAGCGGAAGATCTGAGCGACACATAGCTGAAAAATTTGACGCAGTGATAATTCGAGTCAGGTTCTAAGACACCTCAGACCGATTTATTAAAAAATTATATTAGTTTTTTATATATTTTATATTAAAGCAAAATTTTAAACAATTTTCACACAAATCGGTTTCAATTGAAAGTATAGATCAAAGCATATTCTGTCCAATAAGTATTGAACTGAAGCTGTTGGATCTGAAATTCATATCTTTAAATACATGGAAATATGCGTATTTTATGCAATTTTATTTTTTTAACACTTTACAACAAAGTTGAAAAGTGTTTATGACTTTGTTCATTCTGTCTGTCTGTCTATCTGTCTGTCTGTCCGTTAGCACGATAACTGCCGTAAAAATGACTTTATTAAAATAAGAGTTTAGTATGTTGTTCAGACGGTCTGTGGGATCTCTGGGAATATAAATGAATAATATCACTTAATTAGTTTTGGATTAAACCCGGGTTGAAAAAATGAAATACATGGATCTCTATGAGAGCTAATTTTTCAAACATTTTTTAAGCGGATTTAAAATTCACAGATTGCTTCGAAAGTTTTATAAAATATTCAAATTATCCCATAAAATATATAAAAAACATTTCAGCAAAATATATTCAGTACTTTTTAAAAAAAAAAATAAAATAATAATTACACCTTTTGTATGAAACGATCACGTGACCATTATATGAAGAGATCACGTGATCCACTTCAAAATAAAATACGGCATCTATCTTGTGTCAAAATCGTGATTTTTAAAGTTCTTTTTAATTCATATTTAGTATTGTATCCGTCCTAAAACCGCTTTATTTTTGTCTAAATTCTGTGCATCTTCATACTGAAACAACGCAATTACAATATATTTGAGTTTAAACGATCATCCAAATTTGATTATTTCTACAACGAAGCCTACTTTTGACTTATGGAAAATGTAAACAGAAAATATGTAGAATGAGTTGTATAAGAATTACTGCATTAAAGCAAAATTATTTAGCTCATGGAGTCTGCAATATAGCTGATATGAATGAAATATTCATTGATTTTACAGAGAGAAAGACGATTTTTTCGATGAAGTTTTAAGCATAGAGTTTAATTACTTGTACCTCCATGGTCTTAAGTGTTTAAATAAAATAAATTATTATAGTATTGTGATGAATGAAATGAATGGAAAAATGTTATGAATGAAATGCTGCTTTTATAGAGAGATCCAGGCGTGTTATATTTCAATGATGTTATTTGAATACATTTCAGTTGTTTTCGATGAAATTTTCAAATATAATAAATTATTGTAGTATTATGATAATCTAAAACATATTACCGAGGAATGTATCGCATTTTAGAGATGTTTAATCCAGGCCATTTATGTTTTAATGCCGTCATTTGAATGAGGTTCATTCTTTTCGATGAAGTTTTAAGTTTTCAAATATAATAAATTAATATAATATTGTGATAATTTTTAAAATATTACCGAGGAATGTATCGCATTTTAGAGATGTTTAAATAAAATTGCATTGAAGTTGAAAAGTGTTTCATAATCAATGCTTTATGTATTATTGATCTTTCTTGTTAAATAAAGCATAGTCTTACCCCAATTTGTTTAAATTGAGTTTTTCGGAAAATAAATTAATAACTCAGGGCACTTAAAATTGGTTGTAAGGTGCCTCTAAATAAGTTGTAAGGTGCTTCTAAATGTTCATTTTCATCCAATATAGAGTACTTAAATATAGAAAAGTCTCTTCTAAATTGAATATTTTTTATTGATTTCAGTAAACTTTTTTAGGCTATGAATCTGAGTTTAAGGAATTATTTGATAAATATTTAATTCTCCTACACAGCATCGCAAAATATAGTTAAAATCATATCTTTCTGGCATGATTACTTCTAAATCTTATAATGCCGAACCTATTTGCATTTATTGTCACTGAATTGATCAGCTTAGTTAAAATCAAGTTCAAGACTGAGCATTCCTCATCTTTAAGAGATTTAGAAAACCACTCACATTTACAAGTCACTACGATGTCAATTACCTAAGATTTAGATATCGTAAAAATTTAGTATATATTAAACGCACAAAATTGACTTAAACTTGTAATTTACGTAACTTATTGGGTTTCTATAATTATTTTATACAAAACCTCGCAAATGCAATTCCGAGAAAAGCTCACTTTTGCGATTGGCCAGGTCTATTATTAGCAAAGTCTTTAGAAGTTCGATATATCTGACAACATCTGCTACACTCGGCTTAGAGTTCAGCTCGTCTAAGTAAATGCATCTAAGTTGCTCTACTGGAGTAAGGGTTAACATGTGCGATTATTCAATAAAGACACATATCAATATGTGTGAATTATTAATGTGTTAAAGACTCAGACCGTTCGACTCGTCAACAGGGACTCGAGAAGCTATTTGGGCGACCGGAGTTATTAATGTGAGTGATTATTCAGTAAAGTCATCTGAACTCACCTTCGAACAATTTTCTCACTGTTTATGAAATACAAACCTTGATTAAATTTAGGAACTCTCAAGACACTCCCCCATGTCATCCCTGGTACTCGGATTATCGCTCCAATATGATGGTCCTAGAATCTGTTGTTGTTGTTGTTGCTGATGACCTCCTGTTTCGGCGGAGCCGATTCAGGACCAGTGACGTAGGTAGCAGCAAAGAACGAAGAAAGACACAAGACGAGAGAACAAAGTTTATTGCAAGAACGCATCACTGACGAAGGTCGGAGGGGGTGCAGCTTCACATTTTGACGAGGACCCAGAAGGCGGAAGACTGACTTTATCCTCGCGAAACATCCATGTCTTATTCGGGATTCGAACCCGAGCCCACAAGACAGCAGCCGAAGACGCTATCCACTTCACCGCCTGAGCGGCCCCTAGAATCTAAATCCATTTAGACAGCATTGGCTAGATTAAGGAACGGCCATACGAGGTTTGAACGAGGAAATAGCGTTCCCCTCCATGTACCTGCTCTTCCTCCTCGGCTCCTTCCTCTCATCTTCTCAACTCCTTAGCAGATTCTTTAGGTCTTCTAGTAGAGGACCATGAGAAGATATCCTCATTCCTTTATGGACGGCGTGATCTTTTGCACTTGACCTAGCATTTTATAGGTCTCGGTAGCTTGCCAACAACAACAATAACTCAGAAGAGAAAAAGTTTATTTAGAGAATCAATGTGATAGAATATTGTATGTATGTGAATGTAGATGAAATAGTGTGCAAGGAAGTTAAAGGAGATTTCTTTAATATGTATTATGGGTTGTCCGTTTAAGTTATCTAAGAGACCGCTTTAGTAAATGATTTTCAATGAACTCTTGTGATACTTTCAGTAATCTTGGAAGTTACGTTTAGGGATTTTTATTTTATTCTCCAGCAGAACTTTAGGTTTTAAATTAAAAGCAAGCATTTTGGTGTTCGTAAAGGAGGATGCCATGTTTTGAGTTATCATGTACAGTATAATTAACATCTAACCAGGTTAGAACATCAAAAAGTTTCACAAATTATATAAATATTTTCACTGAATAAGTGCTACTGGCATTTCCACATTGGCTTGGTTACATTACATTATCTTCTCAAAATTTAGAGACGGAAATTTCTTGGCCTTAAAAAAATGTCCACTCATTATATACGTCACTTCAATATCATTCAAAATCCGTACTACCTTTATTTTACACAACAAGGTTTGAAGCATGGCTTAAGAATCAGTAAGTAGCCATATATAAAGGGAATCCCTATAAAATGTTATGACTCTTTGGGTTAACAACATTGATACATCTTATAACGAGGTTTGTTCCATTTAATAGAATCTTGAATATGCGAGTTTCTAATAATTGAAGTTTTAGGTTTTATAATTTATAAAATTAATTATAATAATGTTAAGCTCATGTTACGAGGAATTTTAATAAAAATTCTGTTTTTACTTTCCTTATATACATAATGTATAAGGAAAGTATTGTGACGGGGTCGAAAATTCAAATTCGAGTTTTCGGCGGGAGAGCACGTTTCAAGCATCCCTGATCACGAATCGAACATTTTTGAAGTGATGTGTGTGTGTGTGTGTGTGTGTGTCAGTGAGGTTTTGGAGACGATATCTCACGAACGAATGGACAGATTCGAATGAAATTTGGTACAAAATTCACAATCCATGAATGCTGGAAGCCTATTGTTTTATAACATAATCGAATGTCCAGAACCCCCCTAAATTTTCGAGTGAAAATTCGAAAAAATCGTCAAGAAATCGAAACCTTTAATAAAGTTTCGCAAATAGATATTTCTTATGTAATTTTTCCTTAGAAAACGATTGGCATAAAGTTTAGAGCGCTAACATGAACCGTTTTCGAGATATTGCACATTTTCATGTTCACTTTTCATATGTCGTATCATGCGATAAATGTAGTGACATCATTCTCGTGGATCTAACTCGTTCCATTCACGAGAGCAGATACTTTGAGCAATACTTTTGTATTTGAACGCAAATAGTCATTTATCTGCTATAAGATCTTATTTATATCTCCGTTCATAAGGCTGGGCGAGATTTTGGCGGCGGATTTGGCAGAATGTCACCAACTTGACGACTTTTTTAAATGTTGCCAAATTAACGGAAATCTCGCCAAATGGATAAAAATGACGATAAATCAATGAAAATGACGACTAATTGAAGAAAATTCAATATCTTGGAAAGAATATAAGTATCTACTATAAGAATAACATTTTTTTAACTATAAAAGTAGTAAATTCATTGCATTATATAAGGAAAGTCACGTGCTGCCCACATCAGATATTTTTTCATTGTCCTTGCAATAAATAGCACATGTAAATTGTAAGTAATCGGCAATTTGATAGCCAAAATCCGGATGAAATTTTTCATCTCACCGGAATTTGATGAGTCAACACGCTATACAGGTATTTTTAATACAAAGTAATCGTTTTTATTTGATGTCTGTTAGATTGAAAGTATCCGCATGATATCTCTTAAATGAGCTATTCAAACGAAATGTAATTTTCATCACATATTTTAATCCGTAAACTAGTAAGTCTATTGATTGAACAGGACAGCAGACAAAATGCATTTGAGACAAAATTATATTTGGTTTTTTTTTACTAATTTAGGCATTCTGATAACAAATATGAAATTAAATTAACTGGTGTATGGCTCAAATCGATTTGCTCATGCCACAATTAATTTTTATCGTCAAATTTTACAATTTTTTTTTTTTTTGAAAAATTGGTATGATGGAACAAAATAATTTCAACTATAGCGTGTTACACTTAACTCTAAAGGGCTTGAAAAAATCATCTTTCGATTGATACCTTACTTGTCTATGTACCCCCGGAGGGGAGTTAACTTACAACCCGCCAAATGGGATTAATAACGTTATGAACAAGAAAAAGTGTATGACAGCTATTTTTCACAACTATGAAAGAAAGTATTAAGTCTTTTGATGCTTGATTATATCAAATTTTATCGTATGCTATCAAGTTAAAAGTATATAAAATTTCGCAGCTCTCACTCAAGTTAAAAATATCTATGACGTTCTAGATTTTTTGATAACAAAGCCATATATAAAGTTTTAGAAAAACCCATTGATATTTGCGCCTGCAATTGTGTACACAAGATATCGACCACAGGCATCAGACAGACAGATGGGCATCACTCCAAAAATAGTCAAGGCGTGTTCACGAGATCTTAAAACATATACTGGCATCAAAATATAAAAATCGGAAATTTTCGTGAAAACAATAGTTTTTCAATTCTACGCATGAAAAATTAAATGTCTGGGATTAGTTCTTGTTTTCGAGATAGGGTTTCTTTCCGATAAGCTGCAGTACAATCTTTCAGTGACGAGCACGGGGAATAATTTTACGGGGATATTATTGCTCTTAAAAAAATCTGACGTGGGCAGCACATGACTTTTCTTATATAATGCAATGAATTTACTACTTTTACAGTAAAAAAAAAGATTATTTTTATAGTAGATATTTATATTCCTTCGAAGATATTGAATTTTCGTCAATGAGTCGCCATTTTCAATGATTTAGGTCGTTTTTATTCATTTGGCTAGTTTTCGTTAATTTAGCAACATTTAAAAAAGTCGCCAAGTTAGCGACATTTCACCAAATTCGTCGCCAAAATCTCGCCAAGTGTTATGGACGTAAAAATAAGTCATTCATATAGCAGATAAATGGCTATTGGCGTTCAAATACAAAAGTATTACTCAAAGAATCTTTTTTCATGAATGAAACGAGCTAGATCTACGACAATGATGTCACCCAATTTATCGCATGGTATTACATATGACAAAATAACATGTTTCTCAATAGGAAATATTTTTTTACTTAATATGATTTTTTGATAATTTTTTTTTTTGAAAAATGCGCAATATCTTAAGAGCGGTTCATGTTACCGTTCTAAAATCTATATAATTCGTTTTCTAATGAAAAATTACATAAGAAATGCATATTTGCGTAACGTTAATAGAGGGTTTGATTTTCTGACGATTTTTACAAAATTTCACTCGAAAATTTAGGGGGTTTTGAACATTCGATTGCGTATAAAAACCATAAGCTTCCAGTGTTTACGGATTGTAATTTTTGTACCAAATTTCGTACGAATCGGTCCATTCATTCGTCAGTTATAGTCTCCAAGGACTCACTGACACACACACACACACACTTTCTTTTACACACACATATATTTTCACACACACACACACACACACAATACATTCTTTAACACACACATATTTTCACACACACACACACATCACTGCAAAAATGTTCGATTCGTGATTTCGGATACTTGAAACGTGCTCTCCCGTCGAAAACTCAACTTCGAATTTTCGACCCAGTCACAATACTTTCCTTATATATTATTGTATATAAGGAAAGTATATTGTATAGCAGGATCTTGTTTTTGTGACCTGGTAAGAGTATGGACGATAGACAAATCTACGAGTTTTATAATAGAGCATGTACATGTATGTAAATGTGTAAAACTTGCTTTATAGATATTTCAAAAACTTGCTAATCTTGTGCTTTAACCACCATTCATATGTCCAGCAGACCATACAGCATAGAGGTAACTTGGATTAATATCGGATACACACATAACGTTAAAATTTATTGTCCAGAGTTTTCAGAGATATAAAACAACTGAGAAAACCCCATCATCTCCAATAATTTGAGTATTTCAAATAAATAGGCATTGCATACATGTGGTTTTTATTTAAAAGTGCAATGAAAATTATTTTACCCTAATAATCGTCCGGCCATCCACCTTGCTGCTCTGAGTCCTAGGACGAGTCGGATGGTCAGGGCTTTCGACCCTAATAATCGTTATTTTTGAGATAGTGTGTATTATGTTAGCGAAAATGATAAAATTATAAAGTAAAAAATAGTTTATATTATTATTAAATGAGACACTATTTAAAATGTACTTTTAACCAGAAGTATATATGAAATATTGCTCAAGGGATATTACCAACTACGCTAGAGATAATATTCGTTTTGCTTTCCCCACAAAGTGAATTTAGGGGAAAAAACAACGTGATTGGAATATTATATGGCTAAGTTATTTCAATTGGATATGAGAAGAAGCTTACTGATTAATATAAGACTGTAGATTTTGTTTTCCTTAGAATATTACATGTGCTAGGGGAACAGGAAAAACAAATTGTTCCAGAAATTGGAATTCCCCTATTTCAGAGGAAAAGTCATTTGTGAATAACCCATCATACTTGTTTCTAGTATTCTAAATTGTTTACGAGACGCTCATGTGTAAATCAGTATTATCAAGACAAAATTAAGGAATGGGAAATTAAATGAGACACCACGACAGTATCTTCTTTAAATTCGGAATAAAAATATATTGATCTAATAGATATATAGAAAGAAGTCAGTTGAAAGTACCTAAAGACTACTTTCTTTCCATGATCCTTTGGGAAAAAAATCTGATGTGGGCAACACATGACTTTCCTTATATAATGCAATGAATTTACTACTTTTAGAGTAAAAAATAGGTTTTTCTTATAATAGATACTTATATTCCTTGTAAGATATTGAATTTTCGTCAATTAGTCGTCATTTTCATCGATTTAGAGTCATTTTTATCCATTTGGCGAGATTTTCGTTAATTTGGCAGCATTTCAAAAAGTCGCCAAGTTGGCGTCATTCCGCCAAATTCGTCGCCAAAATCTCGACAAGCTTTATGGACGGAGAATTAAGTTATTCTTATAGCAGATAAATGACTATTGGCGTTCA
Organism: Amaurobius ferox; assembly: GCA_951213105.1. Taxonomy (NCBI): domain Eukaryota; kingdom Metazoa; phylum Arthropoda; class Arachnida; order Araneae; family Amaurobiidae; genus Amaurobius; species Amaurobius ferox. Next base: position 107,483,190 of record OX578137.1, read on the forward strand.
AATACAAAAGTATTACTCAAAGTATCTTTTCTCATAAATGGAACGAGCTAGATTCACGAGAATGATATCACCAAATTTATCGCATGATATTTCATTTAAAAAGTGAACATGTTTCTCAACAGTTAATTTTTTTTTAATTTATGGGATTTTTTGATAAATTTATTTGAAAAATTTGCAATATCTCGAGAACGGTTCTTGCTAGCGTTCTAAAATTTATGTTAATCTTTTTCTAATGAAAAATAACGTAAGAAATGTCAATTTGCGTAACTTTATTAGCGGTTTTGATACTTTGATGATTTTTTCAAAATTTCACTCGAAATTTTAGGGGGATTCTGAACATTCGATTGCGTTTAAAAACAATAGACTTTCAGGATTCACGGATTGTGATTTTTGAACCAAATTTCAATCGAATCGCTCCATTCGTTCGTCAGTTATCGTCTCCACAGACTCACTGACACACACACACACACACACACACACACACACACAGACATCACTTCAAAAATGTTTGATTCGTGATCAGGGATGCTTGAAACGTGATCTCCCGTCGAAAACTCGAATTCGAATTTTCGAGCCCGTCACAATACTTTCCTTATACATTATGTATATAAGGAAAGTAATGTACTCTAAAAGGATTTTCAAAGAACAAACCCGTATGCATAAATATAGTTCGTCTATATTTCAGAATATTTTTGATTTTATAAAGTTGATACACCGATATGATAGTGCATTATTTAAATGTGTGAAAGTGCAATTTATAACATATTGCTTAAACAAATAAATTTTTAATTCCTTTCTTTGCTAATATTTTGTCATGTTTGCCACACTTGGCAACATATTTGAAGCCATTTGAAGCAAATATGACGCAAAATTGCCAACTTGGTGACTTTTTGTAAATATCGCCATGTCAATTTCTATTCAATATTTCTGAAACTTAGATAATTGATTTTTATATCCCTGTTGCTTTATGTGAAATAATTAAATTAATGTTACTCATTCAAAATATAGATGATTTCGCTGTTTGCAGGATAGGCACGTTGTGTTGACTAAAGACTCTAGGGAATCGTAAAAAATTACTTTTTGCATCGGAGTCAAACAGTAAAAATTAATATTAATCGCGAGAAGTGCGTGTTTCACTTATATCTAATTATGTTTGGAGTTCCTGTCACTTAGGTAGATGGGAAGAAGACTCATAATTTTATACAGTCTGCGATGTAGATAGATAGATAGATAGATACTTAGATAGTTAGATATAGATATTTCACGTTTTTAAGATAAATTCATAAAAAAAAATATGTAAAATTGAAAGGTGTTGATTATAGTTAAATATTACCCGATAAATTCTTTAACATTATTCTCGTAGATATGTTCGTCTTATTCACGAAAGAAAAATACTTTGTGCAATCACTTTGCATTTTGACGTCCAAGAAGTCATTTATTTATATTTGAAAACACCATTTATCTCCATCTGCTATATCTGTAACGCTTGGCGATAAATTTGGCAAATGTGGAGACTAGTTTGGCAAAATATCTCCAATTTGGTGATATTTTAAGTAGTGCTAAATTGACGAAAATGTCTTCATACTGGTACAAATGACGCTAAATTAAAGAAAATGATGCAAAATTGGATAAATGATAAATTAAGACTAACTGTAGCGACACTCAATATATACATATTAGCACAGTAACCGGTCAAATGCCCGGTGTTTAGATAAATATTTTATTTTTTCTGATTGAATGCAAATAATATTGATTTTAGTAAGGAAATATTAAATAAAGTAACTTTAATTAACTTTCCATTCGGTTCCTAAAACTCAATTTGCTTCTCGTATTGGGCATGGTCTTATGTTTCATAATACGGTGGTCAATTATTATCAAAGAGAATGCCGTCTTCACTTTAGCCTTTATAATATTACGTTTTGCATATCTCGTTGGATCTGATTCTTTCTTGAAAATGTTATGAAGTGCTGCTCTCCCAGATGTAACACTTATTTGCATTTCTTCCCAAACGGTGCCATCAATCGGAATATACTGCTTATATTTTCAGTCACATCTTCAGAATTTGAGAGCAATATCATTCTGTTTCGTCCGATATGTATTATATTCACAATATTCTCCTCTTCATCGTCGGTATCTGCAGGCTCACATTCAGTATCTAATAGATTATTATCATTTTCAAATAATATATCTTCACTTTCAGAAAGCTCACCTTCATCAATTTCCGAAAACTCTTTTCCCATGTTAGTTATTTCTTATGAGAACTTGGTGTGTCTTGAATGTTTCGACATTTCTTCTGAGTGAAGATTAAGAATGGAGTAACTCTGTAAAAACAGAATATAAACTAACAAGTAATAATTTCTAGTTCATGTCAAATTTTCTTGCAACTTGAAATTTTGCGGGCTTTATTGAAATTCTAATGCACAATTATTATAAATTGAATTTATTACGCAACAGTCCTTGCATAAATGTGCAAGAAAGTGGTGAAAATATGTGGAATATGCATGTACATCATATTTTCTGATTCTGTAACCTTATGAAGCAATATAATTTTCTCACGATCAAATGGCCAGGCGTGGTAGTTAAGGGTAGAACGATGTATCTTTATCATATAAACAACAGAAGAAGAAAATACATATTAAAACATTGATTGCATATATTAAAGAAAAGCAGTCATGGAGTCAAGTGAGAAAAAGCGATAACATTATATGCGAATTTTCTAATCAGAAATTCATAACCGTTCATTTGATTGTTCATGATACGTTTAGGGTTAATTAACAAAATCGTTTACGATATGGACTAATATTACTTATTGCACATATTGTCAATATTGATAATCGTCAAGTTAGATTGGTGTTAAATATCAATAAGTTACTTCTAAATAATTTTAAATGTGACCCTGAAAAGCGCCACATGTATAATTAATTCAATGTTCAAAAACATGGATCTTGTGCATCATTTTTACGTTCTGAAAGAAATAAATTAATTCCGTAATGTGGTGAAAATCATATACTGTTCATATCAGATTTTCTTATTTAATAAGATATTACAATAATGTTATCCGGTATCTCTTTGATTCGTGTTTATATTTCAATGATAAATTAGCATGAAGACCAGGATAATATATTATCTAGCAATAAATAATATATTAGCTTACATTATAATTATATTGACACACTATACAATGAGTTTCAACATAGTTAACCTCGTTTTTCGTGATTCTACAATTGGTTTTAAACATCTACTTCCAATTTGTATATTTGTTTGAACTAAATGCGAAATTCTGTCACATAAAAAATTCATTTCATTCATTCATTTCATTTCATTTAGAAAATGCACTCACATAACCGCTACAGAATGATTTAAAATGCATGGAACTTTTCAATACACCTCTCTCTGGTCTTTAATGCTTTAAAAGTTTACCAGTACTTCTTTGTTGACAGGAATTACTACTTACGTTTCAAAGATGCAAAATATATGAGATATTCAATAAGGAAAAAAAAAAACAAATACTAATATTTTTAGAGGCAGGTGAAAAATCTGCTTTTTATTTTCAAGAATATTAGTTTTTAATATTTAATGCACTTTCTAAAATATTTTTGCATTTAAAATTTAATATTCGTACTTAAATATGCTACTGAAATGTTTTTATATGCAACATAAAAATATAATTTCTCTATTTTTTTCGCGCTCTATTTTTTTTCCCCACACATGCAGTATTTTGAAAATAAAATGTTTGAAAATATTTTGCTTAGAAAAAAAATATTTCATAATAGAATATATTTGATAAAATCATTATAAAACAAAACTACAATTTCAAAATAAAATTTTATACTTCATAAGTTTAATACAGCTAAGGAAATTGCTGAGTTAATAGTCTTTCAATGTGACAGTCTTGTTAACATCCTAAGAAATTAGAACACTGACATATCCATGTTAACAAAACCTACCTTATAGGGAGTTCCTAAAGTTAGTAGTGCACATCAGTTGCAAATAACAGATTCCTTGCAACTTGTTTCGCGTCTAATATGCTCTCGTCAGCATGGATTAACCGATATCTGTAATGGCATCAAAGAACTTGCTATATGCCTTAACAGCCTTGAAGGTATGTGTTCCTCAAATAATACCAAGTCTTAAAGATATTTTAGGTATTTTTAATAATGGTCTCACATTGTCTCTCTCCGCCGAAACAATATGAATAATTGTGTAATGAATTTAATAAGTATGTCATGTTGTTAATAAATGTTTTATTATTATATTTGAAATGGCGCAATCAATTTAGTATTACATTAATTAATATTCTTTTACAGAACTCGCGCGAAAGATAAATAATTGGAGGGTTATCAGCGGCAAATACCGCAATGTATAATTTAATAATTTGTTTCACGAATACGATAAATTTACGGCCATGTTAAGATATGTTGAAAATATTAATCTAAAATTCCAACTTTAAGTTTCTTTGTTTTTGTGCACCACACGAACCTCTATGGGAATTGAGAAATTTAGTACTTTTAAGTAGTCATCTTTAAATTACATTAAAATTTAAATCTGCACCCATCTGAAAAATCGACCAAATAAGGTAACTCACCTGTAGGAGGCGTTTCAAAGGAAGGGTTATACCACATTCATTTGAACATATAGCGAATTCTCAAAAACCCAACAACGCTTTTACAATAAATATTTCTCTGCTTCCTACAGCAAAGGAAACATGTTGTGGCGTTAGTTACTAACCCTAGTGTATAGCAGCCAGCAAACTGAAAAACAAACCCTTTCCCCAACGATATCAAAAATCTCAAATTTCATGCTTTCGTATGATAATTCACAGAATATAAAAAAAAAGAGTAATTAAATTCATAAATAAGTTCATTATAAATGAGTTTTATATAAATGAGTAAAATTATGATATTCATTTAAGCACTATGTAACGATATGCAGTGGGTTTGCCAACAAAAGCGTCCAATTCTTACGAAATATTTATTCAACAATGTTATTGTTCTAAATATCTTACACGGGGAACTCAGGTTGTTATGGAAGTTAATTCCTAGCCTTGCGTGGCGAAAGTTATGTGATTCAAATATCATAATTTTTATTTCTCTCAAATTTATTTAAAAATTCCCAATACAAATAAAACAAGAAAGATCAATCATGCATAAGGCATTCATTATGAAACACTTTTCAATTTCAATGCAATTTTATTTAAACATCTCTAAAATGCGATACATTCCTCGGTAATATTTTAAATTATCACAATACTACATTAATTTATTATATTTGAAAACTTAAAACTTCATCGAAAAAAATGAACTTTATTCAAATGACGGCATTGAAGTATAAATTGCCTGGTTTAAACATCTCTAAAATGCGATATAGTCCTTTGTAATATTTTTAAAATTATCATAATACTACAATAATTTATTATATTTGAAAACTTCATCGAAAACAAAGGAACTTTATTCAAATGACGTCATCTGAATATAAATCGCCTGGTTCTCTGTATAAAAGCAGCACTTCATTCATAAACTTTTATCCATTTATTTCATTCATCACAGTACTATAATAATTTATTTTATTTGAACATTTTGTTTAAGACCATGGAGCTACAAAAAATTAAACTCTATCCTTGAAACTTCATCGAAAAAAATCGTCCTTCTCTTTATGAAATCAATTAATATTTCATTCATATCAGCCATGCAGACTCCATGGACTAAATTATTTTGTGTTAAAAAAATACAGGAATTCTAATACAACTCATTCTATATATTTTGCTGTTTACATTTTACATAGGTGAAAAATAGGCTGTAATTTAACTCTATGCTTAAAGTAATTTAACGCTATGCTTAAAATTTCATCGAAAAATTCGTCTGCTTCTCTTAAAATCAATGAATGTTTCATTCATATCAGCTCTATTGCAGATTCCATGAGCTAAATAATTTTGCATTAAAGAAATGCAGCAATTCTTATGCAACTTAGTCTACATCTTTTGATGTTTACACCCTCCATAGGAGAAAATTAGGCTTTGCTGTAGAAATAATCAAAGTTGGATGATCATTTAAACTCAAATATATTGTAATTGGGTTGTGTCAGGATGTATATGCACAGAATTTAAGCAAAAATAAAGTGGTTTTAGGGCGGATGCAACACTAAATATGAATTAAAATATTTTTAAAAATTACGATTTTGACACAAGATGGATGACATTTTATTTTGAAGTGGGTCACGTGATCTTTTTATAAAGGGTGTAATTATTATTTTAATTTTTATTTAAAAAACTACTGAATATATTTTGCTGAAATTTTGTTACATATTTTATGGGATAATTTGAATATTTCCTAAAACTTTTAAAGTAATTTTTGAATTTTAAATTTGCTTAAAAAATGTTTGAAAAATTAGGTCCCATAGGGTTCAATGTATTTCATTTTTTCAATCCGGGTTCAATCCAAAACTAATTGGGTGATATTGTTCGTTTACATAGGTCCCACAGCCCTTCTGAACAACATACTAAAATTTTGTTTTGATAAAGTCATTTTTACGACAGTTATCGTGCTAACGGACAGACAGACAGACACACAGAATGAATGAACAAAGTCACAAAGACTTTTCAACGATGTTGTAAAATGTTAATAAAACATTAATTATCTTTCAGAATACAATAAAATTTAGCTTTATACATCCAGGTAATATAGAACACCGTCAAAATACACAAAACGGTCAAGTTGTTATGAAAAGCAATTTCGAAAACGTCCAACAGAAATAAGTGCACTTGCAATTCTAACCACTTTAAAATCATCAAAACTGGAACTGCAAAGTGCATTCCAAATGCTAAGGGCTAATTTCCCTTTTATGCTAAACGTTTGCCTTTGGAATGTGAAAAGGACACTGCATAAATATTTGAGAATCATTTAAGACATACATTTATCTGCTGTGTTTGGAAATGACTAATTTTTCATAAAGACAATCTCATTTTCAACATCTGAGGAGGAGATGATTCTTGAAATATATTTTATTTCAAGAATCCACGTAGAAAACCACGTAGAAGATGTGCGAGTATACGTCCGATGTACGAGTATACGTCCGCTGTGCGAGTATACGTCAGGTTGAACCCCGCTTGCTAAGCGAGCAGGAACGCCCTAAATGAGAACCTAAAGACACTTTATTCCATTATGTAGGTGCGCAATTCGTCATGGGCTCGGTTTGTGCACATCAACGGTACTCTGCACATCAACGTCACGGCGATTGCGTATTGCATCCTAAATTCTTTCTTCGCACCATTCGCGAACGTAATCCTCAGTAAATTAGTTCTTCTAATACGATCTGAATAACGTATGTGATACGCCTTAAATAAGCTTCACTGATAGGCTCTAAATTAATTTTTCTGATACGCCCTAAGAAGCTCTTTTAATTCGCCTTAAAAAGCGAGCTGACTAAACTATTCAGCTAAACTTGCTTATAATCATTAGTACTTTTTCTACATAAAATAAAAATACTTGAAATCCAGTAAATTCCATGACAATCGCTCCAAGTCCCCCTTACCGTAAAATTACCCTTAGCCCGCCAAAATTCTGAAACGATTTACAAACACTATGAAACATTTTTGGAGATTCTGTGACATCACGCTCATCTATCTCCCTGACTACCAACGATCGTCTTGGAACACAGGAGAATAACTGGTTCAGGGAGAATAGGTTGCTATTAGCAGCTATCAGAGCCTTAAAAATTTACGTGAGGTTTTATATTGAAACTCATAGAAAGTTCAGGATTGGTTATTAAATATAATGGCGTATTACGGATTCGGTTTAAAGCTCGTTGAAAGGATCGTTCATCGATATTTCCAATTGTGCCAAAATCGAAGTTTTGCTGTAATATTTTTGATCGCTACCGATTTGTGCCAAAATCGCTCAAAGTGGCGCTTCTAATAACCAAAGGACTAATTCGAATAAAAAAATCGCTCTGAGGTGTTTTTGGGCATGACCTTAAGTATCATTGTGCCAAATTTTATAGTTGTGGGTCCTTTCGATTCTTTGCTACGCGACTAACAGACAAACATACATACATTTTTATTATTATAGACTAGAAAATGAAACCGATGTTACGAAAAATTTAAAGCAGAGATTCAATAAATTAATTCACCAATTTTTTCCAAAAAAAAGGACTGATATTGGACAAATGTACATACCTTAACAAATTTAGAGGGCCACATCCATACTACTATACAAATATTTTCGTTTATGCTATCTTAAAATAAAAAAAATATTTCAAATCCGCAATATTGATTTTATTTACCTACTCTATCTTTGTTCCAAATTTTAAGTTCCTACTTTAGTAATCCGGAGTTCCGCGTTCATTCAACAATTTGAATATTTTTTACCATGATACACCCTAAAATAATTAACATTTTAAACATTATACCTGTAAATTTTAACAGATGACTTTTTGTATCAAATTTTAAGTCCCTTCTTCAATAAACTAGGAGTTTCACATTCATTCGATAATTCGAACATCTGTGCTTATGACGCTCTCTAAAATAAGAAATATTAAATAATTAATAAAACAAATTAAATCTGAGATAATAAATATAACAGCAGTTATCTATCCTGGTTTTATCATTTGATCCAATTTTAAACCAAATTTCAAATCGCTTGCTAAGTAAACCTGGTGTTTCGTGTTCATCTGACAATTCGAATATTTTGGTCAGTAATGGCAACCCATATTATCTAAATTTTCATTCTTTTGTAAACTATAAATTATTGGTAAACAATAATTTATTGTAAACTATAGTTAGTATTTGTAAATATAATCATTCGTTTTGCCTAACCTGTTTGAACCTCTATGATATCTGAAAGTATATTTTGAGCTTCAAAAGAATGTTCAATGCTCCGGGCTATCCCCTAGAACAATTATGTCTAATTTCATATTTAGGCATGCACCTATTGCCTTCCATATACGCGTTTCCTTCGTTATTGGTGTCGATTTCTACTGATTAACTATGCTCTACAACTTTGAATTTGGTTTTTGCCTGTCTTGATGTGTTGCCGCATTTGTTATCCTAAATGTTTAAATATTTCGCTTTGGAAGCTGCAAAACTACTTTAAATTTACAGATTAATAAATCGTTCTGTGGAATTTTAAAGAATTCTGGAGGTGTATTGTGCATGGAATGAAAGGAGGTAGCACTGCATAAAAATTCCCACATCACTCGGTATGAAAATATATTTGACTGCTACTAAAGTATATTAAACACACATGATATTTTTCGTATAAATCTTGCTTTCAGTTTTAATGGCGTTCGAATTTCAAATCAATGTTTTTTTGACAAATTGATTCCTAATTTATTAAGGTGCAAAAGAACGTATGAGGTATTCAATAAGAGAAGAGCAAACAAATCGCTTTTAGACGGAAAATCTTTCACAATTTCTGGTATATTTCCATGTTTATTGAATTTTTGCAATGCATTTGCATTTCCAACATTCAAGTTTAGACATTAATATCTTCTGCTTCTCTCATATATGCCACGAAATGATGTTTTTTGTTATGATATGAGCTTGTATTTTTGCCGGGGAATTGGAAAACATTCTAGTTTAAATGTTAGTATTATTTTAAATGAAATATACTATATTTTACTATTACCAATATATTTTTACAAAAGCTTTCTATGAAATATTAAACCTCACATTTTAGTATCAAATGCAGTTGAATTCCAAACAAAATATTTTAAAATGCAGATTTTTGACTTTTTAAAAGCATTACAATTTTATCAGCTTCTGAAAAGCTTTTTTTAGCTTCTTTTCAATTTTTGTGATCTTTTTTAATTCATCGATAGTTTATATTTAGAAGTTTTCAAATACATAAATCTAGGTTAAACAATAATATCGTTAAGTTAAAATTAACTTTTTTAACGAATCGTTTACATGCATTCTTAACGGAAAAATTATTTTTAAATATTTGCATTGCAAGAATTATTTTTCGGTCATCAAAAGGCATATTTTAAAGCAAAAATTATTTCACGAAATAACTTTTAACAACGAGATATTGCTGAAAATTTATTAGTACAACTTTACATTAGCGAGTTCAAATGTTTGTTGCCGTAATGAAAAAATCTCGCTAAAACAAGAATATTGGTTTTGGGGATTCTGCGATGAAAAAAATCAATGAGCAAAAATAGTAATCAATACCCATTGATTGCCCCAATTTTTATCCCTAAAACTGGTAAAGGATCAGGGCGGTAGCCAGGCGGGGGCCAGAGGGGGAAAAGCCCCCCCGCTCAAGAGGTATACTCGGCTCCCTGATGAAAATATTAAATTTTTAATAAAGATATGAAATTTCACATAATCAGTCATTCAAATTTTGCATAAAAAATTTCTTTTTAGATTCTAAGATTTTTTTTTATAAATTACTTTGTATTAAAGATTTTTCTTTAATTTAGCTGAATTTGCCATTATACTAATGACCAATTTGTTTACATATTGAATTTAAAAATATTTAAAAATTATGACAATATTATTTAGGATACTTTTGTATTATTGTGGGGTTCACTGTTATACGTTATAGAGCCAAAATCAACTGATAAGTAGGTAAGAGTTAATATTAAGCATTAACTTCTATTAACTTTTAGAATGTTTCCACAAATTATTAACAGCTTTATTACTAATTAATGTTTATATTAAAATCAATTGTAATTATTATATATTAATATTGATATATAGTAGCTTCTTTACAAACATCACTTAGCTTGCAAATATAAATATGCAATTATTTATAATTATTTATATGAATTGAAATATATAATAGAAGCTATTATGGTTTATAAATGCTAATGATTAATTGTGTTTTTGTTGAGCTTCCCTTTGAATTTTCCTCCAGCCCTCCTTCTATTTCATCTTTGGCTACGGTCCTGTAAAGGAAAGGATACGATAGGATAGGATAGGATAGGATAGGATAGGATAGGACAGATATATCTAATTACGTAGATCCCCCTCGTGCTCAAAAGCATGCACGTTGATAGGTGTATCGATCGAATAATTAGAACGAGATACATTTTCATGATGCCCGCTTCTGTGCCTGACAGAACATAATTTGCAATAATTTAAAATTGAACAATTCAAATTGAACAATGAATCAACAGATTCAAATATTTCTACACTACTATTAGATTTCCAATTAATGAGGTTTGTAATATTGTTATGAACTTGAAAAATGCCTTCCTTCACTGGAAACTCTTTTAAGAGCCAGAAGGGAAAAACACCTGCAGGCAGAAATTCCTATGCTACTTATCTAGGGTTACCATAACAGGATGTTCAGTGTTGCAGGAATTGGCGATTTATCGCCAATTTAGTGACCGTTGAAGACATTTCGTATTTTCGCGAAACTTCTCAATATAACGAATATTGTAGAAGATATGAGCCCCTTCTGGAAGTTTCTACAGAGTGTATATAAAAGGGATTATCGCTTAGTTGGAGAGCAGTTGACGTGATACGAGCTGCATTCAACTGCGAGATAAGACAATATTTTAAGAATAATGTCTGTTTTTTTTAATTAGTGGAGTATTTAATTACTTTTTATTGTACCTGATAGGTTTTTAATGATATTGCGAGATAGTTATCGAACTATTTCCTGTATATTGTTCCTGCTTGCTGCATTTTCTGTGTTTGTGTATAAACGTGTTAGTTATCCAGAAATTAGAACTCATTATTGCATTCTAAGAGTGCATTCGCGATTTCAGAAGATACGTCGTAACAATATAATACCCGATGAGGCTTAGTGATACAGATGTTTAAAGACAATTTATACCCGAGTACGAATCGGGTGAAATGGATTTGACTTCTGACTCCGGTCAGTTAATGAACTAAATTAAATCTAATATTCTGTAATATTTGACTGAGTGTATATATATTAAACTTCTGAATTTGTGATATTTTATTTTTTTTGTCATCTATGTCATACTTCTGAATGAGACTCACTGGCTAAGTAATGAATTACATATTCCTAACTACTGAAGGTAGAAACTTGAATGTCTACATACACTTTGGACTTGACCTATAAGTAATTATAAAAATCTAAAATCTGTTAATTTTGTTCGAAAAATCTATAAATTTTGTAAATTTTTGTTCTTTCTTTCAGCTGTAACTAAAGAATAGCTAAATACGCCAAATTCGATTGTATATATTTCACAAAATAGCTATCCTAAATTTCCATAATTAATAATATTGGTGTGCAATCAATCGTTAATAAGATATCTTATTATATTGTCAGAGCAGACGATTTTTTTTTATTATTATATTTTATCGACGAGTAACTACGGTAAAACTAGAAGGTATTCCCGTCATATGACGGAATTCAAAATGTGCAAAATATTACCTCCCATTTGGCGTCATTTTTATCAATTTGGCGACATTTGCGCACATCCCGCCAAATTCTTTGCTAAATTTTTTGCCAAACGGACGAAAAGAGGAAAGGCCTTTTCTTATAGTAAATTCAAATATTCTTTCCAAGATATTGAATTTTCATTGATTTGGTGGCATTTTTGTGATAATTTGTTAAATTTTCAGACATTTTGAACCTCGATAAAATTGCCGCCAAGTGGGACAGTTGGACTGACAGTCAAACGCTGCCGAAATATCATTACAATACTATCCCCTTACAAAACACATTTAATTTGTTGATTTGGCGGCGTCATTTTTATCAATTTGGGGATATGTTTTTTCAATTTGTTAGTATTGCCGTTAACTTGGAGATATTTTAATCAATTTGGCGACATTTTAAAATTTCGCCAAAATCTGTCGCCAAATGGGACTGTTGGACTGACAAGCAAACGCTATAAATTTCATTACAATACTCTATCCTCATTCAAAACACAATTAATTTCATTAATTTTGAGTCATATTTATCAATTTGGCAAATTTTTTATCGATTTGGCGACATTTTCGTCAATTTGGCGATATTTTGATAAATCTGGCGACATTTAAAAACTTGTCAAATTTGTCGCCAAGTGGAACTGACTAATAAATGCTTCCGAAACATCATTAGAATATCATTCCCTTTCAAACATTTCAAAACAGAGTTAATTTCAATGATTTGGCGTCAAATTTATCAATTTGGGGACATTGTTTTCAATTTGGCGACAATGTTATCGATTTTGCGACATCTTTATCGATTTTTTGACACTTACTAAATTTGGTGACATTTTAAAAAGACTCTAAATTTGTCGCCAAGTGGGATAATTGGACTTGACAGACAAACGCTATCGGAATATCACTACGATATTATTCCCTTTCAAAGCGTAAATAATTTCATTGATTTGGCTTGGTTTTTATCAATTTGGTGTCATGTTTATCGGTTTGGCGACATTTTCATTAATATTGAAATATTTAAAAAGTCGCCAAGTTGGCAATATCTCGCCAAATTCGTTGCCAAAATTTTCGCCAAGCGTTACCTAGAGATAGATTGATAAACAGACAGATCAATCAAGGTGTTTATATTATTATTAGTTACATGTTAATATCTTTTAAGTCATAATCTGACAGATATTCTTGAAATGAAATTATTTAAAAATAATGCTGTAATTAATTGCTTTTTAACTTCAAATATATGAAAAAGTTGAAAAAAAATGAAAGACGCAGTGATTGGCTATGAAATATTGTTTTACCTACTGCGATTTCCATATTAACAGAATTGTAAAATATGCGCCATTTTTATGCACTAATTTGAAACGATTTTTGATATTTAGAATTTGTATTAAGTATGTAGTTGTCACCTTTTATTACTAATATATCCATTTCGCACGCATTAAGCGTAGGCGAAATTAAGTAGTTTTATATAATATTGATGACTACTTTTCAAGACATTTTGCTTTAGTCACTAAAATTACTGCACATATTAACTGAAATTCTTAATGTTTTATTCAATGTGTACAATTTCATTTAGAAAAAATCTGATGTGCGCAGCACATGACTTTCTCTGCAGACTCAAATTCATTTTTCCTTTATTTCTTTAAGAACTAATTAAATTGAGTTTAAATTGCACATATAATGATACCTAATTTGCATTAATTCAATTTCTGCTTTTATTTGGTAGTTGGACAATTTTCCAAAGGCGTCATAAAAAAATGCGAAAAATCTCAAATATCTCGAGAACGGTTAATCCTGGAGTAATAATTAATTCTTATTCTTTTCCTCGTCAAAAATTACGTATAAAACAAGCATTTAATTGATACATTTGAACATATGTACTCTTTTTTCAGATATTAGCGATTTTTGCGGGCCATTTCGTAAAAAAGGCAGGTTGTTCTTTTCAGAATCATACCAAAATCTAACCAGCACCAGAGTATCCTACATGTGATTTAACTACCAAATTTTGTGAAATTTGATCAATTTGTATTTCAGCTAGAGTGAATAAATGAGATGTTTGCGAGCCATTTCGCAAAAAAGGCGGGTTCTTTTTTTCCGAATTGTACCAAAAACTAATCAGCACCAGGGTCACACCCAAGGGTCTTACCTACCAAATTTTATGAAATTCGGTCCATTAGTTTTTGAGTTAGAGTGGATAAAAACATTGCACAGACAGACAGAGAGACAGACAGACACACACATAGACGTCACACTAAAAATGTTTTTTTCGTATTCTAGAGGTCTCGAAACGTGTAGATTCGTCGAAAACTCGAGTTGTGATTTTCGGTATGATTCCAATACTTTCCCTATATATTACCATATATTGCAGGGAAAGTAATATTCATCAGAGACTTACGGATTAACAGAACTTCACTAACACTTATATTTCACAAAGCAGTTCCATACTTTAAAAATATCGAATATTATATAGAAATCGCCTAAAAGCGAAATTAAATATTTATCTGGGACGATTTTATTTTTATTTCTCATGATATAAGGAAATAAATTAATTTACATGCCGTTTGAAATACATATACTGCCCGAAAACATAAGCTAATTTTCTTTTATGAATACGGCAACATATATCTTGAAATGGAGAAAATACTATAAAAATAATCTCCTTTAAAAATACTGAAAAATGCCTGAATTTAGATAAACTTTCCGTTTACCATAATATGATTTGAAGGACCATGTTGTTTACCGTCTGTTGTTGTTGTTTTCATTTTATTCCTTTTATTTTTTTTTAGAAACGGATAGTTTCTCAAAATAATATTATAATTTTATTTTCTTTGCCTCGCAACACAAGGATAAACAAAACAGTTTTCTTCGCACGTAGCTAGAATAAGAATATTTTGCATTTTTTTTTAAGTTGCTGTAAAATGAATAAGAACACACAACAAAGAACGTCCTAAGAATTTCTGCAGGAAATTAAATAAAATGGTTGCATGAAATACTGAATATCAATTCATGACGCTCATATTTGAAAAACTTTGTTATTATAATATGATAAATGCAGTCTAAATAGATTTATATTTCCCGCAAACCACTGAAAATAAAATAAATGCAAGTTGTAGAGTATACTATTTTATGAAATTGATTACATTTTATTACATTGGAAATTGATTCCTGAAATATATGTTGACATTTAAATTCTAATTTCTTCATAGTGTAATAGTTATAAATACATTATACAAATTACCTAAGTGACCATGAGCAAAACATGTGATTGGAGGCTGAGCCAAAACAATTTCCAGAAATACAATTATTTCGAGGAAAATAATTATTCGTCTTTATATTTTGTAAATTCGTCAATTATACAAATTACCTAAGTAACCATGAACAAAACATACAATTGGCGGCTGAGCCCAAACAATTTCCAGAAATACAATTATTTCAAGGAAAATAGTTATTCGTCTTTATATTTTGTAAATTCGTCAATTATACAAATTACCTAAGTAACCATAAACAAAATATACGATTGGCGGCTGAGCCCAAACAATTTCCAGAAATATAATTATTTCGAGGAAAATAATTATTCGTCTTTATATTTTGTAAATTCGTCAATTATATAAATGACCTAGTAATCTTGAACAAAACATACGATTGGCGGCTGAGCCCAAACAATTTCCAGAAATACAATTATTTCGAGGAAAATAATTATTCGTCTTTATACTTTGTAAATTCGTTATTTATATTTTTGAAATTTTTAAACGCAACTTACATCATTACCTTACAAAATGCTCTAAACATTAAATGATTTTGTCCGACATATTTTGAATTTTCCCTAGTATTTTTAATTATTAATTATTGGTATTATTAATTTCTCGTGTTATGATTTCTCTGCCATGAAACACACTGCGTGGTTGAACTACAGATAACTTTTTAATGATTAGGGGTAATATGCATTTATAGATACGATGTAAGAACGCAAGATACTTTAAGCTGGATTGATTATTTTATTTTTGATTTCAGATTTCATTTTTATCACCATATTAATTATTTTACAGCCTCCTTGGCATCACCTTATGAAACGCAATTGTACGACTGAAATTATCTATATTTTGCATCAAGACTATTAAATCAATAATTCTTGCAAAGTGATAAAAAATCATCGTGTAAATCAAATTCAATTTTTATAGATATCAAAATGTTGTTAACTGGGCGGCATATCATCAAAGCCGGTAAGTTGTCAATTTTGCTGGTAGTATCGATAAATTTGCCACGAAAGTCGCTAAATTTGTTGCTTAATGGAGCATACTGATATTAGCCTTACTTTTGTATATGAGTAAAAACAGTAACTACTTTAAGGGGACGGTGGATGTTGAATTTGTTTTTTATTTCTTTATTGACTTAGAAACCTGAACATTTGTATAAATATTCCTCTTAACATTACTATATAAAATAATATTAAATGTTTTTCAATTTTGTTATAATTTTTTTATTTTTTTAATAAAATGCTTTTAACGAATTTTAAAATGTTTTTGCGTTCCATTTGTTCACATTTTTGATTAATTTTACATTATGATCACTTATGAACACATTATGAACAAATATGTGTATTAATTTTTAAATCCCTTAGAAAGTTAATTTAAAAAAAATATTTTTCGGTATTAAAACTTAATTTTCTTCAAAATTTCGCATTTAATTAGGTTCTTATTCACTTTTAATTACTTTAATAAAATCCAATTATAAAATGCATTCCCAGTTACAGTTAAAAGTATGAAAGGTGTCTTTTTGCCAAATTTCATGCATCTCAAACAAAAATTAAGAGGCATGGAGCATTTTAAAAATGTAAAACCTTTGAAAATTCCGTTTCGAAAAAAATGCATTTAAAGTAAATAAGACAGAAATACTATGTAGATAGAGGAGAAATGATGGTTAATGCAATGTAAGTATACAGGGTTGTTATAATTAAAGTTCGCCTATTCAGAAGACTCTAGAGCCGGTTCTATGGCCCAAACGAAACAACATTTAACTAGTATGTATGCGCCTGCCGACTTTGCGGTTGTGATTTGACTGATTTCTTGTTACGGCGCTGCTGCAATATCTAAGGTGATTTTCGCAAGTTTCGTTGTAAAAAAAATGAAGGAAAATTTATGTCGCAGTTGGTAAAAGTAAAATTGTGCGGATTCATTCTATAAATTTCGGTCGATCCACACGAAACACACAAAAGTTCACAAAATTTCAACAAACGCTTGAAGAAGATCACTTGTTTATTCAAATCTTCGACGATACGGCAGTGATTTCACAACTTCGAAACACTGAAATACGTTTCAAATCAACTTACGATTGAAAACAAGCTAACAAAGTGTGTCTGTGATTCCTTTGATACTGGACGAGTTTATTGTTTCTGAAAAGCGTTAGAATCTGACACTTTGTGGAAAATGGTTACGTTGAAAGAAAAGGCTCTTCTTGTAATGTTATTTTATCAACAGAACAGCAACGCAGCTGCAGCTCATCGAGAATTCCGGAAACAGAAACATGTTAGACGTGGACCAATGTCTGATCGTGGCGTTCACAAACTGATTCACAAATTTGAGGCAACAGGAAGACTCGACATTCTTCCTGGCAGAGGACGAAAACAAGTGGACAGTTCTAGCGTTGAAGATATTGCTACTGCTGCCGTAAATTTTTCAAACCATTCACCATATGGTAATGCAAGTTTGCCAGCAATTGCAAATAAAGTCGACATGTCGATTTCCATGGTTAGAAAAGTGATGCGTAAAATTTTGCGTTACTATCCATACCAGATTCAGACTGTGCAACAGCTAATACAGGGTGAAACAGGAACTCAGCTAACATTTGCACTACAATTTCTTGCACGAATGAATGTGGATGACTCTTGACCCTGGAATATTCTGTGGGCGATGAAGCGCATTTCTATGTAAACGGACAAGTGAACACACACAACTGTCGAATTTGGGCGAAAGAGAATCCTAACGTTGTTCAAGAAGTTCCATTGCATGCACCTAAAGTGACAGTGTGGTGCGGTTTTACAGCTACGTTTATGATTTAAGTCGATCGAGGATGTTACTTTTAAAATATCTAGAAGTACTGGATTGTTGTTTCGTAAATCTGCGAGTTCTTCATAATCAATTGGACCAGGTACCGTAATCATATTTATGCGGGACATTATGTCGGCCGGGATGTTATTAGTACCCTCTATATGACGTATATCAGTAGGGAATTCCGATATAAATGCGAGTTACCGATTTAGGCGAGCATTTGTCCAATTTTTGTTGAAATGCGAACGTTAGCGGCTTGTGGTGGGCAAACAGGGTAAAATTTCGCGCTTCCAGCATATGTCTGAAGTACTTGATAGCCGAATACGCAGCTAAAAGTTCTCTGTCGTAAGTACTGTATCTTGCCTCTGCCGAGGATAATTTCCGCGAGAAGAAGGCCAGGGGTTCGATACCCGTATCAAAAACGTGATTCAAAGAACCACCTATTGCAAAATTTGATGCATCGACGAATAAAATGAAATTTGCATCTTTAGCAGGGTGCGCGAGTAGCGTTGCCTCAGCTAATTGATTTTAACATGCTAAAAATGCGTCCGAAGCCTCAATAGACACCTGTCTCATTAGTCCAATTAACTTTTCCCTTATCGTTCTTTCGTGTCCCCTTTAGATACTCATTGAGGGGCTTTTGCGTATGCGCTGCATGAGGTAGGTGTCTCCGATAAAAGTTCATCATGCCGAGAAATGCGCGTAAATCTTTAATTGTTTCAGATTGCTTGACATCCAATATAGCTTTATCGGGCAAGGGTTTAGTGTCTTTAGAATTTATGAGATGGCCTAAAAATGATACCTCGGATACTCCCAGGACGCATTTAGAAATATTTAGGTTACTTCCGTAGTTATCTAGACGTTGGAATATCTGTTTTAGATGGAGCTCGTGCTTTTTTTCACTCTCAGAAAAAACCAAAATGTCATCTAAACAAGCAAAACAGAAATTTAGATCGTTTAGAATTTCATCTATGAAACGCGGAAACGTTTGAGCTGCGTTACATAATCCAAAATTGAGATAGGGGAACTCGTATAGGTCATATGGTGTCGTTATTGCCGTTTTAGGAATGTCAGGTTCGTAAACTGGAATGGCGTGATATGCGCGTAAAATATCTAGTTTAGAAAATACTCGCTTGCCATTTAAAGCGTTCGAAAAATCTAAAATGTTCCTTATCAGGTAACGGTCAGACAATGATACCTGATTCAAATGGCGATAGTTGCCTACGTAGAGGATTTCCCCGGAACTTTTATGCACTACGTGGAGATGGGACGACCAATTCGATTTAGAGGGCCGGCAGATTTCGCCCTCTAGCATAAATTCAAATTCCTTCTTTGTAGATTCGTACAGCTTCGGATGTAATCGCCTGGGTCATGCATAAACCGGTGGTTCTGAAGTTTCGATACAATGTACCGTCTTATGCTTTACATTTTTGAATTTAAGAGTTAGGTTAGCAATATCTGGGTATTGTCGGAGAATTTGTTGGAAATGTTTGTCGCCTGAAATCAATTTGATTTCAGCAAAGCTACCTTTCGTTAATTTGCCTTTAATGTGCAACTTTGTAATGGAATCTACTAGTTTCGTTTGTTTTAGATCCACGAGAAGTCCAAATTATTTCAAAAAATCTGCCCCGATAATAGCTTAGGATACAGATGTCATGACAAATTCCCAGCGGAATGCGCGTCTTAGACCTAAATCTACATCTACTAATTTTGTACCGAAAGTTTGGGTTTTTGTGATATTTTCCGTGAAAAGTTCAAAAGAAGATGGTTGAAGACCCAGACCGACCGACTCGTCAACAAGGACATGAGTAACAAAAGAAGATGGTTGAAGTTTTTTATTTAGCGGTTTTGGAATAATTGAAATGTCGTTACCGGTGTCAATTAAAAGCTTGCAATTAGTTTTTACGTCATATACATGGAGTCTACTGGCAGGATCTATTTTAATTTCCGCTGTCATTACCATGTTTGGAATGACAGGCTTGACAAGTTTTTTGGTCGACAAATTTGCAAGGGGTGTGGCATTTATTTGCTTCTTTACCGAAACGTCTGTGGTAGAAGCAAAAATCACTATTCCTTCCTACGTCGTTTTCCATGAAATGATTTTTGAAAAATCGGGCGTTGTTACGCGATTTTGAGCATGGTCTGTTATCACGAAATCGATCCCTTGAGTGTGATCTTGATAGGCGCTTGATCTAGGAGGCTAAGTCAGCTATCTGCTTCTGCATGCTCGATAGCTCCGTTAATGCAGAATTTTCATTACGCGATGCTAATGCGCAGATATTTTTGTATTTTGTCTGCCAAATTTGCCAATTGGCTTAAATTATCCGTGGTTGCCGATAGAATTGAGCGGACGTTTGACGGTAAGCGATCTAGCCATAGAGATTTTAAAAAATCCTCGTTCACTTTATCAAGAGCTACTTCTCTCATTTGCCTCTAATGCGGATAGTTTGAGGTCTCCGAGTTGCAACTCTGATAGAAGTTTTCTCGTCTGCATTAATTCCGAATCTGCAAATTCTGTAATTGGCCTATCTTTTAAGGTCCTGAACTTGTTGTCCTGCGGTGGATTCAGGATTAAATCACTTACATGGGATAATGCCTCCGAGTCTATCACCGCTACGAGATAGGCATATTTCGTTTCGTCCTTTGTGATATGTGAAATTTCGAACGCTTTCTCAACTCGAGCTAGGCATAGGGTTACCTTCTTTTTCCAAAAAGGAGGGATTTTGCATGTAACCCTGTTAATTTGGGGCTGCTCGTCGTTTCCATCCATGTTTAAGATATAGAAATATATATATATATATATATATATATATATATATATATATATAATTAAAATAACAAATAATAGAAATATAAACAATTTTTACACAGGGTTCCCTAGAACGCGAAAGTCTGCGAATTAGCGATAATAACGCGAGTACACACTGTCCCGAAATAAAAAAAAATCTGATGTGGGCAACACATGATTTTCCTTATATAATGTAATGAATTTACTACTTTTACACTAAAAAAATAGGTTTTCCTTATAGTTGATACTAATATTCTTTCCAAGATATTGAATTTTCGACAATTAGTCGCCATTTTCATTGATTTAGCGCCATTTGTATCCATTTGGCGAGATTTTCGTTAATTTGGCAACATTTCAAAAAGTCGCCAAGTTGGCGACATACCGCCAAATTCGTTTCCAAAATTTCGCCAAGCGTTATGGACGAAAAAATAAGTTATTCTTACAGCAGACAAATGACTATTGGCTTTCAAATAAAAACGTATTACTTAAAGTATATTTTTTCATGAAAGGAACGAGCTAGATCCACGAGAATAATGTCACCTAATTTATCGTATGGTATTACATATGAAAAGTGAATATGTTTCTCAATAGGAAGTATTTTTTTTTTTATTTTATATGACTTTTTGATATTTTTTTTTTTAAATGTGCAATATCTCGAGAACGGTTCATGTTAACGTTCTAAAATTTACGTCAATCGTTTTCTAATGAAAAATTGTATAAGAAATGTCTATTTGCGTAACTTTAATAGTGATTTTGATTTTTTGACGATTTTTTCAAAATTTCATTCGAAAATTTAGAGGGTTCTGAACATTCGATTGCGTATAAAAACAGTAGGCTTCCAGTGTTTACAGATTGTGATTTTTGTACCAAATTTGGTTCGAATCGGTCCATTCGTTCGTCAGTTATCGTCTCCACAGACTCACTGACACACACACACAGACATCGCTTCAAAAATGTTTGATTCGTGATCAGGGATGCTTGAAACGTGCTCTCCCGTCGAAAACTCGAATTCGAATTTTCGACCCCGTCACAATACTTTCCTTATACATTATGTATATAAGGAAAGTAATAATTTTGAGGGACGGTAGGGAAGAAAGTAACTGACTTGCGACCTTAATGAACTGTAGTTGTTTCGAAGAACCCTGAATTTCAGAGACGTCTGCGTTAGCATGGAAGGGGAGAGTTCCGGGCTGAGGAAAAGGAGCTCAGAGTTGAATTGCCGGGGTCCAAGAAGGCGATGACGCTCCACCTGGGTTCTCCTGGGTTGACGTTCCGTTCATTGCTTGTAATCGAAAGCGGTCATTCATCGGAATCATCGGTGTCAGGAACTTAGTTGCTTTGCGAAGTCGTCATCAGCTGTTGGGTTGCACTATTTGCGTCTGCGAGCATGCTTGTCTTTGAGAGAGCAGTCTTATATGAGCAGTGATTTATTGCTGTTGTCTAGGAGAGTATTACTCCATTGATTGGCATCCGTAGAGAATTGTTCCTTATGCTCATTCGTTCAAGTCCGTAGGGTCACCATTGCGGGGTTTGCTACTCTTTGTTTGATTGTGTGGGCTAAACCTGACATGCGGTATTAATGCCCGGCACAATCTCCCAACATTTGTTGTTGTTCTCTAGACAAAACGTTGACGTTGCATAAACTAACATTTATTTACAGTAAATTTTACAGATCTATATGCATCATAATAATATACGTTGCAGAGAGATTTTGCGGCAGGCGGAAAAGTCCTGATTTTTGGAATGTTAAGTTCGAGGCAGTCGAACGGGGGTTCGACCGTTCAAGTCGAGATTTCAGGAGCGAGTCTCCACCGAATTGAGTAAAATTTTTCTCTCGACTGAATTTTGTATACGCCCCAGAAGAAGTGACCGACCATCTTATTGGCTCATTTATGGAGATGTCCCCATGCACGCCCAGTGTTTTTGATGTGCACCATCCTATTGTTGATCACACATGCTGCCGGTGACGAAAATTATGGCTTTCAAATGCCAACATTCTGTCACCGGCGTTAAAGTTATGTGCAAACCCCCATCGGGAGTCTTTGGAAGGCAAGAGTCCAAAACAGGAAACGGTATGCGGTTTCCTCAGATACACAGAGAAACGCCGCTTCTAGTTCGTTTTGGTGCAGGTGACATAAATGGCGATAGCTAACCGCCACAAATCTATAGTAATATAGCGATAAACAGAATCCCTACATGTACACGTTTTGTCACATTAAAGTTTGTATGACTGAATAACTATCTCCTCAGGGTATTTTTCTGTGAAATTTCAAGTTAATCAGGGCAAAACTTCATGACTTATGCACGATTTACCGTTCCGAGTTTAACTGTTAGAGGACAGTGTATAAACCTCCTCTAATATTTCTGAAGGGGGACATTTTATTTCTTTTGCGTGGAAGACCATCAAGAAAGGGTTACGGCTCTGCCTCCAATAAGACATTAAACAAATTGTAATTCTTGACAATTATGATTAATTATGGAAAATAAGCATTAATGGAAAATATCTACGACATTGTATTGCCTTCCGAGAGGTTGGTGGTAGGGGAAGGAGGGTACGGTCCCTGTGGATGCCTCCCCCACTGGGTTCCGGTCTAAATTGGGTGGCACTTCCCGGCCGTCCATACAGTTACTTTACACCTTTCTGGTAGGTCGGACGGTCTGGGTCTCAACAACAACAACGACATTGTATTGCGAATAGCTGAAACGCCTATCGTGTTATGGCCACATCCACATTTGGCCACGCCCACATTTGGCCATATCCATGTAAAGTAAACGGAGTTTCCGGGCGCTATTGAAATAATGTTTATTTGCAAAAAATATAAAAGAGGGAAAGTAAATTTTAAGCAGATGGTGTCAATCTAAATCAATATTTTCAAAAATGCTAAAATAAACAGAAAAAAATACGGACATTTAAATAACTTCTCGGTGTGGATTTCATATTGCCACTAATTCTATCATTTTAAGTTTTAAAAAAATATAATTTCATTTCATTAATAGTCAGAAAGGACACAAGAAAAGTTTTTCAGTGTAGCCATTTGGATAACTTTTAGTTAAGTTTAAACCGGGTAATATTATTCTCTCTCTCCACAGAGTTGCGAAAAATTAAAAGTAATTTTTTTTTTTTACACGCGATCCATATCCATCAATAATATTTTAGAATTATATTTTATATTACAAATGATTTCATTTATTCAATTGATGTTCTACTTGGTCCGGCATCTAGAAAGCTGGGCTGAATAAAGCCTCAGCAAATTAACATTAATGAAACGATGGAGGAGAAAATACACCCTCTAATGAGAGTGCCATGTTATGGTTTAGTTTAGGAAAGATATCATTCATTATATGAAATATAATTTGCATGATGCAAAAAAAAAAATTAATTTTTACTGCTTAGTAGTAATTTTTTTTTTAATTTTTAGTAGTAATTAAATTAACTTTTAATAATAAATGACGAAATTCCTGAATTTTTCTATCCAATTTTTCCATTACCTCCATGAGTAGATCAAACAAATTACCACGGTCTCTTCAGACAGCACTAGTTAGCTATGAGAAAACGTGATTGCCGCCTTAAAAGTTCACTATGCAAGGTTGCTTAAAGTTTCGCCAATGCTAAATTAGAGCAATTGTGTGTTATTTTATAAAGGCCTTTAAATATTTGATGAAAGGGAACGAAGTGAGTAGCCGTTTTACTTTTGATAACTAAACACCTCGATTTGCTATCTTACATATCGAGTTCGTTGCTGAACATGTTCGAGCAAAAATTGAGCGTGCTGCACCCCGAAACCTTTATTGATACGTATTCATTATCTGACGATTACTCCTCTGAAACGTAACCAAATTTTCTGCACTTTGGATATGCGGTAGACATTAATATTTTGCAGCCCGATTTCCTTGATGAATGTATTTGAATAATGATTACAAAAGTTGCGCCCCTTTACATAGTACGATTATAACTTTTATAAAACTCACCGATTTCTTTACAATTTGGGTATGTGGTTCAGATAGATACATCGAATACGTTTCTGAACGTGATCGGCTAAAACTTGTACGTGCCACGCCCCCCTTTACTAAATGTTCGCCTCTAATTCGTAGAAAATTTAATTTACTTCCATACAATTTGGATATATGAAGACACATGTTTTACAGATATAGTTCTTTGTTAAATGTCATCATCAGACCAAAATTGCATATACTGCACCCCACCCCCTTTTCTGACATATATTGTTCCAAGATAACTGCTTTGAATCTTAACTAAATTTTCTGTAATTTACATATGCGGAACAGATGATTATCCTACAGGCCGAATTCTTTGGTGAACGTGGTCGAGCAAATATTATTCGCACTAAGCCCCATTTACCGTACGTTTAACGATAACTCTTCTGAACAGATTTTTATACAATTTGGATCTGTTGTTGAACGTCGTTGGATAAAAATTGCATGTGCTGAGACCCCCGGTCGCTCAACCAGCTGCTCATACCCTAGGGTGAGTCGGGTGGCATGGGTCTTTCACGTGCTGAGACCTCTTTTTCGATATACATACATTGTTCACAAAAACTCCTCTGAAACGTTAAAACAATTTTTTACAGTTTAGATATATAGTACAAATTATTGTATGCAGACCAACATTGTTAACGAACATAGTCGAATAAGTATTGAGGGTGTTGTATCCCCTTTAGTTATGGGCGCATTGCAAGAGTATTTCTTCTCTAAAACTTGAAGGTCTTTGTTTTCTTTTAAATTTGGTAATATGGTTTTAATTAATGTTTTTCTGGCCGAATTTGTTCCTGAACGTGATCGCATAAATATTGCACGTGTTACGCCCCCTTTACTGTATGTTCGGTGATAATTTCTCTAAAACTGAACTTTTTTTTCTATCCGAAGGAAATTGAGCGTAATGTGGCCCACCCTTTCTTCTTTTACTGATGTATATTGTTCATGGATGACTCTTAATCAAATTTTCTGAAATTTAGATATATGGTACGGATTGATGTCTTAACAGCAGAGTCCCAAACACAAACATGTTCGAACCATTATTGCGCATAATGTGAAGCATTTATTTGTGTGCGTATTGTCCGACTATAACTCCTCTAAAACTTAAACGATGTTTGATGTGTAACATCTCAAAATGCGGGGTAAGGTGTAAATCATGAAAGAAATATGACGGAGATGAAACAGAAATATGTACAAGAAGTGACATCATGTTGATTAACATGAAACCAGTGTTGTAATTTTAGGTTCGGACATATTTTAGGTTGGCGACACATTCGGTATTATTGACGATGAATTTGGCGAAAGATCGTCAACTTTGCAATTTTTGGCGCGTTCCGGAAACTTCTCGAATTTTGTAGATGGAATAAGAAATTCACGAGTTACGTAATGTTTACAAAATTTACTAAAGTAAAGTGAGCCAGTAATTGTCTAGTTTCTACGATCAATCCAATAAATCTTTAAAAAACAGATAGTAGCATTTTTTTTAATTCCGTAAAAAAATATTTTTTAAGCGAATTGAAATATACCTTGCTTTATTTTGTACTAGCCGCCATCGGCGACCAGCCATTTCGCTACCCTTGAAAATTGTGACCGTGGCAAACTCGCTGGCGCCATAACCCCGTGGAGTTAACTAAGTTTGTTTTAGTTTAATGACGTTAAAACGAATAATGAAATTTTAAGAAGAAAAATAATTTTCATGGGGGGGGGGGGGGTAGTTGAAAATTGATTTGTAAAGTGAATTTATTCCAATGTTTGTGAACTGTGAGAATCTGAGGATTTCTGAACCTGTAACCCTCGGAAAGGAATCCCTTGGATGTGTACTCACAGCCGGGATCAGTTGCTCCTATGTTTTTTTATAGAGGTCTGCTCCTCTATTTTTTGTTTTACATAAATGAAATTGTATCCGTTTGTCTGCATTTTTAGTATCGCATCGTATATAATATGAAAGTGTTTTAGAGGCTGGTGATGTTGAATGTGAATTTAGTATTTAAGAAATAACGATGCTGCTCTAACGATGCTGCTCAGCGAAAAAAAAAATTAAGATTGTTCCCACCACCACCCGTTGCATAAATGAACCCACGACAACCTCCATAACGTTATTTTTATTTATTTTTTTTCTTTCTTCAGTGTTTAAGTTTTTTAATTGTGGTCCCAACCACCACCCGATGTATACAATACATCACCACAATTCAATCCACCATAATTCAATCATTTAAATTTTATAAGACCATATGCTAAGCTTTTAATTCCGTCATTTAAAATATGACGTTTCTCATCATAAGTGGTTAATCCCATTTTAATTTGCTTAACAGTATAAATCTGATGGTCTTTACTTGAAATTTTAAATTGTTCAACTCCATTATATTTTCGCCTTGTTAGACAGATATAGTAATCTTGATGACAGATTAATTTTTTACAGCATTCTTATTAACACCTTTATCAGTTATCTTCTCCATGGAAGGTGTTTTTAAACTATACATCTTTGATCTCAAACCAACAAACTCCGGAGCAGGAGTTGGATAAGCCGCTTCAATCAAAATCTAACTGCTAACACAACAAAGTAAAAGGTTTGGGCTGAGTTATCAGAAAAAATGACGTTTTTAAAAAAAATTAATAAATGCTTTTCAAGCAAATTGAAATTTAAAATGAAAAGTAAATTTATTTCGAAAGTAATTTTTTTATTCCAATAAAATGGATGAATAATTTATTCCAATAAAATGGATGGTTTGTTTTAGTTTAATAATGTTAAAACTAATAATTAAATTTCAAGATGAAAAATAATGTATTTTGGAAACAAAAACATTCATTATTTAAGTTTGTATATATTAAAAGCTTTTTCGTTTTTAATAAAAACACGAAACAAGATTATAAACATCCATAATACCAATAGTCCACTGTTAAAATAAACTCTAGACTGAATAGAATGTTTATAAATTAAAAAAAAAATCTAAATACAATTCTAGAATAGAAGTCGAAAACATGTTAAATCAAAACCATATATAGCTCCTTTTTAAATCAGAACAATTCTAAAACAATATAAATAAAATACATTATAAACGTGTAAATACACTTAATACGTAATCTATATAATAAAAGGCAATGTCTGTGTGTCTGTGTGTCTGTCTTATACACTATACGTTTCGCGACCGCGCGTCGGAGAGCTACGAAATTTGGCAATCGGAGACCTGGGGGGGAGGGAAGGGGACACGTGAAAACCGATTTTTAAATCTTAAATAATAAAAGGCAATGTCTGTGTGTGTGTGTGTGTGTGTGTGTGTGTGTCTGTCTGTCTTATACACTATACGTTTCGCGACCGCGCGTCGGAGAGCTACGAAATTTGGCAATCGGAGACCTGGGGGGGAGGGAAGGGGACACGTGAAAACCGATTTTCAAAATTCTAATTATTTTTTTATTTATTTAATGTTTTATGCTATTTCGACCGTTTTTTGCCCTTTTTGTACTTTTTTCTCCACGATCGGGACGTCGTAGAAATAAACAAATCACACCATCGGAGAGAGCAGACAATTGCGAGTAAAAATATATACATTTCAAATTTCAATTTCGATTTCTAATATTTTTTAAAGATTTTAAAACAAAAGTCACTTTCGGTTCAAAAAAACCAACTTTTGTTTTTAAATCCTTCCATCGTAAAAACTACTCATAATTTCGACTAATAATTTACATTTTTAGAAAGGCCAAAGATCTGGCATTCTTACAAGTCTAATCTGGTTAAGAAATAATGAAAATTGCCTGCAGGATCGCAATTTTAAAGACGTGATGATTTTATATTTCTTGCCCAATACTCGGCGAAGAACCGATTCTTCCCCGACATTTTTCCCCCCGCAGTAGTTTTTCCCCCGTTTCCATGGAGACCAGGCTTCGGGTTTTAAATGTATTAAGAGCTTAGCATATGTATTGGATAGATACATCGGGTGAAATTATTATATTTATATGATATTTTAAATGGATATTTTAAATTATTTAAATGATTGAATTATGGTGGATAGAATTCTGGTGATGTATTTGAAATTATTATATTTATGGATTGGTGGAACGATATGGATGATTCATAGAATGATATGGATTTTTTAAATGGATATTTTAATTTATGGTTATTTTAAATGAATATTTGAATTTCTAGATATTTTAAATGGACATTTCAATTTTATGGATATTTTAAGTGATGGAACGATGGATATTTTAATTTTATGGATATTTTAAATACCATATGGTCATTATAAAATTAAAATTAGCGCACGGGAATCGCACTCGGTAGATCCGGGTTCGATTCCCGCCACTGCCTAAACTGCCTCCGTGTTCAGGCGGTGTACGATCACATTAAACATGTGGGTCCGTAAGTCCTTCCGAGAGGTTGGTGGTAGGGGAAGGAGGGTACGGTCCCAGTGGATACCTCTCCCACTGGGTTCCGGTCTAAATTGGGTGAATAAAAAGAAAGTTGTGGAGAATGTCGCGGAGGGCGAAGTAACCCAGTGGTTAGAGCGCGGGATTTGCACTTGGTAGGCCCGGGTTCGATTCCCAAAATTGCCGCCATGTTCACGTCCGGAAGAACCAAAACAAATTTACATTGGTCTGGAAAAAAAGAAAGTTACGAAGATTGTCGCGAAGGGCGCGGTAGCCAAGTGGTTACGCGCAGAAATTGCACTCGGTAAGCCCGGGTTCGAATCCCCCCACTGGCGAAACTGACGCCGTGTTCAAACGGAGTACGATCACGTTAAACATGTGGGACCGTAAATCCTTCCGAGGGGTTGGTGGTAGGGGAAGGAGGATACGGTCCCTGTGGATACCTCCCCCACTGAGTTCCGGTCTAAATTGGGTGGTACTTCCTGGCCGTCCAAACAGTTACCTTACACCTTTCTGGTAGGTCGCGCCAGCGAGATTGCAACGATCAGAATTTTTAAGGGTAGCGAACAGGCTGGTACGGTCCCCGTGGGTGCCTCTCCCACTGGGTTCCGGTCTAAATTCGGTGAATAAAAAGAAAGTTATGGAAAATGTCGCGGAGGGCGAAGTGGTTAGCGCGCGGGAATTTCACTGGGTAGGCCCGGGTTCGATTCCCGCCACTGCCAAAACTGCAGCCGCGTTCACGCGGAGTACGATCACGTTAAACGTGTGGGATCGTAAGTCCTTCCGAAAGGTTGGTGGTAGGGGAAGGAGGGTACGGTCCCTGTGGATGTCTCCCCCACTGAGTTCCGGTCTAAATTGGGTGGCACTTCCTGGCCGTCCAAACAGTTACCTTACACCTTCTGGTAAGGTCGCGCCAACGAGTTTGCCACGGTTACAATTTGCCACGATCAGCATTTTCAAGGGTAGCGAACAGGCTGGTCGCCAAAGGCGGCTAGTCTATATAATAAAAGGCAATGTCTGTGTGTCTGTGTGTCTGTCTTATACACTATACGTTTCGCGACCGCGCGTCGGAGAGCTACGAAATTTGGCAATCGGAGACCCGGGGGGGAGGGAAGGGGACACGTGAAAACCGATTTTTAAAATTTTAATTATTTTTTTATTTATTTAATGTTTTATGCGATTTCGACCGTTTTTTGCCATTTTTGCCCTTTTTTCTCCACGATCCAGACATCGTAGAAAAAAACAAATTACACCATCGGAAAGAGCAGAGAATTTCGAGTAAAAATATATCAATTTCAAATCTGAATTTTGATTTCTAATATTTTTTAAAGATTTTAAAACAAAAGTCACTTTTTGGTCAAGAAAACGATTTTTGGTTTTTAAATTCTCGCATCGTGAAAAGTACTCATAATTTCGACTAATAATTTACATTTTCAGAAAGGTCAAACATCTGGCATTCTTACAAGTCTAATCTTGTCCAGAAATAATGAAAATTGCCTTCAGGATCGCAATTTTAAAGACGTCATGATTTTAAATTTCTCGCCGTTCCGCTCGGTGTGACGCTTCGTTTCTCCCCCGCTGAAGCAGGGAAGGTGGTGGGTGGGGACGTCAAGGTGGAGGTGACGTCACGGTTCTGAAGAGAGCGCCTTTGCTCTATATAAATTATTATATTTATATTTTAAATGATGGGACGATCTGGATTTTTTAAATGTATATTTTAACTTTTGGATATTTTAAATGGATATTTTAATTTTATGGATATTTTAAATGATGGAACAATGAAACAATGGAATGAGGATGATGGAATTAAGCATATGGTCATTTTAAATTGCAAATTAGCGCGCGGGAAGTTAGCGGTAGGCCCGGGTTCGATTCCCGCCACTGCCAAAACTGCCGCCGTGTTTACGTGGAATACGATTACGTTAAATATGTGGGTCCGTAAGTCCTTCCGAGAGGTTGGTGGTAGGGGAAGAAGGGTACGTTCCCTGTGGATGCCTCCCCCACTGGGTTCCGGTCTAAATTGGGTGGCACATCCTGGCCGTCCAACCAGTTACCAGGCCCGGGTTCGATTCCCAAAATTGCCGCCGTGTTTACGCGGAGTACGAGCACGTTAAACATGTGGGTCCGTGAGTCCTTCCGAGAAGTTGGTGGTAGGGGAAGGAGGGTACGGTCTAAATTGGATGAATAAAAAGAAAGTTATGGAGATTGTCGCGTAGGGCAAAGTAGCCCAATGGTTAGCGCGCGGAAATTGCACTCGGTAGGCCCGGGTTCGATTCCCAAAATTGCCGCCGTGTTTACGCGGAGTACGATCACGTTAAACATGTGGGTCTGTAAGTCCTTCCGAGAGGTTGGTGGTAGGGGAAGAAGGGTACGGTCCCTGTGGATGCTTCTCCCACTTGGTTCCGGTCTAAATTGGGTGAATAAAAAGAAAGTTATGAAGAATATCGCGGAGGGTGAAGTACCCCAGTGGTTAGTGCGCGGGATTTGCACTTGGTAGGCCCGGGTTCGATTCCCAAAATTGCCGAATAAAAATAAAGTTATGGAGATTGTCGCGGATGGCACGGTAGCCCAGTGGTTAGCGCGTGGGAATTTCACTCGGTAGGCCCGGGTTCGATTCCCGCCATTGCCAAAACTGCAGCCGTGTTCACGCGGAGTACGATCACGTTAAACGTGTGGGACTGCAAGTCCTTCCGAGAGGTTTGTGGTAGGGGAAGGAGGGTACGGTCTCTTTGGATGCCTCCCCCATTGGGTTCCGGTCTAAATTGTGTGGCACTTCCTGGCCTTCCAAGCAGTTACCTTACACCTTTCTGGTAGGTCGCGCCAACGAGTTTGCCACGGTCATTTATTTTAAACATCTCTAAAATGCTAAGCATTCAGCGATAATATATTTTAAATTACGTATGTTTTTCCGAGAGGTTGGTGGTAGGGGAAGGAGGGTACGTTCCCTGTGGATGCCTCCCCCACTGGGTTCCGGTCTAAATTGGGTGGCACATCCTGGCCGTCCAACCAGTTACCAGGCCCGGGTTCGATTCCCAAAATTGCCGCCGTGTTTACGCGGAGTACGAGCACGTTAAACATGTGGGTCCGTGAGTCCTTCCGAGAAGTTGGTGGTAGGGGAAGGAGGGTACTGTCTAAATTGGATGAATAAAAAGAAAGTTATGGAGATTGTCGCGTAGGGCAAAGTAGCCCAATGGTTAGCGCGCGGAAATTGCACTCGGTAGGCCCGGGTTCGATTCCCAAAATTGCCGCCGTGTTTACGCGGAGTACGATCACGTTAAACATGTGGGTCTGTAAGTCCTTCCGAGAGGTTGGTGGTAGGGGAAGAAGGGTACGGTCCCTGTGGATGCTTCTCCCACTTGGTTCCGGTCTAAATTGGGTGAATAAAAAATAAGTTATGAAGAATATCGCGGAGGGTGAAGTACCCCAGTGGTTAGTGCGCGGGATTTGCACTTGGTAGGCCCGGGTTCGATTCCCAAAATTGCCGAATAAAAATAAAGTTATGGGGATTGTCGCGGATGGCACGGTAGCCCAGTGGTTAGCGCGCGGGAATTTCACTCGGTAGGCCCGGGTTCGATTCCCGCCATTGCCAAAACTGCAGCCGTGTTCACGCGGAGTACGATCACGTTAAACGTGTGGGACTGCAAGTCCTTCCGAGAGGTTTGTGGTAGGGGAAGGAGGGTACGGTCTCTTTGGATGCCTCCCCCATTGGGTTCCGGTCTAAATTGTGTGGCACTTCCTGGCCTTCCAAGCAGTTACCTTACACCTTTCTGGTAGGTCGCGCCAACGAGTTTGCCACGGTCAGAATTTTCAAGGGTAGCGAACAGGCTGGTCGCCAAAGGCGGCTAGTGTTATATAAATAGAAAGAGAAGTTTATGTTCTTAAAAGAACAATAATGAAGTAAAATAAAATCATATCTTGATACGGATACATTGCTCCAAAGGAACTGCTAACACAACAAAGTAAAAGGTTTGGGTTGAGTTGTAAGAAAAATGACGTTTTTAAAAAAATAATAAATGCATTTAAAGCAAATTAAAATTTTAAATGAAAAGCAATTTATTTCGAAAATAATAATTTATTCCTGAATAATTTATTCAAATAAAATGGATGCTTCGTTTTTGTTTGATGGCGTACATTCATTATTTAGCAGGCACAAATATCGAATGTTCCATTCGATTTCGCTAACGTGTATCTGACGCAACCTCGTCAGAACCGTGACGTCAGAAACCCACAGAATCATGACATCATAAACTGGAACACCTTCCCTCCACCATAGAAACACCGTGCGTCTGCGCGCGCATGTCGGTGAAAAATCGATCCCTCCTTTCTCGGTTTCGCCGAGAAATTGAAAATCATTACTTCCTTAAAATCCGAATCGTGCGGCAACATTTTCTTATTTCTCGACCAGATCGGGCTTGTAAGAAATCCTGATCTTTGAGCTTTCTAAAAATGTAAATTATTAGTTGAAATTGTCTTTACTTTTCCCGACGCGAGGATTTAAAATTTAAAGTTCGTTCTTTTGAACCGAAAGTGACTTCTGTTTTAAAATCTTTAAAAAAGATTAGAATTTATCCCTGCGATTTGAAATTGATATATTTTTACACTCAATTGCCTGCTCTTTCTGGTCGTGTGATTTGTTTTTTCCTACGACGTCTGGATGGTGGAGAAAAAAGGGAAAAAAGGGGAAAAAGGGAGGGAAACGGTCGAAATCGCATAAAACATTAAATAGCAAAAAAAATAATTCAAATTTAAAAATCGGTTTTGACGTTTCACCTCCCCCCCCCCCCCCGTGTCTCCGATTACCAAATTTAGTAGCTCTGCCACGCGCGGTCGCTGCGCCTATAGTGTATAAGACACAAACAGACATTGCCTTTTATTATATAGATTATCATAATAATGCAATAATTTATTATATTTGAAAACTTCATCGAAAATAAATGAACTTTATTCAAATCACGTCAACGAAATATAAATCGTCTGGCTCTCTATTTTAAACAAGCATTTCATTCATAAACTTTTTTTTCCATTCCTTTCATTCATCACAATACTACAATAATTTATTTTATTTAAAAACTTAAAACCATAGTAGGTACAATTAATTTTACTCTATATTTAAAACTTCATAGAAAAAATCGTCTGCATGTCTGTGTTAAAACAATGAATGTTTCATTCATATCAGCTACATTGCAGACTCCATGAGCTAAATAATTTGGCGTTAAAGAAATGCAGCAATTCTTATACAACTAATTCTACATCTTTCGGTGTTTACATTCTCCATAAGTGAAAATTAGGCTTTGTTGCAGAAATAATCAAAGTTTGAAGATAATTTAAACTCAAATATATTGTAATTGCGTTGTTTCAATATGTAGATGCACAGAATTTAAGCAAAAATAAAGCAGTTTTAGGACTGATACAACACTATATATAAATTTAAAGGAACTTTAAAAATCACGATTTTGACACAAGATGGATGCCATATTTTATTTTGAAGTAGGTCACGTGATCTCTTCATATAAATGGTATAATTATTATTTTAATTTTTAGTTAAAAACTACTGAATATATTTTACTGAATTTTTTTTATATATTTTATGGGATAATTTAAATATTTCCTAAAACTTTCGAAGTAATTTGTGAATTTTAAATTCGCTTAAAAAATGTTTGAAAAATTAGGTCCCATAGGGTCCAATGTATTTCATTTTTTCAACCCGGGTTCAATCCAAAACTAATTAGGTGATATTATTCATTTATATCCCCTTGAGTTCCACAGACCGTCTAAACAATATACTAAAAATTCATTTTTACGGCAGTTATCGTGCTAACGGACAGACAGACAGAATGGCAAAGTCATAAGCATTTTTTAATTATGTTGTAAAATGTTATGGTTTGCCATAGTTACAAAACTTTCGAACAACTAATTTAACATGAGATAAACAAGTTTCTATAGTAATGAAATATTATAATTGTGAAGTAATATTAATTGCAAAAGCATTGTAAACAATTCGCAAATTATACTGTTGATGAAGTCATTTGATTAAAGTTCATTTTGTGTAACAATTGTCTTTTCAATTAAGTTTTAAGATAAATTTTTTTGACGGGAATTTTTAAAGCAGCTTAAAATGTAAATAAAATTGCATTTCAGTTGGAAAGTGTTTCATAATCAATGCTTTATGCATGATTGTTCTTTCTTGTTTTTAATCAGTAATAATATGTTTATTTAATTTAAACGAGAGTGTCATAAAAAAAAACTGCCATATATTTCCACACAACTGTTGAAAGTCCTGTGTAGGACAGACACACCAGATTATCTGTCACTAGTTTCAATTCTAAAATAATTTAATTTGGAGCCTAATTAAATTTAATGCTTTAGGTAATTATAAACCATACGCAGCAAAAATAAAGAAAACATTTTTTAATTCAGTTTTACTACCATTTTTATTGCATTTTTTCCTCGGGGATTAGTTTACCGAGTATCAAAATACGCACAAAAAATCATATTTTTAGCTGATGATGAGAAACTACTCTTCGAAATTGCTACATGCGAGTGCAACGGGTGTAGGTTGATGCCTATAAATGTTCAGTTTATGGTCTTTTTATTCCATACCACCCGTCACACAAGCATTTTTTTTCGTATTTCTTTTCCAACCCAGAAAAATTTATTTTTTTAGTTCGTATATTTAAAAAAAAATATGCTTATGCAAAGATAACTTCGTACTTTTAATAGTTTGTATACCCAATAAAAATATTTTTTGACGTACGTTTACTATGGGAGAAATAATTTTTCTACCAGGACGATACATTTTATTTTTCCATAATATTGAGACATACGTTTGTTTCATTTAAGATTATGAAAGAATCTAAGAAAGAAACATTTTGTTGCTTTTTTTTTATTAAATTACTTACACTTCGAGTACCTACAATGCTGCTTAATTATTTTTTTTAATATTTTTGTAATGAATCAGCATTTAAAAAATACTATACATTACGAATAGGTTGTGAGGTATATTTATTTTTTTTTTCCATCGCGTTCTTTGGTACAAAATAGAACGTGCAGAATTTACCGTTTGAAAACCTTTTTGCCTGTACCCGAAAAGTAAATATTATTTTATTTGTAAAAATTTATATAAAAGGAAAAAAAAATGCTACCAATGCTTGTTACAAGCGGCAATTCTACATTAAACTGGACTGACACTGGATAAATGTGGTACTGTGGTTGGATGGAGTATATATTTTTTAAATAAGTTCTTTGGGGCAATTTAGGTTTCTTTCTCATATCCTAACCCTGAAAAATAATTTTTTAGTTCACGTAAACTGAAAAAAATATGTAAAGAAAACTTTTTTCTTAGTCTATAAAAAATGATTCATAATCGTAAATTTATCGTGAGGATGAACATATAGATTTCGCTTCTTTTGCAAGATGATTTTTCTTCCTTCGTGATTAAGGTAACAACTACGGTTGAGTATTGTAACAGTGATATAATTTGTAAAAAAATAAAATGTTAATTCGTACCTTTGGATAAATTTTTACTCATTTTGTATTGTCATATATTTGTAAAACAAAAAAATAATTTATGAACATATATTTTTGGACATATAATTTTGAACATATATTTCCACATTAACCAGAATGAATAGACCCACTTTGCTCATATTATAGTTCATCAGCAGTAAATAACAGTTTTCTGCACTAGCAATAAAAATAATTGATGGCTTCGCAATTTTAAAACCCACTGTGATGTCCAATGACTCAGTCACACAATGCAGCTAGGATAAAATAAAATATTAAGCTCAAGCAGCATGACTAGGCACATTGTTAGAGATTCCGAGCATTACGTATTTTGTTATTAATAAGTCCTCTATATTTCTATTTATATTTCTCGATAAATACCTCCCAATATATTCTTACATATACTTCATAATTTTATCTTATCTATTTTAATAGCATTTGACATCGTTTGCCATTCTATTAAAACAAAGCTCGGTTTTACTTGGTCACTATCAACAACGTGATTGCTTTCACCTTTGTTAATTTTATCAACAAGTAATTTTGCTACAATACATGACCTAACAGGGTAAATACTTAAAAAATATTTGAACATTTTCTTACGTTCGATATTATCCTTGCGGGCGATTATTTTGAGGTGATACACTCTTACGGACGGGCCAACGGCCGTACCGTGCTGAAAACACCGGTTCTCGTTAGATCACCGAAGTGAAGCAGCATCGGGCGCGGTTAGTACTTGGTGGGTGACCACCTCGGAACGCCGCGTGCTGTTGGCCATCTCGGGTGCGGTATCCCCGTGGTTTGCGCGCTAGATTTGCACGCTGCCACAAATGCCGCCGTGTTCATGCGGAGTACGATCACGTTAAACATGTGGGTCCGTAAGTCCTTCCGAGAGGTTGGTGGTAGGGGAAGGAGGGTACGGTCCCTGTGGATGCCTCCCCCACTGGGTTCCGGTCTAAATTGGGTGGCACTTCCCGGCCGTCCATACAGTTACCTTACACCTTTCTGGTAGGTCGGACGGTCTGGGTCTCAACAACAACACTCTTACGGACGATTTATCCCGTCAATCATAATCGGTCTTAAAATTCGTCTAATCAATATTATTGTATCTTTGGATCATGTTTTTTTAATAGATAACGGCATTCCTGTACCAGTTTCGCACTTATTACTTATTTGTTAGCATGGAATAACATATACCTGCAATGGCAGAGATACATTTTGCTATCTGCCGCAATTTTCCGAATCTCACACAAATCCATATTTGATTCCATTTATAGAAACTGCTACCTTCAATGTGGCAGCGAATTCCTAAGTTTGGACAAGTACTTTATAATCTGGTTTAGTTAGTATATGTTTTATATTACTTGTCCATCCAATGATAAATTCTTTAGACCGATTATCTATCACAACAATAGACTGTATACAATTGTAGATGCATTTCGCACATTGCGTCAAACAGAACGATGCAAGTTCAATCCTCCGTTTAGATGATTTATTCCGACTACTTGTTCATACAATGATAAGTACTTCAGCCCGGTTCTCTATTATATCAATACACTGCATACAATTTTAGATGCACATCGCAATCTGCGTCAAACAAAATGACGCAAGTTCAATCCTCCGTTCAAACAGTTTATCCCGACTACCTCTCCTTGCAATGATAAATACTTCAGCCCAGTTTTCTATTATATCCATAAAATGTAAATAATTGTATATATATCACAACCTGAGTCACTTAGAGTGACGTATAATCAGTTCTTGCAGTTTATGCAGGCTCTTCGAACATAAATTTTACAGCAATTTTTCTGCATGTATTGTGCATGATAGTTCGCCATTCATAACCGTATTTTTGGGGAAAAGTCGCCATGTGTCTCCATAACCACCATTTCATAAAAAAGCAATTATTCAATAACACGGGATAATAACTTTTTTGAAGAATTAACGCTGACAATGATGATTGACGGTTGACAATTCCGATTTTTAAGGAGGGTGACATTGACAAGGAAATACTCTTTTTATAAAGTCTTAAATATTTGTAAAAATAATGAATTTTAATTATAATAGCCATAAGTTTCGTCGATCGGGGTGGTTTATGGTGACCCTAGAACAGAAACCATTACCGACGTGTTTGTATCCTGCTTGTTAGAGTTCTGCAGTTTCGATAACTGCACTGGCAGCAAGTACGTTTTCTGTGCGCCAGAATTTTGCAATTGTCTAATGAATTTTATGATTACGAAACTGCTCTTTTACCTAATTTAGTTACTTGTGGGTGTTCCTTTTCGAGTTGATGGTAACCCATTTAACTTTTTGTAGTTGATTGTTTTCATTACATGTATTTTCTCTGCCATTTAATTTTGTGGTGGGTTTTCTAAAATTCAATTTCAGAAACCGGTGGCTGCTCTTTTCATTTCGTTAAGTGTCAATATATTGCTTTATATTGTATAACATTTTTCACTAAAAAAGAAGTTGTAGAAGGGTTTCAACAAAGCAACGAATCATATTTATTTAAGAGTATTATTTACATTATATTTATAGAGGATGTTTCACTGGATAGTATTTCCAAATAAATAACTATATTTTTCTTCTAACTCTATACAGAAACATAGTATGTAGTTTACAAATGAACGTAGTTCATGGAAATGCAACCGCAGTCACAATGAGATTTCCTCCGCAGAGTTTTCAACGGATTCGGACGTGACGTTCTAAATTCTTCGTTAATATAGCGCTGTTAAAGTTTGTCTGATGCCTTTCTTCTCCCATACATATCCAAGAATGTGAGCTTAATTTTTGGAATGCACCGTCCAAGAATGTACCTACATGAAATTTGCTATCCAATAACTTTTTAAAACAAACACCTGCTCCGCAATGGTATATGAATCCATCCTAAATGGTGTTCGACAACACAGTGAAATACACATTGACACGTGACAGAAATAATTCGCCTGGCCATATGGCGTAGTGATGTCACAACGAGTCTTCTTTTTATTAGGAAACCCACTACCGAAATTTTCTCAAGAATAAAAGTCATTTGAAAACCAAGTGTCAATTTCTATGTAGACTGGGAAGAAAAATACATTTGGTTGTGTTGGAAATACCTAGTGAAACAGCATCTATATGCATAATTAATTTTAGTGACTGAATCGAATTCTTTACTAGTTTCTACTATTCATTTCACTCTTCTTGTTATTTTACGTTTAATTAAATTTTCGGTTTTGGAATGCTTATATTTCTGGAACAGGTGAGTATTTTTTAACAAAATTAACCTCTACCTTTGTAATGATAATTATTCTATTTATACAATCGATCAAATGTTTTATATTTATACCTTCTCTAGATTTTATTATCACAACACATTTAGCAATATATATATATATATATATATATATATATATATATATATCATGAAAGCATTTGTAAATCTTCATTAGAGTAAATACACAAAATATCTCTATACAGGACATATTAATTTTATTACACTTTAACTGAACACGTATCTCGTTTATACGCTTAAGCTACAAAGAAAAATTCTTAAAATGTAGTTTCATCAACGTTTTTATTACGTTCCCCGTTGCTGCACATAACGCAGATTAATTTACCCCGTTTCAAATTGTCTCCGGAACCCAGAGGCAAATATTGTTTTGCAGAATATTTTAAAAAAATCCATTCGTCTTATGAAGAAATTACCGCATGCAAGTGCAAGGAGTGTAGAATGAAGAACCCATAAAATTTCAGCGTACGGTTTTTTTTTTTTTTTTTTTTTTGTAGACATCCCCCTCCCAAGCAATGTTTTTTCTTCCTCTCATACCAACCTAGTAAAATTACTTTTTTAGCGTGCAAAAACTTATGTACTTATGCAAAGGAATCTTTCGAAAGTGCACTTTCTTATACTTTGCAATAAAGAAGGAAATGACTTGTAGTTCGTTTGTTTATCATGAGAGAAAGTGTATTTGCTTCTTTAGGGGGAAAGATTTTGCTTCGCGTGATTATTATCTATTAACTATTGCTTTTCGTAATAAAACAATCTGATGTGCCCAACATGTGAACTTTTCTAGAAGTTATCGAATTTCGGTATTATGGGAATTAGTACCAATTAAAGATGGATGTTTAGCATATGTAAATAATGTTTTTCGATTTTAATACATAAGCACACACAGAAAAGATTTTTTCGCGATAAAATGTATAATACTTATTTGTTTATATTATTTTTATTTTTGAAAAAAATGTTTGAAAAATTGTAATCTGATGTAATAGAGTAGAATTGTTATCACTATAAATCCTGCAATGTCCACTTTCTTCATCCGTCATGGTACATCTAATTGCTTGTATAATTGCAAGGAGTTCAGCTAAGTGGACTGTGAAGAACTTTGTTGCTTCAACGGGAAATCGAACCACGAATCTTTTTACTGGCCAGCCGACGCTCTACTTTAGAGCTAATGGGGCGGAATTGCAAGATCTTGTTATCGAAGTGGACTCTGTATTCTACATCCATAATGTAAGATCTACGTGCAACTAACAATCTGACAGACCACTTCCTGCTATGTTTAAATCGGGTTAGCCCCCTGATGCTATTTTTATCCTCCAGGTTCGCTTCCTGAGTGGTTGTTGTCCTCCGATTTGAAATCCACGCTCAATATCCCAGAGTCTCCCCAATCCGCGCTAGTCGTACAAGGGTCACATTCAAACCTCCCATATCTTTGTACGGTGCCATCGTAAAGTACCTTGTTGCCTAAACCAGAAATTGAACCACGATATTTATACAGGCCAGCCGATGCTCTACCATTGAGCTACTGAGAAGAACTGCAAGCTCTTATAGTCGAAGTGGACTTTACAAAGTCAAAGCCTTACCCAAGTTCGAACTCCCTCAGAATAAATGAAACTCTGACAATTATCTATTCTAATGAATAATCCCACCAAATTTCATTCGATTTAAATATATTTACTTCAGAAATGTTAAGGTCCCTCCTGTGGTAAGTAAATTCACCAATATACTGAGAATGGTTCATAGTAACCATAAAATAACGGTAATTACTAAGTACTTACACTGGCTTTTACACTCTTGGTAAATTTATGTTACGATTTTTTTCATTTCCAATAGAATGGATAAATGAAATATATCTCGGTAAAGGCGCATGTCGGCGATCTGTAAATAGTGTTATTACTTTTTATATAAAAAAGTATATATATGAAATGACTATTTTTTAACTATGTTTAATTTTGTTTTCAATTTTTGCAAACATTTGTTGGAAAAATTAAGGTCCATGGTCCATTCATCATGAAAATCAACATGCTCCTGTCAATAATGAATTAAAATATTCGTGCCAAATTT
Organism: Amaurobius ferox; assembly: GCA_951213105.1. Classification (NCBI taxonomy): domain Eukaryota; kingdom Metazoa; phylum Arthropoda; class Arachnida; order Araneae; family Amaurobiidae; genus Amaurobius; species Amaurobius ferox. Next base: position 107,525,537 of record OX578137.1, read on the forward strand.
CATTCGATTCAATCAGTTTGTTCGAAAGATATCATTTCTAGAATCACGAATAGATGACACACTAATATCACTGAAAAAGTATTTGACTTATATTCAAGGATTTATATTTCAAAACGTGTAGATAAAAAATTAGATAGTAAGTACTGCGATACATTCACAGACGAGACTATGTACTGTAGGGACAGTAAAAATAATGTGTACTACACATGAATTTCCACAGATTACAAAATTACATTTAGTGGAGAAACACTAACTTAAAATAACGTTTATTAGTAGATCTTGCCATTATCAAAGGGGTTTTATTGCTGTGACTGATTTTAAAATAGTTGCATAAAATTTCATTGAAATCGCTTACTTTCTTTTATAGGGATATCATGCTTGCTGTGGAAAAAGTAAAATTTATAATATCTAGAAAACAGCTGTTGGTAACTTTTATATGGCGACGTCCTTCGTATTCTGTTAACAATACTTTCAAAGCATTCAATTAATTGATAATTGTGATCTTATTCAGCGCTTCACAATACTTCCAGTTTTAGATTGAAAATGTTCAAAATATTGATTCGATTCCTATTGTCATTTCCTTAACAAGAGTAATTGAGGAACAATGCAAGAGTAATTAAGCGTTTCCGCCTGTTCTGATCCCTTTGAAAACAATAAGTCTTTTAGTTTTACGTAGTGTACGATGTTATGTCCATTATTAAGGTATTTAATTATGTAATTTAATTATGTCCATTCTCCATTCCTAATGAAGCGAAATCAACATTTGCTTGAATTGTGTTATTCCTTTCACATGAAAACTACAATAGGTAGGAAGATGAAATTTTGCATACATTGTAAAATTTAAATGTTTCCTTATCGTCTTTAGATGCCGTTGTAGAGAACTTTTACTTGACTTGGCAAAAAGGACTTAACTCAAACTTAGTACTTCTTATTTCGACCTTTTCGGTTCAAAGTCAATCACACAGGACCTCACTATTTAAAATATAACTCAGTTTATTGGGGACTTTAAAGAAATTATAGCAGCTTGTTGTTTAAAGCAACGTACAACATATATACTAAATTTTATTGCAAGCACACATATAAATGACAAATAAAAGCTACTACAATATACTAGGCTGGTGAGAATGTTTATATGGATACGCATTTACAAAGCTTATATGCTTATCATATCTGTTACTTTGCCCCGCATTGCGAACACACCCCGAATACTGGAATCTTCCTAGTCATCGTTGTATCGAATGGGATTTTCTTTCACTCACTGCTCGAATCCTTCCTCGTCTACTCAAGAACCCTTCTTGCATTCCAAGATCTCTCTACTCAAGAACACTCTCCTCAAGAACCCACTACCCATGCAGCCACTACTCAAGAATCCACTGCAACTCTTACGATCCGAAGCATATTCCTACTCTACCGCAGGAACGCAGGAAATGTTGATTAGCTCGATGTGATTGGCCTATCAACAGAACCAATTAGACTTGTTAGTGTAATTAAACATACATTATAATGCAAACTGGGGAAAATAATAATCGAAAGATTATTTAGACCTCATTACATACGTAAAATTGCGCTTAGATTTGCAGAAGCACATTTTCAAATATTGAAAGAAACTGTAACAGGGTGAAAAACTAATTTTTAAACAGCGTATGCTCACCACACGTCTTACAAATAACAAGTAAATAGCAACTTTTAAATAGCTAATCAAAGCTTGTGAACTTACATGTACTGTGATTTAAACGTGCTCCTGCATATTAAATACGTTAGAGCGATTTAACTATGTTCCATTGATTTCATTGTTTTTCCCGTATTCTAATTTGTTTAATTTAATATCCATATTCAAAAATCTTTTTAGCTTATGCTCTTTTGTATTGGGATTCTCAAATATAGAAATTACAGTTTTATATTTCTATTTCCATAATCATTTGTGAAATTTTAATTTGGAATATTTCACAGTTTGCATACTTCATGAGTCCATTCAACCCCCTCCCATTTTTTTTGTTGCTAGTCGTAAAAAATTTTTTTATGATTTGTTAAATTTCTTTAAAAATTCTGATCACAGCAGACACCCCCCTCCCACTGTTGTTGAAAATAATCATCGTTTGATGGAAATATCATCAAAAGCTAGCGTTGAAAAAAATCGGTCATCTGTATTTAAGTTTACTTAAAGCGCTTAAATCCATAAAAATCACGTCATAATTCTAACCCATACAAAATTGTCTTTTACATAGAGTCCCTAGGAAACTCCGTAAGGTTCGCAAATAACGAAAAATGCTATCAGTGTACACGTTAGGTACATGTGTACTAAATTGATCATGTCCAGATCACTTTAGTACAGATTAACGGATAATTTAAGAAATTAGGACACCATACTAGGCAACAAAGCGAGATAGACGAAATAAGTCAATTTGTATAACATCGTCGAATTAATGGAAATCAAAACCAGGAACGTAAGAAACCCGTATACGAAAGGTAATAAATAGCAGTCGCACTTAATTCGTTGCTAGATTCGCAGCCACGCCATAATGCTGTTGAATGTTGCAGAATGACCCACGAGTGTACGCAAATAATGACGAAATGAAGCACTCATAACGACATCTGATGGAGTGCTACTCATGGAAACAGGGAATTTTATAGATATTTAATACCAACCATATACGCGTTTTCGGTATACCGATTCCTTCTAATAAGACAATTCTCAACAAATTTGTTATTAGCACTTTTAATTTATTTTGCTTTGCTGCCGAATTAGTTATTCTATCTTTTAAAATAACCCACTAGGGGGGCTACAAATCCTTATTTTCGATTGGGCATATTTACTTTGCTATTGATACATCTAACATGTACACTTTGATACATTGAATTTCGTAGTCGAATTATTAGGAGCCTTATGTATAGCAAGTAGTACAGTGACCATATTTTTAACTTTTTATATTATACCAAATGTAATGCCAGAAATGTAAAGTAATAAATATTTGGAAGGATTAAAAAATAATGGAACCAGGAATGCGGGCGGATTATCCCCACGTTAAGCAGATGGGCGATAATATACAGGTGGCCCCATATCTTACATACCACGCCCATGTTTACATACCACGTTAAGCCGTTTGGCGGCAACCGAGACGGCGACGCCATGTCTACGGATTAGCCCTCAGCTCTAGATTTCAGCACGTGGACCGCCGACCGAAAAAGGGATATAAGTGAGAGTTGCTCGAAGTGGGGGTCAGAATTGGTCAAGGCAGGCTGTTGGAGTTAGACTAGTCAAGAAGAAGCGACGGTAGCAGAGTTAAGAGTTGTGTGTGCGTCTCTGATATAGGAATTCGAAGGAGAGCTCATGTTCATCTGGTATTGCAAGTGTAAAGTGTGACAAAGCATCGGTGTTACCCAAGTTATATGAAAGAAGATCAGGTACCGTACAATTAAACTATATGAGGATAACCTCTTTGTCTAAATTTGTGTTTTTAAGGAAAAGCTAGTTAATGCATCCCACCACGTGCTCCAACCAAATATCAATTCATCTGGCATTACACCCCCCGAACTACCATTGAGATGTATTCCACTATGTGTGATATTTATTTAATTTGTAAAACTAAAGAGTGTAAATTGAGTATGTGATAAATAAATGTTTGTTCCTTTACTATTAACCTTAATTTTTAGTTTGTTAACTTAGTATCCCGTTAAGCACAGAAATAGGTGGGTTTTGCGGCCACCAACGCAATGTACACAGCAGTAAGTTAGAACAGATTACATGTATAATTAATATACTAATAAATAATTAATTTAATGTAAAATGCATTTTTGACAATATTAATTTTAATCAACAAAAATAATAATCGGCACACCAAACATAGATGATGCAGTGTAAAAATAAAAAAAAAAATCTTAGAGCACAATTTCATTATGGTTTTTACTACTTTTTCTCGTAGTTACATGTAACACAAATTACAGCGCCACTCGTATACGAAGGTAAAAACCATTGTTTAGCTAAATATTTAAAAAAGCTATTCGTCTTATGAAGATATTGCCATATGCAACTGAAAAGAGTGTGGGGGTGGAGGACCCATAAAAATTTAGTGCACTTTTTTTTTCAAACAACCTCCCCGAGGTACATATTTTTTTTTTGTTACTAATATCCCAACCTCGTGAAATTAGTTTCTTTTTTTTTGCGTAAATTTCACAAAAAGTGCTTAAAAAATTTCGTACCTTTCTTAGCCTGTACACAGGCAGCACAGAAATTATTTATAGCCGTACGTTTATCGTAAGAGGGAGATTTTTTTTTTATTATTTTGAGAGCGGATTTTTATCCTGTGCAATTAAAAGAACTATTAGTGGTGCTATTTTTTGCAATAGCAAAAAATAATGAATAATATCGTTAAAATATTATTGAAAAATTTAGTGCAATGCTTAAAGAGATAAAAGATATGGCGTGTATTATAAAAAATATAGACTAAGTTATAGTAATTCTATAATTGACACGTTTTTACTAAATCTTGTAATCAATCATAATTGACCTCGTTTTCTACTTTTATTCATAAGTGGAAATGTTTAGTAACCCTCCAACCCCCTCCTGAATTGAATCAATATCGGTCATCATATCATGCAAGCTAGATTTATAGCAGATCCCATGAAATAGGTGTTTCAAAGAAAATGCAACTTATTGTAATTAGAAGTGACATTATCTTAACTGGAAGTGGAAATCCTTAGTGAATTACTTAACAGCCTCCATAATTTAAAACAGATCCAAATTAGTCACTATATAAGCCCTCTCTATAACCAATTGAGAATTAATGTTTCATTGAAAATTTTAAAATCAGTTGTGGAAAAAAAAATAGAAATGAAAAATTTTTGTGGATTACCTAACCTCTTTAGAATTTGTTGTTGAATTCATATCAGTTGTCGTCTAAAATCTATCTCTGACCAATCTGGGAAAATTGGTGTTTCGAGAAAATTTACATTTTTTGAACATTTGAATACATTTAGTAAAAATATTCCACTCCAGAATTTGATGTTGAATCCATACCAGTCATCACACATTCTTTATCTATATCATATCTTGAGAAATAGACGTATCAAGGCAAAATTTTTCCAAAAAACAATATGGTAAAATTGCTGCCACCAGTAAAGATCCCTAATTATCGAGCATTAAATTCATCAAAACTGGTATAATGCAAGTGCTAAAATGCTGTTGATGGTGCTATTTATTGTTTGCGTGTGTAGAAAATTTTGAGGTTTTTTTTAACTACATATGTATTTAAATAGAGCGCAGTATTAACTATATTTATCTCGGTTAAATCAAATAATTTTTCTAAATTTTCTATTTCCACACAGCTTTGGACTTCACTGTAAATAATATGATTAATCTTCGACTTAAAGAAAAAACTTTTGTTGGTTGTGTTTAAAAATATACTCTATCACCGTTTTTAATTATGAAAGTATTTTCACATGTTCTAAGAACTAAAATATACCCAATATGGCTTTGTATACTATAAAATTGACATATTTAAAGGTTAAATTTTAAAATTTAAATATTTCTAGTTAAATATTAAAATTTAAATATTTCTAGTTAAATATTAAAATTTAAATATTTCTAGTTAAATATTAAAATTTAAATATTTCTAGCTAAATATTAAAATTTAAATATTTCTAGTTAAATATTAACATTTAAATATTTCTATACCAAAATATTAAACAAACTGAGAGCCCATATTATAACAAAAAATCTGATGTGGGCAATATATGACTTTCCTTATATAATGCAATGAATTTACTATTTTTACAGTAAAAAATAGATTTTTCTTATAGTAGATACTTATATTCTTTCCAAGATATTGAATTTTCGTCAATGAGTCGCCATTTTCATTGGGCGTCATTTTTATCCATTTGGCGAGATTTTCGTTAATTTGGCAACATTTTAAAAAAGGTCGTCAAGTTGGCGACATGCCGCCAAAATCTCGCCAAGCGTTATGGACGGAGAAATAAGTTATTCTTATAGCAGATAAATGACTATTGTCGTTCAAATACAAGAGTATTACTCAAAGTATATTTTCTCATGAATGGAACGAGCTAGATCCACGAGAATGATGTCACCCAATTTATCGCATGACATTACATATGAAAAGTGAACATGTTTCTCATCAGTTAATATTTTTTTTAATTTATGGAATTTTTTGATAAATTTGTTTGAAAAATGTGCAATATCTCTAGAACTGTTCATACTAGCGTTCCAAAGTTTATATCAATCGTTTTCTGAGGAAAAATTACATAAGAAATGTCTATTTGAGTAACTTTATTAAAGATTTTGATTTGTTGATGATTTTTCAAAATTTCACTCGAAAATTTAGGGGGCTTCTGAGCATTCGATTACGTTTAAAAACAATAGGCTTCCAGTATTCACGGATTGTGATTTTTGTATCAAATTTCATTCGACTCTCTCCATTCGCTCGTGAGATATCGTCTCCACAGACTCACTGACACACACACACATACATACACACACACACACACACACACACATACACACACACACACACACACATACACCACCTCAAAAATGTTTGATTCGTGATCAGGGATGCTTGAAACGTGCTCTCCCGTCGAAAACTCGAATTCGCATTTTCGACCCCGTCACACTAATTTCCTTATACATTATATATATATATATATATATATATATACATATATATATATATATATAAGGAAAATAAAAAGATATCAGATAAAGCGTAAATTATATAGTTAGGACATACCCTCTAGAATCGTGGGTGTACACTCAGGATATAAGAATGAGTTCTGCTCTTAGGATAACAAAAGTTTTCAAAATCACTTAAAAGCTCTAATAAGAGTAAATAGTTACAATATACAGGGGATAACTCAATAACTATCTTACAAGACCATTAAACAACTGTTAGATACAATAAAACAATAATTCTCAGCTAATTCACAAAATAACAGTTACTAATTTTTAAACACTGACGTATCTCACAATTCAACTTAAACGGTATCACATCAATAATTAACTATCCAACTAAGTGCGCACTCTTATATCCTCTGCGTAATTTCTGGAAAGGGCTCGTATTTTCAAGAATATTCAATATTTCGAGAAAGTTCTAGTACATTCAAAACTTGCCAAAAGTCATCAAGTTTACAACACATTGTCAAATCTGGAAACCCTACCACGAAAGTCAAAATATAGCAACCCTATTTTTAAGTATTCTGAATCACTGTCTGTAAAGTTTGTTTTCTATTGGAGATAAGCACAGCGTTGTGAAGTACTTCACATATTCATAATAATATTTATACAGGATTTACATTAGAATGCAACTATTGAAAAATAAGTTTAACAGATATTTCATGAAAGTTTATTGAAAGGAAGAACTTCAAAGTATCGTTGGAATTAAAATGGAAAGTATCGTTGGGGTTAAAAGAAAACAAGCACCGTCGGCAAAAAGTTTGGGAACCCATATTTTATAGAGATAATGAAATTAAAGTGTATTTTATAACGTAATTATCTATTGATAATTACATATTTCCATATTTATCTAATAAATTTATACCCAGTGCATTTCCCAATGATTATAGTTAACACCATCGAATAAATACAAAATCATACTAAATCCAAGAAAGCCATGTTTCTTGATTCAACCAGTCCCCTTTGAGGTCCAAAATAAAACTTAATACAAGCTTTTACTGGCAAAGTGATTCAATTTTCGTAATAAATAAAGTAAATTGGCTGAAGGCACAGAAAGCTGCCATTTTTTCCATCTCATTCCATCCTCTTTATTTGATAACAAGTTTTCCCTTACTTCATCGTATTTGCCATCATGTCTTATTTAGAGCCTCAGCTTTATTTATCGCATTCCGGGAAATCTGGTAGATTTTGAATACCGTCCGGGGTCCTATGGGAGATATATATTTCCCGCCCTTTTTTTTTATCCTCCCATAACTACAGCCACTGACTTTCATTTAATCTGAGTTTTCATTGAATTCATTTATCTCGATGAAAAAGTATTATTTTTATTGGATTTCCTGCATGGAATCAGGATGTTAAGCACATTTTAGTTGCATTCCGATTGATTCTCGCCGACGCCATTTTCTAAGAAATCCATTAGCCCCAGTATGATCTGCTTTGGAGTAGAAGTAAAAGATTATATTGAAAGGGATTTTATCTAAGAAGGAAATATACAAGCAGGGATTCAAAAAAGGGGGAAATATATAGTTCGTGAACGCTTCATATTCGGAGCTAATGTTTGCTTTATTTTAAGAATCACTTGAAATATTGATATGAAAAATCTTTTAAGAGTGTCCTACTGATTTTGAATCTTGATTAAACCCATTCTCTTTGAGTATGAGTATCAGATAGAAAGCGTTAGGTACTGCACTAACTTGCCATTTTTAGCCAACTGGAATTATCCAATTGACCATTAATTTCAGAAGTAAAAGATTATATTGAAAATGTTTTTATTTAAGAGGGAATATACAAGCGCGATTTCGAAGAATGGGGAAATATGTAATTCGTATAAGAAATACACGCTTCATATTCTGAGCGAATGTTTGCTTTGATCTCAGAATCACGTGAAATATTGATGTGAAAAATATTTTAAGAGTGTCCCACCGATTTTGAATCTTGATTAAACTCATTCTCTTTGAGCATGAGTTTCAGATCTAAAACGTTAGTCACTTCACTGACTTTTCATTTTTAGCCAACTGGATGGAATTATACAATTGGCCACTGATTTCGGAAGTAGAAGATTGCATTGAAATACATTTTATTTAAGAGGAAAATATATAAGTGCGGATTGATAAAGTAGGGAAATATATAATTTATATAAGAAATAAGCGCTTCATATTCGGACTAATGTTTGCTTTGATCTAAGAATCAAGTGAAATATTGATGTGCAAAATATTTTAAGAGTGTCCTACCGATTTTGAATCTTGATTAAACTCATTCTCTTTGAGTATTAGTTTCAGAAAAAAAAAGTTTTGGTACCACACTGACTTGCTACTCCTTAGACAATTGGATGGAACAATCTAATTGGCCATTGACTTAATTTTTTTTCAATTTTCTTATCTCATTCTATGCCTTAAGAGTCTCTTATCTGTAAAGCAGACTTCACAGTTAACCAACTGTCATTTCAGCGAACATATATAAAAATCCCCATTGTTTGGTCACACTAGACTGTCAGTGAGCGTTCCAACATTGCCCATGCTTCTCAGCAAATGTACAATATTATGAAAACAGGTAGATTTGAGAAAGAGGGGATGACGGATTTAGTCCGGCAGTATTTTTCTGAAATCCTGGCGACTGTCAGTTTAAAGTCAATATATTTTTCGATAATTTTGCGGATTTTAGTTAAGTTTTTAGTGTTTTCCAATTTTTTAATGCAGGACAAATTAACCAACCCGAATTCAGAAAGACGAAATTGGTCCATTTCGTCTTTCTGACCTCGGGATTGTTGGTCTATCAATGATGAAGGCGATCTAGCGTACCCTCGAAACAGCTGTGTGCTGAATTGTGTTATTAATTTGAGCTTAATTGCATATATTTCTCTTCGATGGACATTTTATTTCTGTAATACATAAATATCAGACACTTTGGTGTCGATATTTATCTATTAGAATATTTGTACTAAACATCATTTGATTTGCTTAATTTGTGTAACACATATTGTTCCTTCATATGGAAAATAACATAAAATATTTAATATTTTGAGAGAACAAGTCGTTTTAACTCCTAAATAATGATTTCCATTCATTTTGGGTTTAAGTTTCTTACAGGTAATTAACTCATTTGACAATTGTGTTTGTTTATTGTATAAGTGTTTCATGTTGGACACAAAACCTAAAATATCTCGATAACGGCAGCTATTTTGTAACGTTTTTACACTCAACTATGTATTTATAACTTTTCTTTTTCAATTTTTAAAATACTAATCAAAAATTTGAGGGCTTCTGTTTATCCTTTGTTAATTAAAAAAGAAACATTGGGCCTTTGATATTTATTGATTGAAATAATTATACCAAATTTCAATTCATTCTTCTATTTTTTCTAGAAATACTTATATTCTGTGATAAAAACATCCGTTTTAAGAGTTATGACTTTCGCGATCTATTTAATAATATTGATATTGCACACTATATCTGATATTAAAGGACATTCATGAAGAATATAATGTAAAAAATTATATTACCTATCACAGATACATGGATCTTGTAGATATTGTTTTAAGAGAAAATATTCTGTTTGACGGAAAAAAACTATTATAGACAGATTAAAGGTATACCAATGGGGGGAGGTTGCTCCTCCTTATTGGCTGACATCTATCTTATTAAATTTGAAAAGGGCACACACTTAATATATGAAATACCATATTTCCGTTACATGGATGATGTGCTTTATGGTTATTACGAAAATTCACAAGATATGGATTTCTCTTTTTATCCCAACAATCCGGATTTAATAGAAAATATTGGTACAGAAGATGGATCTGTAAATTTCTTGGATATCACAATTAAATACCACAAAATGTATGGTATATATA